>CAWVRF010001366.1:1200000-1767000 GCA_963932465.1 Maratus speciosus
ATGAAACAATTTACAGCAAATTGAGAATAGCCTCGATAGACATCACCTTTAAATAACGCGAAAAATTATAAATCTGTAAACAAATTGAAAAAAAAAAATCACGCTTGGAGCATAAATTGTGAAACAATTTCCAACACATTGAAAATAGTCTCGATAGACATCGCCTTTAAATAAAGCGAAATATCATAAATCCGTAAACAAATTTAAAAATATCACGCGTGGAGCACAGATTATGAAACAATTTCCAGCACATTGAGAATAGCCTCGATAGACATCGCATTTAAATAACGCGAAATAGTATAAATCTGTAAACAAATTGAAAAAAAAAATCACGCTTGGAACATAAATTGTGAAACAATTTCCAGCACATTGAAAATAGTCTCGATAGACATCGCCTTTAAATAACGTGAAATAGTATATATCTGTAAATAATTTTGAAAAGAAAATCACGCTTGGAGCATAGATTGTGAAACAATTTCCAGCATATTGAATAGCCTCGATAGACGTCACCTTTAAATAACGCGAAAAATTATAAATCTGTAAACAAATTGAAAAAAAAAATCACGCTTGGAGTATAAATTGTGAAACAATTTCCAACACATTGAAAATAGTCTCGAGAGACATCGCATTTAAATAACGCGAAATAGTATAAATCTGTAAACAAATTCAAAAAAATCACGCGTGGAGCACAGATTATGAAACAATTTCCAGCACATATAGAATAGCCTCGACAGACAACGCCTTTAAATAACGCGAAATAGTATAAATCTGTAAACAAATTGAAAAAAAAAATCACGCTTGGAACATAAATTGTGAAACAATTTCCAGCACATTGAAAATAGTCTCGAGAGACATCGCATTTAAATAACGCGAAATAGTATAAATCTGTAAACAAATTTAAAAAAATCACGCGTGGAGCACAGATTATGAAACAATTTACAGCACATTGAGAATAGCCTCGATAGACATCGCCTTTAAATAACGCGAAATCTTATAAATTTGTAAATAAATTTAAAAAAATCACGCGTGGAGCACAGATTATGAAACAATTTACAGCACATTGAGAATAGCCTCGATAGACATCGCCTTTAAATAACGCGAAATCTTATAAATTTGTAAATAAACTCAAAAAAATCACGCGTGGAGCACAGATTATGAAACAATTTCCAGCACATAAGGAATAGCCTCGATGGACATCGCCTTTAAATAACACGAAATCTTATAAATTTGTAAATAAATATAAAAAAATCACGCGTGGAGCACAGATTATGAAACAATTTCCAGCACATTGAGAATAGCCTCGATAGACATCGCCTTTAAATAACGCGAAATAGTATAAATCTGTAAACAAATTGAAAAAAAATCACGCTTGGAACATAAATTGTGAAACAATTTCCAGCACATTGAAAATAGTCTCGATAGACATCGCCTTTAAATAACGTGAAATAGTATATATCTGTAAATAATTTTGAAAAAAAAATCACGCTTGGAGTATAGATTGTGAAACAATTTCCAGCATATTGAATAGCCTCGATAGACATCACCTTTAAATAACGCGAAAAATTATAAATCTGTAAACAAATTGAAAAAAAAAATCACGCTTGGAGTATAAATTGTGAAACAATTTCCAACACATTGAAAATAGTCTCGAGAGACATCGCATTTAAATAACGCGAAATAGTATAAATCTGTAAACAAATTCAAAAAAATCACGCGTGGAGCACAGATTATGAAACAATTTCCAGCACATTGAGAATAGCCTCGATAGACAACGCCTTTAAATAACGCGAAATAGTATAAATCTGTAAACAAATTGAAAAAAAAAATCACGCTTGGAACATAAATTGTGAAACAATTTCCAGCATATTGAATAGCCTCGATAGACATCACCTTTAAATAACGCGAAAAATTATAAATCTGTAAACAAATTGAAAAAAAAAATCACGCTTGGAGTATAAATTGTGAAACAATTTCCAACACATTGAAAATAGTCTCGAGAGACATCGCATTTAAATAACGCGAAATAGTATAAATCTGTAAACAAATTTTAAAAAATCACGCGTGGAGCACAGATTATGAAACAATTTACAGCACATTGAGAATAGCCTCGATAGACATCGTCTTTAAATAACGCGAAATAGTATATATCTGTAAATAATTTTGAAAAAAAATCACGCTTGGAGCATAGATTGTGAAACAATTTCCAGCATATTGAATAGCCTCGATAGACATCACCTTTAAATAACGCGAAAAATTATAAATCTGTAAACAAATTGAAAAAAAAAATCACGCTTGGAGTATAAATTGTGAAACAATTTCCAACACATTGAAAATAGTCTCGAGAGACATCGCATTTAAATAACGCGAAATAGTATAAATCTGTAAACAAATTAAAAAAAATCACGCGTGGAGCACAGATTATGAAACAATTTACAGCACATTGAGAATAGCCTCGATAGACATCGCCTTTAAATAACGCGAAATCTTATAAATTTGTAAATAAATTAAAAAAAATCACGCGTGGAGCACAGATTATGAAACAATTTCCAGCACATTGAGAATAGCCTCGATAGACATCGTCTTTAAATAACGCGAAATCTTATAAATTTGTAAATAAACTCAAAAAAATCACGCGTGGAGCACAGATTATGAAACAATTTCCAGCACATAGAGAATAGCCTCGATGGACATCGCCTTTAAATAACACGAAATAGTATAAATCCGTAAATAAATTTAAAAAAATCAGGCGTGGAACACAGATTATGAAACAATTTCCAGCACATTGAGAATAGTCTCGATAGCCATCGCCTTTAAATAACTCGAAATAGTATAAATCCGTAAACAAAATCAAACAATCCACGCGTGGAGCACAGATTATGGAACAATTTCCAGCACAATGAGAATAGCCTCGATAGACATCATCTTTAAATAACTCGAAATAGTATAAATCCGTAAATAAATGAAAAATTCAGGCGTGGAGCACAGATTATGAAACAATTTCCAGCACATTGAGAATAGCCTCGATAGACATCACCTTTAAATAACGCGAAATCTTATAAATTTGTAAATAAATTTTAAAAAATCACGCGTGGAGCACAGATTACGAAACAATTTCCAGCACATTGAGAATAGCCTCGATAGACATCGCCTTTAAATAACGCGAAATCTTATAAATTTGTAAATAAATTTAAAAAAATCACGCGTGGAGCACAGATTATGAAACAATTTCCAGCACATTGAGAATAGCCTCGATAGACATCACCTTTAAATAACGCGAAATACGAGTAGTATAAATGTCTAAAAAAATTGAAAAAAAAATTACGCTTGGAGCATAGATTCTGAAACAATTTCCAGCATATTGAATATAGTCTCGAGAGACATCGCATTTAAATAACGCGAAATAGTATAAATCCGTAAACAAATCTTAAAAATTTTACGCGTGGAGCACAGATTATGAAACAATTTCCAGCACATTGAGTATAGCGTCGATAGACATCGTCTTTAAATAATGCGAAATAGTATAAATCTGTAAATAAATTCGAAAAAATCATGCGTGGAGCACAGATTATGAAACAATTTCCAGCACATTGAGAATAGCATCGATAGACATCACCTTTAAATAACGCGAAATAGTATAAATCCGTAAACAAATTCAAAACAATCACGCGTGGAGCACAGATTATGAAACAATTTCCAGCACATTGTGAGTAGCCTCGATAGACATCGCCTTTAAATAACGTGAAATCTTATAAATTTGTAAATAAATTCAAAAAAATCACGTGTGGAGCACAGATTATGTCCAGCACATTGAGAATAGCCTCAATAGACATCGCCTTTAAATAACGCGAAATAGTATAAATTTGTAAATAAATGCAAAAAGTCACGCGCGGAGCACAGATTATGAAACAATTTCCAGCACATTGAGAATAGCCTCGATAGACATCGCCTTTAAATAACGCGAAATAGCATAAATCTGTAAATAAATTTGAAAAAAAATCACGCTTGGAGCATAGATTGTGAAACAATTTCCAGCATATTGAAAATAGTCTCGATACCCATCACTTTTAAATAACGCGAAAAAGTATAAATCTGTAAACAAATTGAAAAAAAAAAATCACGCTTGGAGCATAAATTGTGAAACAATTTCCAGCACATCGAAAATAGTCTCGATAGACATCGCCTTTAAATAAAGCGAAATATTATAAATCCGTAAACAAATTTAAAAACATCACGCGTTGAGCACAGATTATGAAACAATTTCCAGCACATTGAGAATAACCTCGATAGACATCACCTTTAAATAACGCGAAATAGTATAAATGCGTAAACAAATTCAAAAAAATCACGCGTGGAGCACAGATTATGAAACAATTTACAGCACATTGAGAATAGCCTCGATAGACATCGCCTTTAAATAACGCGAAATCTTATAAATTTGTAAATAAATTCAAAAAAATCACGCGTGGAGCACAGATTATGAAACAATTTCCAGCAAGTTGAGAATAGCCTCGATAGACATCGCCCTTAAATAACGCGAAATAGTATAAATCTGTAAATAAAATTGAAAAAAAATCACGCATGGAGCACAGATTATGAAACAATTTACAGCAAATTGAGAATAGCCTCGATAGACATCACCTTTAAATAACGCGAAAAATTATAAATCTGTAAACAAATTGAAAAAAAAAATCACGCTTGGAGCATAAATTGTGAAACAATTTCCAACACATTGAAAATAGTCTCGATAGACATCGCCTTTAAATAAAGCGAAATATCATAAATCCGTAAACAAATTTAAAAATATCACGCGTGGAGCACAGATTATGAAACAATTTCCAGCACATTGAGAATAGCCTCGATAGACATCGCCTTTAAATAACGCGAAATATTATAAATCCGTAAACAAATTAAAAAAAATCACGCGTGGAGCACAGATTATGAAACAATTTCCAGAACATTGAGAATAGCTTCCATAGACATCACCTTTAAATAACCCGAAATAGTATAAATCCATAAACAAATTGAAAAAAAAAATCCACGCTTGGAACATAAATTGTGAAACAATTTCCAGCACATTGAAAATAGTCTCGAGAGACATCGCATTTAAATAACGCGAAATAGTATAAATCTGTAAACAAATTCAAAAAAATCACGCGTGAAGCACAGATTATGAAACAATTTACAGCACATTGAGAATCGCCTCGATAGACATCGCCTTTAAATAACGCGAAATCTTATAAATTTGTAAATAAATTAAAAAAAATCACGCGTGGAGCACAGATTATGAAACAATTTCCAGCACATTGAGAATAGCCTCGATAGACATCGCCTTTAAATAACGCGAAATAGTATAAATCTGTAAACAAATTGAAAAAAAATCACGCTTGGAACATAAATTGTGAAACAATTTCCAGCACATTGAAAATAGTCTCGATAGACATCGCCTTTAAATAACGTGAAATAGTATATATCTGTAAATAATTTTGAAAAAAAAATCACGCTTGGAGTATAGATTGTGAAACAATTTCCAGCATATTGAATAGCCTCGATAGACATCACCTTTAAATAACGCGAAAAATTTTAAATCTGTAAACAAATTGAAAAAAAAAATCACGCTTGGAGTATAAATTGTGAAACAATTTCCAACACATTGAAAATAGTCTCGAGAGACATCGCATTTAAATAACGCGAAATAGTATAAATCTGTAAACAAATTCAAAAAAATCACGCGTGGAGCACAGATTATGAAACAATTTCCAGCACATTGAGAATAGCCTCGATAGACAACGCCTTTAAATAACGCGAAATAGTAAAAATCTGTAAACAAATTGAAAAAAAAAATCACGCTTGGAACATAAATTGTGAAACAATTTCCAGCATATTGAATAGCCTCGATAGACATCACCTTTAAATAACGCGAAAAATTATAAATCTGTAAACAAATTGAAAAAAAAAATCACGCTTGGAGTATAAATTGTGAAACAATTTCCAACACATTGAAAATAGTCTCGAGAGACATCGCATTTAAATAACGCGAAATAGTATAAATCTGTAAACAAATTTAAAAAAATCACGCGTGGAGCACAGATTATGAAACAATTTACAGCACATTGAGAATAGCCTCGATAGACATCGTCTTTAAATAACGCGAAATAGTATATATCTGTAAATAATTTTGAAAAAAAAATCACGCTTGGAGCATAGATTGTGAAACAATTTCCAGCATATTGAATAGCCTCGATAGACATCACCTTTAAATAACGCGAAAAATTATAAATCTGTAAACAAATTGAAAAAAAAAATCACGCTTGGAGTATAAATTGTGAAACAATTTCCAACACATTGAAAATAGTCTCGAGAGACATCGCATTTAAATAACGCGAAATAGTATAAATCTGTAAACAAATTAAAAAAAATCACGCGTGGAGCACAGATTATGAAACAATTTACAGCACATTGAGAATAGCCTCGATAGACATCGCCTTTAAATAACGCGAAATCTTATAAATTTGTAAATAAATTAAAAAAAATCACGCGTGGAGCACAGATTATGAAACAATTTACAGCACATTGAGAATAGCCTCGATAGACATCGCCTTTAAATAACGCGAAATCTTATAAATTTGTAAATAAACTCAAAAAAATCACGCGTGGAGCACAGATTATGAAACAATTTCCAGCACATAGAGAATAGCCTCGATGGACATCGCCTTTAAATAACACGAAATAGTATAAATCCGTAAATAAATTTAAAAAAATCAGGCGTGGAACACAGATTATGAAACAATTTCCAGCACATTGAGAATAGTCTCGATAGCCATCGCCTTTAAATAACTCGAAATAGTATAAATCCGTAAACAAAATCAAACAATCCACGCGTGGAGCACAGATTATGGAACAATTTCCAGCACAATGAGAATAGCCTCGATAGACATCATCTTTAAATAACTCGAAATAGTATAAATCCGTAAATAAATGAAAAATTCAGGCGTGGAGCACAGATTATGAAACAATTTCCAGCACATTGAGAATAGCCTCGATAGACATCACCTTTAAATAACGCGAAATCTTATAAATTTGTAAATAAATTTTAAAAAATCACGCGTGGAGCACAGATTACGAAACAATTTCCAGCACATTGAGAATAGCCTCGATAGACATCGCCTTTAAATAACGCGAAATCTTATAAATTTGTAAATAAATTTAAAAAAATCACGCGTGGAGCACAGATTATGAAACAATTTCCAGCACATTGAGAATAGCCTCGATAGACATCACCTTTAAATAACGCGAAATACGAGTAGTATAAATGTCTAAAAAAATTGAAAAAAAAATTACGCTTGGAGCATAGATTCTGAAACAATTTCCAGCATATTGAATATAGTCTCGAGAGACATCGCATTTAAATAACGCGAAATAGTATAAATCCGTAAACAAATCTTAAAAATTTTACGCGTGGAGCACAGATTATGAAACAATTTCCAGCACATTGAGTATAGCGTCGATAGACATCGTCTTTAAATA
Source organism: Maratus speciosus (assembly GCA_963932465.1). Classification (NCBI taxonomy): domain Eukaryota; kingdom Metazoa; phylum Arthropoda; class Arachnida; order Araneae; family Salticidae; genus Maratus; species Maratus speciosus. Next base: position 1,207,525 of record CAWVRF010001366.1, read on the forward strand.
ATGCGAAATAGTATAAATCTGTAAATAAATTCGAAAAAATCATGCGTGGAGCACAGATTATGAAACAATTTCCAGCACATTGAGAATAGCATCGATAGACATCACCTTTAAATAACGCGAAATAGTATAAATCCGTAAACAAATTCAAAACAATCACGCGTGGAGCACAGATTATGAAACAATTTCCAGCACATTGTGAATAGCCTTGATAGACATCGCCTTTAAATAACGTGAAATCTTATAAATTTGTAAATAAATTCAAAAAAATCACGTGTGGAGCACAGATTATGTCCAGCACATTGAGAATAGCCTCAATAGACATCGCCTTTAAATAACGCGAAATAGTATAAATTTGTAAATAAATGCAAAAAGTCACGCGCGGAGCACAGATTATGAAACAATTTCCAGCACATTGAGAATAGCCTCGATAGACATCGCCTTTAAATAACGCGAAATAGCATAAATCTGTAAATAAATTTGAAAAAAAAATCACGCTTGGAGCATAGATTGTGAAACAATTTCCAGCATATTGAAAATAGTCTCGATACCCATCACTTTTAAATAACGCGAAAAAGTATAAATCTGTAAACAAATTGAAAAAAAAAAATCACGCTTGGAGCATAAATTGTGAAACAATTTCCAGCACATCGAAAATAGTCTCGATAGACATCGCCTTTAAATAAAGCGAAATATTATAAATCCGTAAACAAATTTAAAAACATCACGCGTTGAGCACAGATTATGAAACAATTTCCAGCACATTGAGAATAACCTCGATAGACATCACCTTTAAATAACGCGAAATAGTATAAATGCGTAAACAAATTCAAAAAAATCACGCGTGGAGCACAGATTATGAAACAATTTACAGCACATTGAGAATAGCCTCGATAGACATCGCCTTTAAATAACGCGAAATCTTATAAATTTGTAAATAAATTCAAAAAAATCACGCGTGGAGCACAGATTATGAAACAATTTCCAGCAAGTTGAGAATAGCCTCGATAGACATCGCCCTTAAATAACGCGAAATAGTATAAATCTGTAAATAAAATTGAAAAAAAATCACGCATGGAGCACAGATTATGAAACAATTTACAGCAAATTGAGAATAGCCTCGATAGACATCACCTTTAAATAACGCGAAAAATTATAAATCTGTAAACAAATTGAAAAAAAAAATCACGCTTGGAGCATAAATTGTGAAACAATTTCCAACACATTGAAAATAGTCTCGATAGACATCGCCTTTAAATAAAGCGAAATATCATAAATCCGTAAACAAATTTAAAAATATCACGCGTGGAGCACAGATTATGAAACAATTTCCAGCACATTGAGAATAGCCTCGATAGACATCGCCTTTAAATAACGCGAAATATTATAAATCCGTAAACAAATTAAAAAAAATCACGCGTGGAGCACAGATTATGAAACAATTTCCAGAACATTGAGAATAGCTTCCATAGACATCACCTTTAAATAACCCGAAATAGTATAAATCCATAAACAAATTGAAAAAAAAAATCCACGCTTGGAACATAAATTGTGAAACAATTTCCAGCACATTGAAAATAGTCTCGAGAGACATCGCATTTAAATAACGCGAAATAGTATAAATCTGTAAACAAATTCAAAAAAATCACGCGTGAAGCACAGATTATGAAACAATTTACAGCACATTGAGAATCGCCTCGATAGACATCGCCTTTAAATAACGCGAAATCTTATAAATTTGTAAATAAATTAAAAAAAATCACGCGTGGAGCACAGATTATGAAACAATTTCCAGCACATTGAGAATAGCCTCGATAGACATCGCCTTTAAATAACGCGAAATAGTATAAATCTGTAAACAAATTGAAAAAAAATCACGCTTGGAACATAAATTGTGAAACAATTTCCAGCACATTGAAAATAGTCTCGATAGACATCGCCTTTAAATAACGTGAAATAGTATATATCTGTAAATAATTTTGAAAAAAAAATCACGCTTGGAGTATAGATTGTGAAACAATTTCCAGCATATTGAATAGCCTCGATAGACATCACCTTTAAATAACGCGAAAAATTTTAAATCTGTAAACAAATTGAAAAAAAAAATCACGCTTGGAGTATAAATTGTGAAACAATTTCCAACACATTGAAAATAGTCTCGAGAGACATCGCATTTAAATAACGCGAAATAGTATAAATCTGTAAACAAATTCAAAAAAATCACGCGTGGAGCACAGATTATGAAACAATTTCCAGCACATTGAGAATAGCCTCGATAGACAACGCCTTTAAATAACGCGAAATAGTAAAAATCTGTAAACAAATTGAAAAAAAAAATCACGCTTGGAACATAAATTGTGAAACAATTTCCAGCATATTGAATAGCCTCGATAGACATCACCTTTAAATAACGCGAAAAATTATAAATCTGTAAACAAATTGAAAAAAAAAATCACGCTTGGAGTATAAATTGTGAAACAATTTCCAACACATTGAAAATAGTCTCGAGAGACATCGCATTTAAATAACGCGAAATAGTATAAATCTGTAAACAAATTTAAAAAAATCACGCGTGGAGCACAGATTATGAAACAATGTACAGCACATTGAGAATAGCCTCGATAGACATCGTCTTTAAATAACGCGAAATAGTATATATCTGTAAATAATTTTGAAAAAAAAATCACGCTTGGAGCATAGATTGTGAAACAATTTCCAGCATATTGAATAGCCTCGATAGACATCACCTTTAAATAACGCGAAAAATTATAAATCTGTAAACAAATTGAAAAAAAAAATCACGCTTGGAGTATAAATTGTGAAACAATTTCCAACACATTGAAAATAGTCTCGAGAGACATCGCATTTAAATAACGCGAAATAGTATAAATCTGTAAACAAATTAAAAAAAATCACGCGTGGAGCACAGATTATGAAACAATTTACAGCACATTGAGAATAGCCTCGATAGACATCGCCTTTAAATAACGCGAAATCTTATAAATTTGTAAATAAATTAAAAAAAATCACGCGTGGAGCACAGATTATGAAACAATTTACAGCACATTGAGAATAGCCTCGATAGACATCGCCTTTAAATAACGCGAAATCTTATAAATTTGTAAATAAACTCAAAAAAATCACGCGTGGAGCACAGATTATGAAACAATTTCCAGCACATAGAGAATAGCCTCGATGGACATCGCCTTTAAATAACACGAAATAGTATAAATCCGTAAATAAATTTAAAAAAATCAGGCGTGGAACACAGATTATGAAACAATTTCCAGCACATTGAGAATAGTCTCGATAGCCATCGCCTTTAAATAACTCGAAATAGTATAAATCCGTAAACAAAATCAAACAATCCACGCGTGGAGCACAGATTATGGAACAATTTCCAGCACAATGAGAATAGCCTCGATAGACATCATCTTTAAATAACTCGAAATAGTATAAATCCGTAAATAAATGAAAAATTCAGGCGTGGAGCACAGATTATGAAACAATTTCCAGCACATTGAGAATAGCCTCGATAGACATCACCTTTAAATAACGCGAAATCTTATAAATTTGTAAATAAATTTTAAAAAATCACGCGTGGAGCACAGATTACGAAACAATTTCCAGCACATTGAGAATAGCCTCGATAGACATCGCCTTTAAATAACGCGAAATCTTATAAATTTGTAAATAAATTTAAAAAAATCACGCGTGGAGCACAGATTATGAAACAATTTCCAGCACATTGAGAATAGCCTCGATAGACATCACCTTTAAATAACGCGAAATACGAGTAGTATAAATGTCTAAAAAAATTGAAAAAAAAATTACGCTTGGAGCATAGATTCTGAAACAATTTCCAGCATATTGAATATAGTCTCGAGAGACATCGCATTTAAATAACGCGAAATAGTATAAATCCGTAAACAAATCTTAAAAATTTTACGCGTGGAGCACAGATTATGAAACAATTTCCAGCACATTGAGTATAGCGTCGATAGACATCGTCTTTAAATAATGCGAAATAGTATAAATCTGTAAATAAATTCGAAAAAATCATGCGTGGAGCACAGATTATGAAACAATTTCCAGCACATTGAGAATAGCATCGATAGACATCACCTTTAAATAACGCGAAATAGTATAAATCCGTAAACAAATTCAAAACAATCACGCGTGGAGCACAGATTATGAAACAATTTCCAGCACATTGTGAATAGCCTTGATAGACATCGCCTTTAAATAACGTGAAATCTTATAAATTTGTAAATAAATTCAAAAAAATCACGTGTGGAGCACAGATTATGTCCAGCACATTGAGAATAGCCTCAATAGACATCGCCTTTAAATAACGCGAAATAGTATAAATTTGTAAATAAATGCAAAAAGTCACGCGCGGAGCACAGATTATGAAACAATTTCCAGCACATTGAGAATAGCCTCGATAGACATCGCCTTTAAATAACGCGAAATAGCATAAATCTGTAAATAAATTTGAAAAAAAAATCACGCTTGGAGCATAGATTGTGAAACAATTTCCAGCATATTGAAAATAGTCTCGATACCCATCACTTTTAAATAACGCGAAAAAGTATAAATCTGTAAACAAATTGAAAAAAAAAAATCACGCTTGGAGCATAAATTGTGAAACAATTTCCAGCACATCGAAAATAGTCTCGATAGACATCGCCTTTAAATAAAGCGAAATATTATAAATCCGTAAACAAATTTAAAAACATCACGCGTTGAGCACAGATTATGAAACAATTTCCAGCACATTGAGAATAACCTCGATAGACATCACCTTTAAATAACGCGAAATAGTATAAATGCGTAAACAAATTCAAAAAAATCACGCGTGGAGCACAGATTATGAAACAATTTACAGCACATTGAGAATAGCCTCGATAGACATCGCCTTTAAATAACGCGAAATCTTATAAATTTGTAAATAAATTCAAAAAAATCACGCGTGGAGCACAGATTATGAAACAATTTACAGCAAATTGAGAATAGCCTCGATAGACATCACCTTTAAATAACGCGAAAAATTATAAATCTGTAAACAAATTGGAAAAAAAAATCACGCTTGGAGCATAAATTGTGAAACAATTTCCAACACATTGAAAATAGTCTCGATAGACATCGCCTTTAAATAAAGCGAAATATCATAAATCCGTAAACAAATTCAAAAAAATCACGCGTGAAGCACAGATTATGAAACAATTTACAGCACATTGAGAATCGCCTCGATAGACATCGCCTTTAAATAACGCGAAATCTTATAAATTTGTAAATAAATTTAAAAAAATCACGCGTGGAGCACAGATTATGAAACAATTTCCAGCACATTGAGAATAGCCTCGATAGACATCGCCTTTAAATAACGCGAAATAGTATAAATCTGTAAACAAATTGAAAAAAAAATCACGCTTGGAACATAAATTGTGAAACAATTTCCAGCACATTGAAAATAGTCTCGATAGACATCGCCTTTAAATAACGTGAAATAGTATATATCTGTAAATAATTTTGAAAAGAAAATCACGCTTGGAGCATAGATTGTGAAACAATTTCCAGCATATTGAATAGCCTCGATAGACATCACCTTTAAATAACGCGAAAAATTATAAATCTGTAAACAAATTGAAAAAAAAATCACGCTTGGAGTATAAATTGTGAAACAATTTCCAACACATTGAAAATAGTCTCGAGAGACATCGCATTTAAATAACGCGAAATAGTATAAATCTGTAAACAAATTCAAAAAAATCACGCGTGGAGCACAGATTATGAAACAATATCCAGCACATTGAGAATAGCCTCGACAGACAACGCCTTTAAATAACGAGAAATAGTATAAATCTGTAAACAAATTGAAAAAAAAAATCACGCTTGGAACATAAATTGTGAAACAATTTCCAGCACATTGAAAATAGTCTCGAGAGACATCGCATTTAAATAACGCGAAATAGTATAAATCTGTAAACAAATTAAAAAAAATCACGCGTGGAGCACAGATTATGAAACAATTTACAGCACATTGAGAATAGCCTCGATAGACATCGCCTTTAAATAACGCGAAATCTTATAAATTTGTAAATAAATTAAAAAAAATCACGCGTGGAGCACAGATTATGAAACAATTTACAGCACATTGAGAATAGCCTCGATAGACATCGCCTTTAAATAACGCGAAATCTTATAAATTTGTAAATAAACTCAAAAAAATCACGCGTGGAGCACAGATTATGAAACAATTTCCAGCACATAGAGAATAGCCTCGATGGACATCGCCTTTAAATAACACGAAATAGTATAAATCCGTAAATAAATTTAAAAAAATCAGGCGTGGAACACAGATTATGAAACAATTTCCAGCACATTGAGAATAGTCTCGATAGCCGTCGCCTTTAAATAACTCGAAATAGTATAAATCCGTAAACAAAATCAAACAATCCACGCGTGGAGCACAGATTATGGAACAATTTCCAGCAAAATGAGAATAGCCTCGATAGACATCATCTTCAAATAACTCGAAATAGTATAAATCCGTAAATAAATGAAAAATTCAGGCGTGGAGTACAGATTATGAAACAATTTCCAGCACATTGAGAATAGCCTCGATAGACATCACCTTTAAATAACGCGAAATCTTATAAATTTGTAAATAAATTTAAAAAAATCACGCGTGGAGCACAGATTACGAAACAATTTCCAGCACATTGAGAATAGCCTCGATAGACATCGCCTTTAAATAACGCGAAATCTTATAAATTTGTATAAAATTTAAAAAAATCACGCGTGGAGCACAGATTATGAAACAATTTCCAGCACATTGAGAATAGCCTCGATAGACATCACCTTTAAATAACGCGAAATACGAGTAGTATAAATCTCTAAAAAAATTGAAAAAAAAATTACGCTTGGAGCATAGATTATGAAACAATTTCCAGCATATTGAAAATAGTCTCGAGAGACATCGCATTTAAATAACGCGAAATAGTATAAATCCGTAAACAAATCTTAAAAAATTTACGCGTGGAGCACAGATTATGAAACAATTTCCAGCACATTGAGTATAGCGTCGATAGACATCGTCTTTAAATAATGCGAAATAGTATAAATCTGTAAATAAATTCGAAAAAATCATGCGTGGAGCACAGATTATGAAACAATTTCCAGCACATTGAGAATAGCCTCGACAGACAACGCCTTTAAATAACGCGAAATAGTATAAATCTGTAAACAAATTGAAAAAAAAATCACGCTTGGAACATAAATTGTGAAACAATTTCCAGCACATTGAAAATAGTCTCTAGAGACATCGCATTTAAATAACGCGAAATAGTATAAATCTGTAAACAAATTAAAAAAAATCACGCGTGGAGCACAGATTATGAAACAATTTACAGCACATTGAGAATAGCCTCGATAGACATCGCCTTTAAATAACGCGAAATCTTATAAATTTGTAAATAAATTAAAAAAAATCACGCGTGGAGCACAGATTATGAAACAATTTACAGCACATTGAGAATAGCCTCGATAGACATCGCCTTTAAATAACGCGAAATCTTATAAATTTGTAAATAAACTCAAAAAAATCACGCGTGGAGCACAGATTATGAAACAATTTCCAGCACATAGAGAATAGCCTCGATGGACATCGCCTTTAAATAACACGAAATAGTATAAATCCGTAAATAAATTAAAAAAAATCAGGCGTGGAACACAGATTATGAAACAATTTCCAGCACATTGAGAATAGTCTCGATAGCCATCGCCTTTAAATAACTCGAAATAGTATAAATCCGTAAACAAAATGAAACAATCCACGCGTGGAGCACAGATTATGGAACAATTTCCAGCACAATGAGAATAGCCTCGATAGACATCATCTTCAAATAACTCGAAATAGTATAAATCCGTAAATAAATGAAAAATTCAGGCGTGGAGCACAGATTATGAAACAATTTCCAGCACATTGAGAATAGCCTCGATAGACATCGCCTTTAAATAACGCGAAATCTTATAAATTTGTAAATAAATTAAAAAAAATCACGCGTGGAGCACAGATTATGAAACAATTTACAGCACATTGAGAATAGCCTCGATAGACATCGCCTTTAAATAACGCGAAATCTTATAAATTTGTAAATAAACTCAAAAAAATCACGCGTGGAGCACAGATTATGAAACAATTTCCAGCACATAGAGAATAGCCTCGATGGACATCGCCTTTAAATAACACGAAATAGTATAAATCCGTAAATAAATTTAAAAAAATCAGGCGTGGAACACAGATTATGAAACAATTTCCAGCACATTGAGAATAGTCTCGATAGCCATCGCCTTTAAATAACTCGAAATAGTATAAATCCGTAAACAAAATCAAACAATCCACGCGTGGAGCACAGATTATGGAACAATTTCCAGCACAATGAGAATAGCCTCGATAGACATCATCTTTAAATAACTCGAAATAGTATAAATCCGTAAATAAATGAAAAATTCAGGCGTGGAGCACAGATTATGAAACAATTTCCAGCACATTGAGAATAGCCTCGATAGACATCACCTTTAAATAACGCGAAATCTTATAAATTTGTAAATAAATTTTAAAAAATCACGCGTGGAGCACAGATTACGAAACAATTTCCAGCACATTGAGAATAGCCTCGATAGACATCGCCTTTAAATAACGCGAAATCTTATAAATTTGTAAATAAATTTAAAAAAATCACGCGTGGAGCACAGATTATGAAACAATTTCCAGCACATTGAGAATAGCCTCGATAGACATCACCTTTAAATAACGCGAAATACGAGTAGTATAAATGTCTAAAAAAATTGAAAAAAAAATTACGCTTGGAGCATAGATTCTGAAACAATTTCCAGCATATTGAATATAGTCTCGAGAGACATCGCATTTAAATAACGCGAAATAGTATAAATCCGTAAACAAATCTTAAAAATTTTACGCGTGGAGCACAGATTATGAAACAATTTCCAGCACATTGAGTATAGCGTCGATAGACATCGTCTTTAAATAATGCGAAATAGTATAAATCTGTAAATAAATTCGAAAAAATCATGCGTGGAGCACAGATTATGAAACAATTTCCAGCACATTGAGAATAGCATCGATAGACATCACCTTTAAATAACGCGAAATAGTATAAATCCGTAAACAAATTCAAAACAATCACGCGTGGAGCACAGATTATGAAACAATTTCCAGCACATTGTGAATAGCCTTGATAGACATCGCCTTTAAATAACGTGAAATCTTATAAATTTGTAAATAAATTCAAAAAAATCACGTGTGGAGCACAGATTATGTCCAGCACATTGAGAATAGCCTCAATAGACATCGCCTTTAAATAACGCGAAATAGTATAAATTTGTAAATAAATGCAAAAAGTCACGCGCGGAGCACAGATTATGAAACAATTTCCAGCACATTGAGAATAGCCTCGATAGACATCGCCTTTAAATAACGCGAAATAGCATAAATCTGTAAATAAATTTGAAAAAAAAATCACGCTTGGAGCATAGATTGTGAAACAATTTCCAGCATATTGAAAATAGTCTCGATACCCATCACTTTTAAATAACGCGAAAAAGTATAAATCTGTAAACAAATTGAAAAAAAAAAATCACGCTTGGAGCATAAATTGTGAAACAATTTCCAGCACATCGAAAATAGTCTCGATAGACATCGCCTTTAAATAAAGCGAAATATTATAAATCCGTAAACAAATTTAAAAACATCACGCGTTGAGCACAGATTATGAAACAATTTCCAGCACATTGAGAATAACCTCGATAGACATCACCTTTAAATAACGCGAAATAGTATAAATGCGTAAACAAATTCAAAAAAATCACGCGTGGAGCACAGATTATGAAACAATTTACAGCACATTGAGAATAGCCTCGATAGACATCGCCTTTAAATAACGCGAAATCTTATAAATTTGTAAATAAATTCAAAAAAATCACGCGTGGAGCACAGATTATGAAACAATTTACAGCAAATTGAGAATAGCCTCGATAGACATCACCTTTAAATAACGCGAAAAATTATAAATCTGTAAACAAATTGGAAAAAAAAATCACGCTTGGAGCATAAATTGTGAAACAATTTCCAACACATTGAAAATAGTCTCGATAGACATCGCCTTTAAATAAAGCGAAATATCATAAATCCGTAAACAAATTCAAAAAAATCACGCGTGAAGCACAGATTATGAAACAATTTACAGCACATTGAGAATCGCCTCGATAGACATCGCCTTTAAATAACGCGAAATCTTATAAATTTGTAAATAAATTTAAAAAAATCACGCGTGGAGCACAGATTATGAAACAATTTCCAGCACATTGAGAATAGCCTCGATAGACATCGCCTTTAAATAACGCGAAATAGTATAAATCTGTAAACAAATTGAAAAAAAAAATCACGCTTGGAACATAAATTGTGAAACAATTTCCAGCACATTGAAAATAGTCTCGATAGACATCGCCTTTAAATAACGTGAAATAGTATATATCTGTAAATAATTTTGAAAAGAAAATCACGCTTGGAGCATAGATTGTGAAACAATTTCCAGCATATTGAATAGCCTCGATAGACATCACCTTTAAATAACGCGAAAAATTATAAATCTGTAAACAAATTGAAAAAAAATCACGCTTGGAGTATAAATTGTGAAACAATTTCCAACACATTGAAAATAGTCTCGAGAGACATCGCATTTAAATAACGCGAAATAGTATAAATCTGTAAACAAATTCAAAAAAATCACGCGTGGAGCACAGATTATGAAACAATATCCAGCACATTGAGAATAGCCTCGACAGACAACGCCTTTAAATAACGAGAAATAGTATAAATCTGTAAACAAATTGAAAAAAAAAATCACGCTTGGAACATAAATTGTGAAACAATTTCCAGCACATTGAAAATAGTCTCGAGAGACATCGCATTTAAATAACGCGAAATAGTATAAATCTGTAAACAAATTAAAAAAAATCACGCGTGGAGCACAGATTATGAAACAATTTACAGCACATTGAGAATAGCCTCGATAGACATCGCCTTTAAATAACGCGAAATCTTATAAATTTGTAAATAAATTAAAAAAAATCACGCGTGGAGCACAGATTATGAAACAATTTACAGCACATTGAGAATAGCCTCGATAGACATCGCCTTTAAATAACGCGAAATCTTATAAATTTGTAAATAAACTCAAAAAAATCACGCGTGGAGCACAGATTATGAAACAATTTCCAGCACATAGAGAATAGCCTCGATGGACATCGCCTTTAAATAACACGAAATAGTATAAATCCGTAAATAAATTTAAAAAAATCAGGCGTGGAACACAGATTATGAAACAATTTCCAGCACATTGAGAATAGTCTCGATAGCCGTCGCCTTTAAATAACTCGAAATAGTATAAATCCGTAAACAAAATCAAACAATCCACGCGTGGAGCACAGATTATGGAACAATTTCCAGCAAAATGAGAATAGCCTCGATAGACATCATCTTCAAATAACTCGAAATAGTATAAATCCGTAAATAAATGAAAAATTCAGGCGTGGAGTACAGATTATGAAACAATTTCCAGCACATTGAGAATAGCCTCGATAGACATCACCTTTAAATAACGCGAAATCTTATAAATTTGTAAATAAATTTAAAAAAATCACGCGTGGAGCACAGATTACGAAACAATTTCCAGCACATTGAGAATAGCCTCGATAGACATCGCCTTTAAATAACGCGAAATCTTATAAATTTGTATAAAATTTAAAAAAATCACGCGTGGAGCACAGATTATGAAACAATTTCCAGCACATTGAGAATAGCCTCGATAGACATCACCTTTAAATAACGCGAAATACGAGTAGTATAAATCTCTAAAAAAATTGAAAAAAAAATTACGCTTGGAGCATAGATTATGAAACAATTTCCAGCATATTGAAAATAGTCTCGAGAGACATCGCATTTAAATAACGCGAAATAGTATAAATCCGTAAACAAATCTTAAAAAATTTACGCGTGGAGCACAGATTATGAAACAATTTCCAGCACATTGAGTATAGCGTCGATAGACATCGTCTTTAAATAATGCGAAATAGTATAAATCTGTAAATAAATTCGAAAAAATCATGCGTGGAGCACAGATTATGAAACAATTTCCAGCACATTGAGAATAGCCTCGACAGACAACGCCTTTAAATAACGCGAAATAGTATAAATCTGTAAACAAATTGAAAAAAAAATCACGCTTGGAACATAAATTGTGAAACAATTTCCAGCACATTGAAAATAGTCTCTAGAGACATCGCATTTAAATAACGCGAAATAGTATAAATCTGTAAACAAATTAAAAAAAATCACGCGTGGAGCACAGATTATGAAACAATTTACAGCACATTGAGAATAGCCTCGATAGACATCGCCTTTAAATAACGCGAAATCTTATAAATTTGTAAATAAATTAAAAAAAATCACGCGTGGAGCACAGATTATGAAACAATTTACAGCACATTGAGAATAGCCTCGATAGACATCGCCTTTAAATAACGCGAAATCTTATAAATTTGTAAATAAACTCAAAAAAATCACGCGTGGAGCACAGATTATGAAACAATTTCCAGCACATAGAGAATAGCCTCGATGGACATCGCCTTTAAATAACACGAAATAGTATAAATCCGTAAATAAATTAAAAAAAATCAGGCGTGGAACACAGATTATGAAACAATTTCCAGCACATTGAGAATAGTCTCGATAGCCATCGCCTTTAAATAACTCGAAATAGTATAAATCCGTAAACAAAATCAAACAATCCACGCGTGGAGCACAGATTATGGAACAATTTCCAGCACAATGAGAATAGCCTCGATAGACATCATCTTCAAATAACTCGAAATAGTATAAATCCGTAAATAAATGAAAAATTCAGGCGTGGAGCACAGATTATGAAACAATTTCCAGCACATTGAGAATAGCCTCGATAGACATCGCCTTTAAATAACGCGAAATCTTATAAATTTGTAAATAAATTAAAAAAAATCACGCGTGGAGCACAGATTATGAAACAATTTACAGCACATTGAGAATAGCCTCGATAGACATCGCCTTTAAATAACGCGAAATCTTATAAATTTGTAAATAAACTCAAAAAAATCACGCGTGGAGCACAGATTATGAAACAATTTCCAGCACATAGAGAATAGCCTCGATGGACATCGCCTTTAAATAACACGAAATAGTATAAATCCGTAAATAAATTTAAAAAAATCAGGCGTGGAACACAGATTATGAAACAATTTCCAGCACATTGAGAATAGTCTCGATAGCCATCGCCTTTAAATAACTCGAAATAGTATAAATCCGTAAACAAAATCAAACAATCCACGCGTGGAGCACAGATTATGGAACAATTTCCAGCACAATGAGAATAGCCTCGATAGACATCATCTTTAAATAACTCGAAATAGTATAAATCCGTAAATAAATGAAAAATTCAGGCGTGGAGCACAGATTATGAAACAATTTCCAGCACATTGAGAATAGCCTCGATAGACATCACCTTTAAATAACGCGAAATCTTATAAATTTGTAAATAAATTTAAAAAATCACGCGTGGAGCACAGATTACGAAACAATTTCCAGCACATTGAGAATAGCCTCGATAGACATCGCCTTTAAATAACGCGAAATCTTATAAATTTGTAAATAAATTTAAAAAAATCACGCGTGGAGCACAGATTATGAAACAATTTCCAGCACATTGAGAATAGCCTCGATAGACATCACCTTTAAATAACGCGAAATACGAGTAGTATAAATGTCTAAAAAAATTGAAAAAAAAATTACGCTTGGAGCATAGATTCTGAAACAATTTCCAGCATATTGAATATAGTCTCGAGAGACATCGCATTTAAATAACGCGAAATAGTATAAATCCGTAAACAAATCTTAAAAATTTTACGCGTGGAGCACAGATTATGAAACAATTTCCAGCACATTGAGTATAGCGTCGATAGACATCGTCTTTAAATAATGCGAAATAGTATAAATCTGTAAATAAATTCGAAAAAATCATGCGTGGAGCACAGATTATGAAACAATTTCCAGCACATTGAGAATAGCATCGATAGACATCACCTTTAAATAACGCGAAATAGTATAAATCCGTAAACAAATTCAAAACAATCACGCGTGGAGCACAGATTATGAAACAATTTCCAGCACATTGTGAATAGCCTCGATAGACATCGCCTTTAAATAACGTGAAATCTTATAAATTTGTAAATAAATTCAAAAAAATCACGTGTGGAGCACAGATTATGTCCAGCACATTGAGAATAGCCTCAATAGACATCGCCTTTAAATAACGCGAAATAGTATAAATTTGTAAATAAATGCAAAAAGTCACGCGCGGAGCACAGATTATGAAACAATTTCCAGCACATTGAGAATAGCCTCGATAGACATCGCCTTTAAATAACGCGAAATAGCCTAAATCTGTAAATAAATTTGAAAAAAAAATCACGCTTGGAGCATAGATTGTGAAACAATTTCCAGCATATTGAAAATAGTCTCGATACCCATCACTTTTAAATAACTCGAAAAAGTATAAATCTGTAAACAAATTGAAAAAAAAAATCACGCTTGGAGCATAAATTGTGAAACAATTTCCAGCACATCGAAAATAGTCTCGATAGACATCACCTTTAAATAACGCGAAATAGTATAAATGCGTAAACAAATTCAAAAAAATCACGCGTGGAGCACAGATTATGAAACAATTTACAGCACATTGAGAATAGCCTCGATAGACATCGCCTTTAAATAACGCGAAATCTTATAAATTTGTAAATAAATTCAAAAAAATCACGCGTGGAGCACAGATTATGAAACAATTTCCAGCAAATTGAGAATAGCCTCGATAGACATCGCCCTTAAATAACGCGAAATAGTATAAATCTGTAAATAAAATTGAAAAAAAAATCACGCGTGGAGCACAGATTATGAAACAATTTACAGCAAATTGAGAATAGCCTCGATAGACATCACCTTTAAATAACGCGAAAAATTATAAATCTGTAAACAAATTGAAAAAAAAAATCACGCTTGGAGCATAAATTGTGAAACAATTTCCAACACATTGAAAATAGTCTCGATAGACATCGCCTTTAAATAAAGCGAAATATCATAAATCCGTAAACAAATTTAAAAATATCACGCGTGGAGCACAGATTATGAAACAATTTCCAGCACATTGAGAATAGCCTCGATAGACATCGCATTTAAATAACGCGAAATAGTATAAATCTGTAAACAAATTGAAAAAAAAAACCACGCTTGGAACATAAATTGTGAAACAATTTCCAGCACATTGAAAATAGTCTCGAGAGACATCGCATTTAAATAACGCGAAATAGTATAAATCTGTAAACAAATTCAAAAAAATCACGCGTGAAGCACAGATTATGAAACAATTTACAGCACATTGAGAATCGCCTCGATAGACATCGCCTTTAAATAACGCGAAATCTTATAAATTTGTAAATAAATTAAAAAAAATCACGCGTGGAGCACAGATTATGAAACAATTTCCAGCACATTGAGAATAGCCTCGATAGACATCGCCTTTAAATAACGCGAAATAGTATAAATCTGTAAACAAATTGAAAAAAAAATCACGCTTGGAACAAAAATTGTGAAACAATTTCCAGCACATTGAAAATAGTCTCGATAGACATCGCCTTTAAATAACGTGAAATAGTATATATCTGTAAATAATTTTGAAAAGAAAATCACGCTTGGAGCATAGATTGTGAAACAATTTCCAGCATATTGAATAGCCTCGATAGACATCACCTTTAAATAACGCGAAAAATTATAAATCTGTAAACAAATTGAAAAAAAAAATCACGCTTGGAGTATAAATTGTGAAACAATTTCCAACACATTGAAAATAGTCTCGAGAGACATCGCATTTAAATAACGCGAAATAGTATAAATCTGTAAACAAATTCAAAAAAATCACGCGTGGAGCACAGATTATGAAACAATTTCCAGCACATTGAGAATAGCCTCGACAGACAACGCCTTTAAATAACGCGAAATAGTATAAATCTGTAAACAAATTGAAAAAAAAAATCACGCTTGGAACATAAATTGTGAAACAATTTCCAGCACATTGAAAATAGTCTCGAGAGACATCGCATTTAAATAACGCGAAATAGTATAAATCTGTAAACAAATTAAAAAAAAATCACGCGTGGAGCACAGATTATGAAACAATTTACAGCACATTGAGAATAGCCTCGATAGACATCGCCTTTAAATAAAGCGAAATATTATAAATCCGTAAACAAATTTAAAAACATCACGCGTTGAGCACAGATTATGAAACAATTTCCAGCACATTGAGAATAACCTCGATAGACATCACCTTTAAATAACGCGAAATAGTATAAATGCGTAAACAAATTCAAAAAAATCACGCGTGGAGCACAGATTATGAAACAATTTACAGCACATTGAGAATAGCCTCGATAGACATCGCCTTTAAATAACGCGAAATCTTATAAATTTGTAAATAAATTCAAAAAAATCACGCGTGGAGCACAGATTATGAAACAATTTCCAGCAAATTGAGAATAGCCTCGATAGACATCGCCCTTAAATAACGCGAAATAGTATAAATCTGTAAATAAAATTGAAAAAAAAATCACGCGTGGAGCACAGATTATGAAACAATTTACAGCAAATTGAGAATAGCCTCGATAGACATCACCTTTAAATAACGCGAAAAATTATAAATCTGTAAACAAATTGAAAAAAAAAATCACGCTTGGAGCATAAATTGTGAAACAATTTCCAACACATTGAAAATAGTCTCGATAGACATCGCCTTTAAATAAAGCGAAATATCATAAATCCGTAAACAAATTTAAAAATATCACGCGTGGAGCACAGATTATGAAACAATTTCCAGCACATTGAGAATAGCCTCGATAGACATCGCATTTAAATAACGCGAAATAGTATAAATCTGTAAACAAATTGAAAAAAAAAACCACGCTTGGAACATAAATTGTGAAACAATTACCAGCACATTGAAAATAGTCTCGAGAGACATCGCATTTAAATAACGCGAAATAGTATAAATCTGTAAACAAATTCAAAAAAATCACGCGTGAAGCACAGATTATGAAACAATTTACAGCACATTGAGAATCGCCTCGATAGACATCGCCTTTAAATAACGCGAAATCTTATAAATTTGTAAATAAATTTAAAAAAATCACGCGTGGAGCACAGATTATGAAACAATTTCCAGCACATTGAGAATAGCCTCGATAGACATCGCCTTTAAATAACGCGAAATAGTATAAATCTGTAAACAAATTGAAAAAAAATCACGCTTGGAACATAAATTGTGAAACAATTTCCAGCACATTGAAAATAGTCTCGATAGACATCGCCTTTAAATAACGTGAAATAGTATATATCTGTAAATAATTTTGAAAAGAAAATCACGCTTGGAGCATAGATTGTGAAACAATTTCCAGCATATTGAATAGCCTCGATAGACATCACCTTTAAATAACGCGAAAAATTATAAATCTGTAAACAAATTGAAAAAAAAAATCACGCTTGGAGTATAAATTGTGAAACAATTTCCAACACATTGAAAATAGTCTCGAGAGACATCGCATTTAAATAACGCGAAATAGTATAAATCTGTAAACAAATTCAAAAAAATCACGCGTGGAGCACAGATTATGAAACAATTTCCAGCACATTGAGAATAGCCTCGACAGACAACGCCTTTAAATAACGCGAAATAGTATAAATCTGTAAACAAATTGAAAAAAAAAATCACGCTTGGAACATAAATTGTGAAACAATTTCCAGCACATTGAAAATAGTCTCGAGAGACATCGCATTTAAATAACGCGAAATAGTATAAATCTGTAAACAAATTAAAAAAAAATCACGCGTGGAGCACAGATTATGAAACAATTTACAGCACATTGAGAATAGCCTCGATAGACATCGCCTTTAAATAACGCGAAATCTTATAAATTTGTAAATAAATTAAAAAAAATCACGCGTGGAGCACAGATTATGAAACAATTTACAGCACATTGAGAATAGCCTCGATAGACATCGCCTTTAAATAACGCGAAATCTCATAAATTTGTAAATAAACTCAAAAAAATCACGCGTGGAGCACAGATTATGAAACAATTTCCAGCACATAGAGAATAGCCTCGATGGACATCGCCTTTAAATAACACGAAATAGTATAAATCCGTAAATAAATTTAAAAAAATCAGGCGTGGAACACAGATTATGAAACAATTTCCAGCACATTGAGAATAGTCTCGATAGCCATCGCCTTTAAATAACTCGAAATAGTATAAATCCGTAAACAAAATCAAACAATCCACGCGTGGAGCACAGATTATGGAACAATTTCCAGCACAATGAGAATACCCTCGATAGACATCATCTTCAAATAACTCGAAATAGTATAAATCCGTAAATAAATGAAAAATTCAGGCGTGGAGCACAGATTATGAAACAATTTCCAGCACATTGAGAATAGCCTCGATAGACATCACCTTTAAATAACGCGAAATCTTATAAATTTGTAAATAAATTTAAAAAAATCACGCGTGGAGCACAGATTACGAAACAATTTCCAGCACATTGAGAATAGCCTCGATAGACATCGCCTTTAAATAACGCGAAATCTTATAAATTTGTAAATAAATTTAAAAAAATCACGCGTGGAGCACAGATTATGAAACAATTTCCAGCACATTGAGAATAGCCTCGATAGGCATCACCTTTAAATAACGCGAAATACGAGTAGTATAAATGTCTAAAAAAATTGAAAAAAAATTACGCTTGGAGCATAGATTCTGAAACAATTTCCAGCATATTGAATATAGTCTCGAGAGACATCGCATTTAAATAACGCGAAATAGTATAAATCCGTAAACAAATCTTAAAAATTTTACGCGTGGAGCACAGATTATGAAACAATTTCCAGCACATTGAGTATAGCGTCGATAGACATCGTCTTTAAATAATGCGAAATAGTATAAATCTGTAAATAAATTCGAAAAAATCATGCGTGGAGCACAGATTATGAAACAATTTCCAGCACATTGAGAATAGCATCGATAGACATCACCTTTAAATAACGCGAAATAGTATAAATCCGTAAACAAATTCAAAACAATCACGCGTGTAGCACAGATTATGAAACAATTTCCAGCACATTGTGAATAGCCTCGATAGACATCGCCTTTAAATAACGTGAAATCTTATAAATTTGTAAATAAATTCAAAAAAATCACGTGTGGAGCACAGATTATGTCCAGCACATTGAGAATAGCCTCAATAGACATCGCCTTTAAATAACGCGAAATAGTATAAATTTGTAAATAAATGCAAAAAGTCACGCGCGGAGCACAGATTATGAAACAATTTCCAGCACATTGAGAATAGCCTCGATAGACATCGCCTTTAAATAACGCGAAATAGCATAAATCTGTAAATAAATTTGAAAAAAAAATCACGCTTGGAGCATAGATTGTGAAACAATTTCCAGCATATTGAAAATAGTCTCGATACCCATCACTTTTAAATAACGCGAAAAAGTATAAATCTGTAAACAAATTGAAAAAAAAAATCACGCTTGGAGCATAAATTGTGAAACAATTTCCAGCACATCGAAAATAGTCTCGATAGACATCGCCTTTAAATAAAGCGAAATATTATAAATCCGTAAACAAATTTAAAAACATCACGCGTTGAGCACAGATTATGAAACAATTTCCAGCACATTGAGAATAACCTCGATAGACATCACCTTTAAATAACGCGAAATAGTATAAATGCGTAAACAAATTCAAAAAAATCACGCGTGGAGCACAGATTATGAAACAATTTACAGCACATTGAGAATAGCCTCGATAGACATCGCCTTTAAATAACACGAAATAGTATAAATCCGTAAATAAATTTAAAACAATCAGGCGTGGAACACAGATTATGAAACAATTTCCAGCACATTGAGAATAGTCTCGATAGCCATCGCCTTTAAATAACTCGAAATAGTATAAATCCGTAAACAAAATCAAACAATCCACGCGTGGAGCACAGATTATGGAACAATTTCCAGCACAATGAGAATAGCCTCGATAGACATCATCTTTAAATAACTCGAAATAGTATAAATCCGTAAATAAATGAAAAATTCAGGCGTGGAGCACAGATTATGAAACAATTTCCAGCACATTGAGAATAGCCTCGATAGACATCACCTTTAAATAACGCGAAATCTTATAAATTTGTAAATAAATTTTAAAAAATCACGCGTGGAGCACAGATTACGAAACAATTTCCAGCACATTGAGAATAGCCTCGATAGACATCGCCTTTAAATAACGCGAAATCTTATAAATTTGTAAATAAATTTAAAAAAATCACGCGTGAAGCACAGATTATGAAACAATTTCCAGCACATTGAGAATAGCCTCGATAGACATCACCTTTAAATAACGCGAAATACGAGTAGTATAAATGTCTAAAAAAATTGAAAAAAAAATTACGCTTGGAGCATAGATTCTGAAACAATTTCCAGCATATTGAATATAGTCTCGAGAGACATCGCATTTAAATAACGCGAAATAGTATAAATCCGTAAACAAATCTTAAAAATTTTACGCGTGGAGCACAGATTATGAAACAATTTCCAGCACATTGAGTATAGCGTCGATAGACATCGTCTTTAAATAATGCGAAATAGTATAAATCTGTAAATAAATTCGAAAAAATCATGCGTGGAGCACAGATTATGAAACAATTTCCAGCACATTGAGAATAGCATCGATAGACATCACCTTTAAATAACGCGAAATAGTATAAATCCGTAAACAAATTCAAAACAATCACGCGTGGAGCACAGATTATGAAACAATTTCCAGCACATTGTGAATAGCCTCGATAGACATCGCCTTTAAATAACGCGAAATAGTATAAATTTGTAAATAAATGCAAAAAGTCACGCGCGGAGCACAGATTATGAAACAATTTCCAGCACATTGAGAATAGCCTCGATAGACATCGCCTTTAAATAACGCGAAATAGCATAAATCTGTAAATAAATTTGAAAAAAAAATCACGCTTGGAGCATAGATTGTGAAACAATTTCCAGCATATTGAAAAT
Organism: Maratus speciosus; assembly: GCA_963932465.1. NCBI lineage: Eukaryota > Metazoa > Arthropoda > Arachnida > Araneae > Salticidae > Maratus > Maratus speciosus. Next base: position 1,228,818 of record CAWVRF010001366.1, read on the forward strand.
AGTCTCGATACCCATCACTTTTAAATAACGCGAAAAAGTATAAATCTGTAAACAAATTGAAAAAAAAAATCACCCTTGGAGCATAAATTGTGAAACATTTTCCAGCACATCGAAAATAGTCTCGATAGACATCGCCTTTAAATAAAGCGAAATATCCGTAAACAAAATTAAAAACATCACGCGTTGAGCACAGATTATGAAACAATTTCCAGCACATTGAGAATAACCTCGATAGACATCACCTTTAAATAACGCGAAATAGTATAAATGCGTAAACAAATTCAAAAAAATCACGCGTGGAGCACAGATTATGAAACAATTTACAGCACATTGAGAATAGCCTCGATAGACATCGCCTTTAAATAACGCGAAATCTTATAAATTTGTAAATAAATTCAAAAAAATCACGCGTGGAGCACAGATTATGAAACAATTTCCAGCAAATTGAGAATAGCCTCGATAGACATCGCCCTTAAATAACGCGAAATAGTATAAATCTGTAAATAAAATTGAAAAAAAAATCACGCGTGGAGCACAGATTATGAAACAATTTACAGCAAATTGAGAATAGCCTCGATAGACATCACCTTTAAATAACGCGAAAAATTATAAATCTGTAAACAAATTGAAAAAAAAAATCACGCTTGGAGCATAAATTGTGAAACAATTTCCAACACATTGAAAATAGTCTCGATAGACATCGCCTTTAAATAAAGCGAAATATCATAAATCCGTAAACAAATTTAAAAATATCACGCGTGGAGCACAGATTATGAAACAATTTCCAGCACATTGAGATTAGCCTCGATAGACATCGCATTTAAATAACGCGAAATAGTATAAATCTGTAAACAAATTGAAAAAAAAAACCACGCTTGGAACATAAATTGTGAAACAATTTCCAGCACATTGAAAATAGTCTCGAGAGACATCGCATTTAAATAACGCGAAATAGTATAAATCTGTAAACAAATTCAAAAAAATCACGCATGAAGCACAGATTCTGAAACAATTTACAGCACATTGAGAATCGCCTCGATAGACATCGCCTTTAAATAACGCGAAATCTTATAAATTTGTAAATAAATTAAAAAAAATCACGCGTGGAGCACAGATTATGAAACAATTTCCAGCACATTGAGAATAGCCTCGATAGACATCGCCTTTAAATAACGCGAAATAGTATAAATCTGTAAACAAATTGAAAAAAAAATCACGCTTGGAACATAAATTGTGAAACAATTTCCAGCACATTGAAAATAGTCTCGATAGACATCGCCTTTAAATAACGTGAAATAGTATATATCTGTAAATAATTTTGAAAAGAAAATCACGCTTGGAGCATAGATTGTGAAACAATTTCCAGCATATTGAATAGCCTCGATAGACATCACCTTTAAATAACGCGAAAAATTATAAATCTGTAAACAAATTGAAAAAAAAAATCACGCTTGGAGTATAAATTGTGAAACAATTTCCAACACATTGAAAATAGTCTCGAGAGACATCGCATTTAAATAACGCGAAATATTATAAATCCGTAAACAAATTTAAAAACATCACGCGTTGAGCACAGATTATGAAACAATTTCCAGCACATTGAGAATAACCTCGATAGACATCACCTTTAAATAACGCGAAATAGTATAAATGCGTAAACAAATTCAAAAAAAAAATCACGCTTGGAACATAAATTGTGAAACAATTTCCAGCACATTGAAAATAGTCTCGAGAGACATCGCATTTAAATAACGCGAAATAGTATAAATCTGTAAACAAATTAAAAAAAATCACGCGTGGAGCACAGATTATGAAACAATTTACAGCACATTGAGAATAGCCTCGATAGACATCGCCTTTAAATAACGCGAAATCTTATAAATTTGTAAATAAATTAAAAAAAATCACGCGTGGAGCACAGATTATGAAACAATTTACAGCACATTGAGAATAGCCTCGATAGACATCGCCTTTAAATAACGCGAAATCTTATAAATTTGTATAAACTCAAAAAAATCACGCGTGGAGCACAGATTATGGAACAATTTCCAGCACATAGAGATTAGCCTCGATGGACATCGCCTTTAAATAACACGAAATAGTATAAATCCGTAAATAAATTTAAAAAAATCAGGCGTGGAACACAGATTATGAAACAATTTCCAGCACAATGAGAATACCCTCGATAGACATCATCTTCAAATAACTCGAAATAGTATAAATCCGTAAATAAATGAAAAATTCAGGCGTGGAGCACAGATTATGAAACAATTTCCAGCACATTGACAATAGCCTCGATAGACATCACCTTTAAATAACGCGAAATCTTATAAATTTGTAAATAAATTTAAAAAAATCACGCGTGGAGCACAGATTACGAAACAATTTCCAGCACATTGAGAATAGCCTCGATAGACATCGCCTTTAAATAACGCGAAATCTTATAAATTTGTATAAAATTTAAAAAAATCACGCGTGGAGCACAGATTATGAAACAATTTCCAGCACATTGAGAATAGCCTCGATAGACATCACCTTTAAATAACGCGAAATACGAGTAGTATAAATCTCTAAAAAAATTGAAAAAAAAATTACGCTTGGAGCATAGATTATGAAACAATTTCCAGCATATTGAAAATAGTCTCGAGAGACATCGCATTTAAATAACGCGAAATAGTATAAATCCGTAAACAAATCTTAAAAAATTTACGCGTGGAGCACAGATTATGAAACAATTTCCAGCACATTGAGTATAGCGTCGATAGACATCGTCTTTAAATAATGCGAAATAGTATAAATCTGTAAATAAATTCGAAAAAATCATGCGTGGAGCACAGATTATGAAACAATTTCCAGCACATTGAGAATAGCATCGATAGACATCACCTTTAAATAACGCGAAATAGTATAAATCTGTAAACAAATTCAAAACAATCACGCGTGGAGCACAGATTATGAAACAATTTCCAGCACATTGTGAATAGCCTCGATAGACATCGCCTTTAAATAACGCGAAATAGTATAAATTTGTAAATAAATGCAAAAAGTCACGCGCGGAGCACAGATTATGAAACAATTTCCAGCACATTGAGAATAGCCTCGATAGACATCGCCTTTAAATAACGCGAAATAGCATAAATCTGTAAATAAATTTGAAAAAAAAATCACGCTTGGAGCATAGATTGTGAAACAATTTCCAGCATATTGAAAATAGTCTCGATACCCATCACTTTTAAATAACGCGAAAAAGTATAAATCTGTAAACAAATTGAAAAAAAAAATCACGCTTGGAGCATAAATTGTGAAACAATTTCCAGCACATCGAAAATAGTCTCGATAGACATCGCCTTTAAATAAAGCGAAATATTATAAATCCGTAAACAAATTTAAAAACATCACGCGTTGAGCACAGATTATGAAACAATTTCCAGCACATTGAGAATAACCTCGATAGACATCACCTTTAAATAACGCGAAATAGTATAAATGCGTAAACAAATTCAAAAAAATCACGCGTGGAGCACAGATTATGAAACAATTTACAGCACATTGAGAATAGCCTCGATAGACATCGCCTTTAAATAACGCGAAATCTTATAAATTTGTAAATAAATTCAAAAAAATCACGCGTGGAGCACAGATTATGAAACAATTTCCAGCAAATTGAGAATAGCCTCGATAGACATCGCCCTTAAATAACGCGAAATAGTATAAATCTGTAAATAAAATTGAAAAAAAAATCACGCGTGGAGCACAGATTATGAAACAATTTACAGCAAATTGAGAATAGCCTCGATAGACATCACCTTTAAATAACGCGAAAAATTATAAATCTGTAAACAAATTGAAAAAAAAAATCACGCTTGGAGCATAAATTGTGAAACAATTTCCAACACATTGAAAATAGTCTCGATAGACATCGCCTTTAAATAAAGCGAAATATCATAAATCCGTAAACAAATTTAAAAATATCACGCGTGGAGCACAGATTATGAAACAATTTCCAGCACATTGAGATTAGCCTCGATAGACATCGCATTTAAATAACGCGAAATAGTATAAATCTGTAAACAAATTGAAAAAAAAAAACCACGCTTGGAACATAAATTGTGAAACAATTTCCAGCACATTGAAAATAGTCTCGAGAGACATCGCATTTAAATAACGCGGAATAGTATAAATCTGTAAACAAATTCAAAAAAATCACGCATGAAGCACAGATTCTGAAACAATTTACAGCACATTGAGAATCGCCTCGATAGACATCGCCTTTAAATAACGCGAAATCTTATAAATTTGTAAAGAAATTTAAAAAAATCACGCGTGGAGCACAGATTATGAAACAATTTCCAGCACATTGAGAATAGCCTCGATAGACATCGCCTTTAAATAACGCGAAATAGTATAAATCTGTAAACAAATTGAAAAAAAAATCACGCTTGGAACATAAATTGTGAAACAATTTCCAGCACATTGAAAATAGTCTCGATAGACATCGCCTTTAAATAACGTGAAATAGTATATATCTGTAAATAATTTTGAAAAGAAAATCACGCTTGGAGCATAGATTGTGAAACAATTTCCAGCATATTGAATAGCCTCGATAGACATCACCTTTAAATAACGCGAAAAATTATAAATCTGTAAACAAATTGAAAAAAAAAATCACGCTTGGAGTATAAATTGTGAAACAATTTCCAACACATTGAAAATAGTCTCGAGAGACATCGCATTTAAATAACGCGAAATAGTATAAATCTGTAAACAAATTCAAAAAAATCACGCGTGGAGCACATATTATGAAACAATTTCCAGCACATTGAGAATAGCCTCGACAGACAACGCCTTTAAATAACGCGAAATAGTATAAATCTGTAAACAAATTGAAAAAAAAAATCACGCTTGGAACATAAATTGTGAAACAATTTCCAGCACATTGAAAATAGTCTCGAGAGACATCGCATTTAAATAACGCGAAATAGTATAAATCTGTAAACAAATTAAAAAAAATCACGCGTGGAGCACAGATTATGAAACAATTTACAGCACATTGAGAATAGCCTCGATAGACATCGCCTTTAAATAACGCGAAATCTTATAAATTTGTAAATAAATTAAAAAAAATCACGCGTGGAGCACAGATTATGAAACAATTTACAGCACATTGAGAATAGCCTCGATAGACATCGCCTTTAAATAACGCGAAATCTTATAAATTTGTATAAACTCAAAAAAATCACGCGTGGAGCACAGATTATGGAACAATTTCCAGCACATAGAGAATAGCCTCGATGGACATCGCCTTTAAATAACACGAAATAGTATAAATCCGTAAATAAATTTAAAAAAATCAGGCGTGGAACACAGATTATGAAACAATTTCCAGCACATTGAGAATAGTCTCGATAGCCATCGCCTTTAAATAACTCGAAATAGTATAAATCCGTAAACAAAATCAAACAATCCACGCGTGGAGCACAGATTATGGAACAATTTCCAGCACAATGAGAATACCCTCGATAGACATCATCTTCAAATAACTCGAAATAGTATAAATCCGTAAATAAATGAAAAATTCAGGCGTGGAGCACAGATTATGAAACAATTTCCAGCACATTGACAATAGCCTCGATAGACATCACCTTTAAATAACGCGAAATCTTATAAATTTGTAAATAAATTTAAAAAAATCACGCGTGGAGCACAGATTACGAAACAATTTCCAGCACATTGAGAATAGCCTCGATAGACATCGCCTTTAAATAACGCGAAATCTTATAAATTTGTATAAAATTTAAAAAAATCACGCGTGGAGCACAGATTATGAAACAATTTCCAGCACATTGAGAATAGCCTCGATAGACATCACCTTTAAATAACGCGAAATACGAGTAGTATAAATCTCTAAAAAAATTGAAAAAAAAATTACGCTTGGAGCATAGATTATGAAACAATTTCCAGCATATTGAAAATAGTCTCGAGAGACATCGCATTTAAATAACGCGAAATAGTATAAATCCGTAAACAAATCTTAAAAAATTTACGCGTGGAGCACAGATTATGAAACAATTTCCAGCACATTGAGTATAGCGTCGATAGACATCGTCTTTAAATAATGCGAAATAGTATAAATCTGTAAATAAATTCGAAAAAATCATGCGTGGAGCACAGATTATGAAACAATTTCCAGCACATTGAGAATAGCATCGATAGACATCACCTTTAAATAACGCGAAATAGTATAAATCCGTAAACAAATTCAAAACAATCACGCGTGGAGCACAGATTATGAAACAATTTCCAGCACATTGTGAATAGCCTCGATAGACATCGCCTTTAAATAACGTGAAATCTTATAAATTTGTAAATAAATTCAAAAAAATCACGTGTGGAGCACAGATTATGTCCAGCACATTGAGAATAGCCTCGATAGACATCGCCTTTAAATAACGCGAAATAGCATAAATCTGTAAATAAATTTGAAAAAAAAATCACGCTTGGAGCATAGATTGTGAAAGAATTTCCAGCATATTGAAAATAGTCTCGATACCCATCACTTTTAAATAACGCGAAAAAGTATAAATCTGTAAACAAATTGAAAAAAAAAATCACGCTTGGAGCATAAATTGTGAAACAATTTCCAGCACATCGAAAATAGTCTCGATAGACATCGCCTTTAAATAAAGCGAAATATTATAAATCCGTAAACAAATTTAAAAAAATCACGCGTGGAGCACAGATTATGAAACAATTTCCAGCACATTGAGAATAGCGTCGATAGACATCGCCTTTAAATAACGCGAAATAGTATAAATCTGTAAACAAATTGAAAAAAATCACGCGTGGAGCACAGATTATGAAACATTTTCCAGCACATTGAGAATAGCCTCGATAGACAACGCCTTTAAATAACGCGAAATAGTATAAATCTGTAAACAAATTGAAAAAAAAAATCACGCTTGGAACATAAATTGTGAAACAATTTCCAGCACATTGAAAATAGTCTCGAGAGACATCGCATTTAAATAACGCGAAATAGTATAAATCTGTAAACAAATTCAAAAAAATCACGCGTGGAGCACAGATTATGAAACAATTTACAGCACATTGAGAATAGCCTCGATAGACATCGCCTTTAAATAACGCGAAATCTTATAAATTTGTAAATAAATTAAAAAAAATCACGCGTGGAGCACAGATTATGAAACAATTTACAGCACATTGAGAATAGCCTCGATAGACATCGCCTTTAAATAACGCGAAATCTTATAAATTTGTAAATAAACTCAAAAAAATCACGCGTGGAGCACAGATTATGAAACAATTTCCAGCACAATGAGAATAGCCTCGATAGACATCATCTTTAAATAACTCGAAATAGTATAAATCCGTAAATAAATGAAAAATTCAGGCGTGGAGCACAGATTATGAAACAATTTCCAGCACATTGAGAATAGCCTCGATAGATATCACCTTTAAATAACGCGAAATCTTATAAATTTGTAAATAAATTTAAAAAAGTCAGGCGTGGAGCACAGATTACGAAACAATTTCCAGCACATTGAGAATAGCCTCGATAGACATCGCCTTTAAATAACGCGAAATCTTATAAATTTGTAAATAAATTTAAAAAAACCACGCGTGGAGCACAGATTATGAAACAATTTCCAGCACATTGAGAATAGCCTCGATAGACATCACCTTTAAATAACGCGAAATACGAGTAGTATAAATCTCTAAAAAAATTGAAAAAAAATTACGCTTGGAGCATAGATTCTGAAACAATTTCCAGCATATTGAATATAGTCTCGAGAGACATCGCAATTAAATAACGCGAAATAGTATAAATCCGTAAACAAATCTTAAAAATTTTACGCGTGGAGCACAGATTATGAAACAATTTCCAGTACATTGAGTATAGCGTCGATAGACATCGTCTTTAAATAATGCGAAATAGTATAAATCTGTAAATAAATTCGAAAAAATCATGCGTGGAGCACAGATTATGAAACAATTTCCAGCACATTGAGAATAGCATCGATAGACATCACCTTTAAATAACGCGAAATAGTATAAATCCGTAAACAAATTCAAAACAATCACGCGTGGAGCACAGATTATGAAACAATTTCCAGCACATTGTGAATAGCCTCGATAGACATCGCCTTTAAATAACGTGAAATGTTATAAATTTGTAAATAAATTCAAAAAAATCACGTGTGGAGCACAGATTATATCCAGCACATTGAAAATAGCCTCAATAGACATCGCCTTTAAATAACGCGAAATAGTATAAATTTGTAAATAAATGCAAAAAAATCACGCGCGGAGCACAGATTATGAAACAATTTCCAGCACATTGAGAATAGCCTCGATAGACATCGCCTTTAAATAACGCGAAATAGGATAAATCTGTAAAAAATTTGAAAAAAAAATCACGCTTGGAGCATAGATTGTCAAACAATTTCCAGCATATTGAAAATAGTCTCGATACCCATCACTTTTAAATAACACGAAAAAGTATAAATCTGTAATTAAATTGAAAAAAAAAATCACGCTTGGAGCATAAATTGTGAAACAATTTCCAGCACATCGAAAATAGTCTCGATAGACATCGCCTTTAAATAAAGCGAAATATTATAAATCCGTAAACAAATTTAAAAACATCACGCGTTGAGCACAGATTATGAAACAATTTCCAGCACATTGAGAATAACCTCGATAGACATCACCTTTAAATAACGCGAAATAGTATAAATGCGTAAACAAATTCAAAAAAATCACGCGTGGAGCACAGATTATGAAACAATTTACAGCACATTGAGAATAGCCTCGATAGACATCGCCTTTAAATAACGCGAAATCTTATAAATTTGTAAATAAATTCAAAAAAATCACACGTGGAGCACAGATTATGGAACAATTTCCAGCACAATGAGAATACCCTCGATAGACATCATCTTCAAATAACTCGAAATAGTATAAATCCGTAAATAAATGAAAAATTCAGGCGTGGAGCACAGATTATGAAACAATTTCCAGCACATTGAGAATAGCCTCGATAGACATCACCTTTAAATAACGCGAAATCTTATAAATTTGTAAATAAATTTAAAAAAATCACGCGTGGAGCACAGATTACGAAACAATTTCCAGCACATTGAGAATAGCCTCGATAGACATCGCCTTTAAATAACGCGAAATCTTATAAATTTGTATAAAATTTAAAAAAATCACGCGTGGAGCACAGATTATGAAACAATTTCCAGCACATTGAGAATAGCCTCGATAGACATCACCTTTAAATAACGCGAAATACGAGTAGTATAAATCTCTAAAAAAATTGAAAAAAAAATTACGCTTGGAGCATAGATTATGAAACAATTTCCAGCATATTGAAAATAGTCTCGAGAGACATCGCATTTAAATAACGCGAAATAGTATAAATCCGTAAACAAATCTTAAAAAATTTACGCGTGGAGCACAGATTATGAAACAATTTCCAGCACATTGAGTATAGCGTCGATAGACATCGTCTTTAAATAATGCGAAATAGTATAAATCTGTAAATAAATTCGAAAAAATCATGCGTGGAGCACAGATTATGAAACAATTTCCAGCACATTGAGAATAGCATCGATAGACATCACCTTTAAATAACGCGAAATAGTATAAATCCGTAAACAAATTCAAAACAATCACGCGTGGAGCACAGATTATGAAACAATTTCCAGCACATTGTGAATAGCCTCGATAGACATCGCCTTTAAATAACGTGAAATCTTATAAATTTGTAAATAAATTCAAAAAAATCACGTGTGGAGCACAGATTATGTCCAGCACATTGAGAATAGCCTCGATAGACATCGCCTTTAAATAACGCGAAATAGCATAAATCTGTAAATAAATTTGAAAAAAAATCACGCTTGGAGCATAGATTGTGAAAGAATTTCCAGCATATTGAAAATAGTCTCGATACCCATCACTTTTAAATAACGCGAAAAAGTATAAATCTGTAAACAAATTGAAAAAAAAAATCACGCTTGGAGCATAAATTGTGAAACAATTTCCAGCACATCGAAAATAGTCTCGATAGACATCGCCTTTAAATAAAGCGAAATATTATAAATCCGTAAACAAATTAAAAAAAATCACGCGTGGAGCACAGATTATGAAACAATTTCCAGCACATTGAGAATAGCCTCGTTAGAAATCGCCTTTAAATAACGCGAAATCTTATAAATTTGTAAATAAATTAAAAAAAATCACGCGTGGAGCACAGATTATGAAACAATTTCCAACACATTGAGAATAGCGTCGATAGACATCGCCTTTAAATAACGCGAAATAGTATAAATCTGTAAACAAATTGAAAAAAATCACGCGTGGAGCACAGATTATGAAACAATTTCCAGCACATTGAGAATAGCCTCGATAGACAACGCCTTTAAATAACGCGAAATAGTATAAATCTGTAAACAAATTGAAAAAAAAAATCACGCTTGGATCATAAATTGTGAAACAATTTCCAGCACATTGAAAATAGTCTCGAGAGACATCGCATTTAAATAACGCGAAATAGTATAAATCTGTAAACAAATTAAAAAAAATCACGCGTGGAGCACAGATTATGAAACAATTTACAGCACATTGAGAATAGCCTCGATAGACATCGCCTTTAAATAACGCGAAATCTTACAAATTTGTAAATAAATTAAAAAAAATCACGCGTGGAGCACAGATTATGAAACAATTTACAGCACATTGAGAATAGCCTCGATAGACATCGCCTTTAAATAACGCGAAATCTTATAAATTTGTATAAACTCAAAAAAATCACGCGTGGAGCACAGATTATGGAACAATTTCCAGCACATAGAGAATAGCCTCGATGGACATCGCCTTTAAATAACACGAAATAGTATAAATCCGTAAATAAATTTAAAAAAATCAGGCGTGGAACACAGATTATGAAACAATTTCCAGCACATTGAGAATAGTCTCGATAGCCATCGCCTTTAAATAACTCGAAATAGTATAAATCCGTAAACAAAATCAAACAATCCACGCGTGGAGCACAGATTATGGAACAATTTCCAGCACAATGAGAATACCCTCGATAGACATCATCTTCAAATAACTCGAAATAGTATAAATCCGTAAATAAATGAAAAATTCAGGCGTGGAGCACAGATTATGAAACAATTTCCAGCACATTGAGAATAGCCTCGATAGACATCACCTTTAAATAACGCGAAATCTTATAAATTTGTAAATAAATTTAAAAAAATCACGCGTGGAGCACAGATTACGAAACAATTTCCAGCACATTGAGAATAGCCTCGATAGACATCGCCTTTAAATAACGCGAAATCTTATAAATTTGTATAAAATTTAAAAAAATCACGCGTGGAGCACAGATTATGAAACAATTTCCAGCACATTGAGAATAGCCTCGATAGACATCACCTTTAAATAACGCGAAATACGAGTAGTATAAATCTCTAAAAAAATTGAAAAAAAAATTACGCTTGGAGCATAGATTATGAAACAATTTCCAGCATATTGAAAATAGTCTCGAGAGACATCGCATTTAAATAACGCGAAATAGTATAAATCCGTGAACAAATCTTAAAAAATTTACGCGTGGAGCACAGATTATGAAACAATTTCCAGCACATTGAGTATAGCGTCGATAGACATCGTCTTTAAATAATGCGAAATAGTATAAATCTGTAAATAAATTCGAAAAAATCATGCGTGGAGCACAGATTATGAAACAATTTCCAGCACATTGAGAATAGCATCGATAGACATCACCTTTAAATAACGCGAAATAGTATAAATCCGTAAACAAATTCAAAACAATCACGCGTGGAGCACAGATTATGAAACAATTTCCAGCACATTGTGAATAGCCTCGATAGACATCGCCTTTAAATAACGTGAAATCTTATAAATTTGTAAATAAATTCAAAAAAATCACGTGTGGAGCACAGATTATGTCCAGCACATTGAGAATAGCCTCGATAGACATCGCCTTTAAATAACGCGAAATAGCATAAATCTGTAAATAAATTTGAAAAAAAAATCACGCTTGGAGCATAGATTGTGAAAGAATTTCCAGCATATTGAAAATAGTCTCGATACCCATCACTTTTAAATAACGCGAAAAAGTATAAATCTGTAAACAAATTGAAAAAAAAAATCACGCTTGGAGCATAAATTGTGAAACAATTTCCAGCACATCGAAAATAGTCTCGATAGACATCGCCTTTAAATAAAGCGAAATATTATAAATCCGTAAACAAATTTAAAAAAATCACGCGTGGAGCACAGGTTATGAAACAATTTCCAGCACATTGAGAATAGCCTCGTTAGAAATCGCCTTTAAATAACGCGAAATCTTATAAATTTGTAAATAAATTTAAAAAAATCACGCGTGGAGCACAGATTATGAAACAATTTCCAGCACATTGAGAATAGCGTCGATAGACATCGCCTTTAAATAACGCGAAATAGTATAAATCTGTAAACAAATTGAAAAAAATCACGCGTGGAGCACAGATTATGAAACATTTTCCAGCACATTGAGAATAGCCTCGATAGACATCGCCTTTAAATAACGCGAAATAGGATAAATCTGTAAAAAATTTGAAAAAAAAATCACGCTTGGAGCATAGATTGTCAAACAATTTCCAGCATATTGAAAATAGTCTCGATACCCATCACTTTTAAATAACACGAAAAAGTATAAATCTGTAATTAAATTGAAAAAAAAAATCACGCTTGGAGCATAAATTGTGAAACAATTTCCAGCACATCGAAAATAGTCTCGATAGACATCGCCTTTAAATAAAGCGAAATATTATAAATCCGTAAACAAATTTAAAAACATCACGCGTTGAGCACAGATTATGAAACAATTTCCAGCACATTGAGAATAACCTCGATAGACATCACCTTTAAATAACGCGAAATAGTATAAATGCGTAAACAAATTCAAAAAAATCACGCGTGGAGCACAGATTATGAAACAATTTACAGCACATTGAGAATAGCCTCGATAGACATCGCCTTTAAATAACGCGAAATCTTATAAATTTGTAAATAAATTCAAAAAAATCACGCGTGGAGCACAGATTATGGAACAATTTCCAGCACAATGAGAATACCCTCGATAGACATCATCTTCAAATAACTCGAAATAGTATAAATCCGTAAATAAATGAAAAATTCAGGCGTGGAGCACAGATTATGAAACAATTTCCAGCACATTGAGAATAGCCTCGATAGACATCACCTTTAAATAACGCGAAATCTTATAAATTTGTAAATAAATTTAAAAAAATCACGCGTGGAGCACAGATTACGAAACAATTTCCAGCACATTGAGAATAGCCTCGATAGACATCGCCTTTAAATAACGCGAAATCTTATAAATTTGTATAAAATTTAAAAAAATCACGCGTGGAGCAGAGATTATGAAACAATTTCCAGCACATTGAGAATAGCCTCGATAGACATCACCTTTAAATAACGCGAAATACGAGTAGTATAAATCTCTAAAAAAATTGAAAAAAAAATTACGCTTGGAGCATAGATTATGAAACAATTTCCAGCATATTGAAAATAGTCTCGAGAGACATCGCATTTAAATAACGCGAAATAGTATAAATCCGTAAACAAATCTTAAAAAATTTACGCGTGGAGCACAGATTATGAAACAATTTCCAGCACATTGAGTATAGCGTCGATAGACATCGTCTTTAAATAATGCGAAATAGTATAAATCTGTAAATAAATTCGAAAAAATCATGCGTGGAGCACAGATTATGAAACAATTTCCAGCACATTGAGAATAGCATCGATAGACATCACCTTTAAATAACGCGAAATAGTATAAATCCGTAAACAAATTCAAAACAATCACGCGTGGAGCACAGATTATGAAACAATTTCCAGCACATTGTGAATAGCCTCGATAGACAACGCCTTTAAATAACGCGAAATAGTATAAATCTGTAAACAAATTGAAAAAAAAAATCACGCTTGGAACATAAATTGTGAAACAATTTCCAGCACATTGAAAATAGTCTCGAGAGACATCGCATTTAAATAACGCGAAATAGTATAAATCTGTAAACAAATTAAAAAAAATCACGCGTGGAGCACAGATTATGAAACAATTTACAGCACATTGAGAATAGCCTCGATAGACATCGCCTTTAAATAACGCGAAATCTTATAAATTTGTAAATAAATTAAAAAAAATCACGCGTGGAGCACAGATTATGAAACAATTTACAGCACATTGAGAATAGCCTCGATAGACATCGCCTTTAAATAACGCGAAATCTTATAAATTTGTATAAACTCAAAAAAATCACGCGTGGAGCACAGATTATGGAACAATTTCCAGCACATAGAGAATAGCCTCGATGGACATCGCCTTTAAATAACACGAAATAGTATAAATCCGTAAATAAATTTAAAAAAATCAGGCGTGGAACACAGATTATGAAACAATTTCCAGCACATTGAGAATAGTCTCGATAGCCATCGCCTTTAAATAACTCGAAATAGTATAAATCCGTAAACAAAATCAAACAATCCACGCGTGGAGCACAGATTATGGAACAATTTCCAGCACAATGAGAATACCCTCGATAGACATCATCTTCAAATAACTCGAAATAGTATAAATCCGTAAATAAATGAAAAATTCAGGCGTGGAGCACAGATTATGAAACAATTTCCAGCACATTGAGAATAGCCTCGATAGACATCACCTTTAAATAACGCGAAATCTTATAAATTTGTAAATAAATTTAAAAAAATCACGCGTGGAGCACAGATTACGAAACAATTTCCAGCACATTGAGAATAGCCTCGATAGACATCGCCTTTAAATAACGCGAAATCTTATAAATTTGTATAAAATTTAAAAAAATCACGCGTGGAGCACAGATTATGAAACAATTTCCAGCACATTGAGAATAGCCTCGATAGACATCACTTTTAAATAACGCGAAATACGAGTAGTATAAATCTCTAAAAAAATTGAAAAAAAAATTACGCTTGGAGCATAGATTATGAAACAATTTCCAGCATATTGAAAATAGTCTCGAGAGACATCGCATTTAAATAACGCGAAATAGTATAAATCCGTAAACAAATCTTAAAAAATTTACGCGTGGAGCACAGATTACACTGTAAACTGAAATGTCTTAAATTCAGACATTTAAGTGTCTGAAACGGAGTGTTCAATTTTCAGACGTTTTAAAGTGTCTTAATTTTTAAGACACTTGTATGCGTCTGAATTTCAAACACTTCAAATGTCTGAATTGCATCCATGTTTGACCACTTCAACAAACATTTTTTCACCTTTTTTTTTTCTTTCGTAAGCATTATACGGTGTAATATATATATATATGTATATATCCCTAAAAATATGGAAACTGTAGCCCCTCGAGACTCCAGTATAATTTACATATTTTAATTGAAATTTTCTGATGTAAATTCCAGAAAAAAATCCATTTATTTTGCATATTTCTTTATTTAAAAATTTCCATTTAAAAGATAAAACATAATTTTTCAAGAACTAATCTCCATATTTTATATACAACCACTAACCAAAGGCCATCTGAATTATATAGTATTCATTCCAAACTAGAGTAATCTTTAACACTTACCACAGGTGGGATTCGATCCCGGTCCTCTGCGTGGGAGAGGGGCGCGCTAACCACTCGGCTACGACTTCGTCGGCAGATTTTTCAAAATAATGTTATTCATCAAGCACAAGCAATGTTTTTAAGGAGACCGGGAAAGCCCTATCTCCGCCATGTTAAATTCACCAACTTTATGTACCTTTTTCTCAGAAATTGTGAAAGATAGAGATCTAGATTTTTTAGAGTAGACAGAATAACATACTTTACGTATTTTAACAGACCATTTTCGTTCTATGTGAAACTCAAAATTAATTATTTATTGAAAATCATTTTTAAATTAGCATTTTTGGTAAGATTTCACTGCCTAAAATAAATAATTTTCAACAAATCATTAAATCCCAGAGTTCAAGTATACAATATAACATAACACAAGTATTAAAAAAAAATCTGAGTTCTTAAGTTTAATAGATATTGAAAAAAAGAAACATAAACATGAAAAATCCAAGTTTTGAGAAAAAGTCGTGAAATATGAAATAATGAATAATAAATGAATAATTTCAACACTTATTTTTTCATATATAAATATGTGTGACACATCGTTGGATATTTAATGATATAAAAAAGTAAAAATCGATTTTTTGGTTGAATTTTGCTTTCCCGGTCCCCTTAAGTAACAGTAAGTTTTTTTTTCAATTTAGTATCATTCTGAACAGTTTATACACAGTGCTGTAGTCGTAAAAAAAAACACAGGGTACACGTATGGCAGAGGGTATACGCCAGTGGTTCCCAACGTGGGGCGTACGCCCCACAGTCATTTTTTTCTAATGAAAGTAGTGTCTTAGTCTAAAAATAGAAATAATAGATGAAAAAATTTAAAAATAACTGAATAAAAATTAATTTCCGAAACGATCCCATTTAAAAGTTCAAAAATACACTGACACCGAAATAATTATATGGATTATCTTCTATAATTTGAAACCTTTTATTTAATAAAGAAACATTTAATTTCTCTGGTTTATAATACTATTTTAGTAAATTACACCTCTTTTTTTTTACTATTTATTTAAAAAAAAAACTTGTACATCTATTCATAGTGTAATATGCCCCACGAGGGAAATTTTACATAGGAAATTTTGTAGAGTATATCTAAAATTGACTATTTGGGCATGTTTAATCTAAAAAATGTTTTGAATGATAAAAATGAGATGCTACATTTATGAAATTAAAAAAACCCCGTGTGCATCACGGAAGGAAAGTGTTGAAAGTAAACTTCTTATGGGTCTTCTGCAGACCACATACAGAATATGAAATTCATGACATATGCATTTTAAAATTTTAAATTGAAGAAAACATGGGGCCCAAATAATAATAATGGGAAAAAAAATCCGCTATCAAAGAAGTATGTTATGGGAGGAAAGGTAAGTAGTAACTTAAACTGGATAAAAGTGTGAACCCGGAAATGCTACTTGTGAATTATGTTATCCATACAGTCTTGGCGATAAACAAATATCACTTATTCTTAATGAAGTACTAAAATCCATTATAAAATGTATCAATTATATTAGATGTTATACAAAATATGAAAATGTTTTCAAGAAATTTTGCGAAAATAAAAATGTAGACTGTTTATCAGTTATAAAATTTGAGGTAAGTTGCCAAAAAACAATAAAACGATGTAAATGCGAAGATCCATGGCATCACTGCATTCATGGAGTTAGGTTAAAAGCATATTTGTAATTAAAAAAAAATATGAACTTCATATTCTTAATGAAGTACTAAAATCCATTATAAAATGTATCAATTATATTAGATGTTATACAAAATATGAAAATGTTTTCAAGAAATTTTGCGAAAATAAAAATGTAGACTGTTTATCAGTTATAAAATTTGAGGTAAGTTGCCAAAAAACAATAAAACGATGTAAATGCGAAGATCCATGGCATCACTGCATTCATGGAGTTAGGTTAAAAGCATATTTATAATTTAAAAAAAATATGATTTTGATAAATTAAAGAATGTGAAATCACTTATGATGGAGTTAATGCTATTTTCGGATCCATCTGAGAAAATGGAAGTTTATTTTTTATGTGACAATATTTATATAATATAGAAAGGAGGGGGGGGGGGAATCATGATTTTAGAGATGCCTAGGTGGGGCACGGCCAAAAAAAGGTTGGGAACCACTGGTATACGCTAAAGTCATTAACGTCATGCATCGACTTTTCGCTGTAGTTTTATTTCCAGATAGATTACTTTGACTACACTAGATGGCGCCACTATTCATTTTCAAAAATTGAAGGTTTAATTTCCACTCCAAATTGGAAATGTATAAATTTTAATTCATTTTTGTTCTTAAATCATGAAATTGGCAGATGTTATTCAGAAAATATGTGATCGAAATAAGTTTTCTATTTTTTGATGAATAAATTACCTATCGAATTATAAGCGATCCTCTTTAAACAGGTTTCTATAAAAGTACTAGGTAACGCAAGTATTATGCAATCAAACTTTTTAAGAAGGAATCGAATGACACTGGGCAAAATTTCGCTTTCAGCATGGTTATATCGTATATTTTTAAACGTACTACTAAAAATTATTTGCTAACTGTAACTCAATAAACAGTAAATAAAACTGAAGTAAACCTCTGTATAACGGAAATTTCGCTGAAATGAAAAATTTCATGATTTCTTGGAAATAACACACTGGTATGAATATAAATAAATAAATCTTGTCTAATATAGGTGATTTTTGAAAAGGGGATTGAATTATATGGGTTTGTCCTAGAAAGGTTATATTTTATCTTTTAAATGGAACTTTTTAAATACAGAAATATGCAAAAAAAAAAAAAAAAAAAAAATGGAAAATTTTTTGGAATGTACGGAAAAAAAAAATACATTAAAATAAATAACGTAAATGGATGCCTGAATAGACAGTACAATTTCCATATTTTAACGGATACTTTTTACAGTGTATAAAGCTTACAAAAAAGTGAAAAAAACGGCTGCCTATTGCTGAACAGGCAGGTTGATCAAATATGGATGCGATTCAGACGTTTGAACTGTCTGAAATTCAGACGGATACACGTGTCTTAAAAATTAAGACACTTTAAAACGTCTGAAAATTGAACACTCCATTTTCAGACACTTAAGTGTCTGAATTTCAGACATTTCAGTTTACAGTGTTTATACCATGATCATAGTAAGACACTTAAGTGTCTTAATTTCAGACACCTATGATGTCTGAAATTACATATTCAGACACTTAAGTGTCTGAATTACTTTTTCAGTCACATACGTGTCTGAATTTAAGACGCCTTTATTTGCAGTGTATGAAACAATTTCCAGCACATTGAGTATAGCGTCGATAGACATCGTCTTTAAATAATGCGAAATAGTATAAATCTGTAAATAAATTCGAAAAAATCATGCGTGGAGCACAGATTATGAAACAATTTCCAGCACATTGAGAATAGCATCGATAGACATCACCTTTAAATAACGCGAAATAGTATAAATCCGTAAACAAATTCAAAACAATCACGCGTGGAGCACAGATTATGAAACAATTTCCAGCACATTGTGAATAGCCTCGATAGACATCGCCTTTAAATAACGTGAAATCTTATAAATTTGTAAATAAATTAAAAAAAATCACGCGTGGAGCACAGATTATGAAACAATTTACAGCACATTGAGAATAGCCTCGATAGACATCGCCTTTAAATAACGCGAAATCTTATAAATTTGTATAAACTCAAAAAAATCACGCGTGGAGCACAGATTATGGAACAATTTCCAGCACATAGAGAATAGCCTCGATGGACATCGCCTTTAAATAACACGAAATAGTATAAATCTGTAAACAAATTGAAAAAAAAAATCACGCTTGGAGCATAGATTGTGAAAGAATTTCCAGCATATTGAAAATAGTCTCGATACCCATCACTTTTAAATAACGCGAAAAAGTATAAATCTGTAAACAAATTGAAAAAAAAAATCACGCTTGGAGCATAAATTGTGAAACAATTTCCAGCACATCGAAAATAGTCTCGATAGACATCGCCTTTAAATAAAGCGAAATATTATAAATCCGTAAACAAATTTAAAAAAATCACGCGTGGAGCACAGGTTATGAAACAATTTCCAGCACATTGAGAATAGCCTCGTTAGAAATCGCCTTTAAATAACGCGAAATCTTATAAATTTGTAAATAAATTTAAAAAAATCACGCGTGGAGCACAGATTATGAAACAATTTCCAGCACATTGAGAATAGCGTCGATAGACATCGCCTTTAAATAACGCGAAATAGTATAAATCTGTAAACAAATTGAAAAAAATCACGCGTGGAGCACAGATTATGAAACATTTTCCAGCACATTGAGAATAGCCTCGATAGACAACGCCTTTAAATAACGCGAAATAGTATAAATCTGTAAACAAATTGAAAAAAAAAATCACGCTTGGAACATAAATTGTGAAACAATTTCCAGCACATTGAAAATAGTCTCGAGAGACATCGCATTTAAATAACGCGAAATAGTATAAATCTGTAAACAAATTCAAAAAAATCACGCGTGGAGCACAGATTATGAAACAATTTACAGCACATTGAGAATAGCCTCGATAGACATCGCCTTTAAATAACGCGAAATCTTATAAATTTGTAAATAAATTTAAAAAAATCACGCGTGGAGCACAGATTATGAAACAATTTACAGCACATTGAGAATAGCCTCGATAGACATCGCCTTTAAATAACGCGAAATCTTATAAATTTGTAAATAAACTCAAAAAAATCACGCGTGGAGCACAGATTATGAAACAATTTACAGCACAAAGAGAATAGCCTCGATAGACACCATCTTTAAATAACTCGAAATAGTATAAATCCGTAAATAAATGAAAAATTCAGGCGTGGAGCACAGATTATGAAACAATTTCCAGCACATTGAGAATAGCCTCGATAGACATCACCTTTAAATAACGCGAAATCTTATAAATTTGTAAATAAATTTAAAAAAACCACGCGTGGAGCACAGATTATGAAACAATTTCCAGCACATTGAGAATAGCCTCGATAGACATCACCTTTAAATAACGCGAAATACGAGTAGTATAAATCTCTAAAAAAATTGAAAAAAAATTACGCTTGGAGCATAGATTCTGAAACAATTTCCAGCATATTGAATATAGTCTCGAGAGACATCGCAATTAAATAACGCGAAATAGTATAAATCCGTAAACAAATCTTAAAAATTTTACGCGTGGAGCACAGATTATGAAACAATTTCCAGTACATTGAGTATAGCGTCGATAGACATCGTCTTTAAATAATGCGAAATAGTATAAATCTGTAAATAAATTCGAAAAAATCATGCGTGGAGCACAGATTATGAAACAATTTCCAGCACATTGAGAATAGCATCGATAGACATCACCTTTAAATAACGCGAAATAGTATAAATCCGTAAACAAATTCAAAACAATCACGCGTGGAGCACAGATTATGAAACAATTTCCAGCACATTGTGAATAGCCTCGATAGACATCGCCTTTAAATAACGTGAAATGTTATAAATTTGTAAATAAATTCAAAAAAATCACGTGTGGAGCACAGATTATATCCAGCACATTGAAAATAGCCTCAATAGACATCGCCTTTAAATAACGCGAAATAGTATAAATTTGTAAATAAATGCAAAAAAATCACGCGCGGAGCACAGATTATGAAACAATTTCCAGCACATTGAGAATAGCCTCGATAGACATCGCCTTTAAATAACGCGAAATAGGATAAATCTGTAAAAAATTTGAAAAAAAAATCACGCTTGGAGCATAGATTGTCAAACAATTTCCAGCATATTGAAAATAGTCTCGATACCCATCACTTTTAAATAACGCGAAAAAGTATAAATCTGTAATTAAATTGAAAAAAAAATCACGCTTGGAGCATAAATTGTGAAACAATTTCCAGCACATCGAAAATAGTCTCGATAGACATCGCCTTTAAATAAAGCGAAATATTATAAATCCGTAAACAAATTTAAAAACATCACGCGTTGAGCACAGATTATGAAACAATTTCCAGCACATTGAGAATAACCTCGATAGACATCACCTTTAAATAACGCGAAATAGTATAAATGCGTAAACAAATTCAAAAAAATCACGCGTGGAGCACAGATTATGAAACAATTTACAGCACATTGAGAATAGCCTCGATAGACATCGCCTTTAAATAACGCGAAATCTTATAAATTTGTAAATAAATTCAAAAAAATCACGCGTGGAGCACAGATTATGGAACAATTTCCAGCACAATGAGAATACCCTCGATAGACATCATCTTCAAATAACTCGAAATAGTATAAATCCGTAAATAAATGAAAAATTCAGGCGTGGAGCACAGATTATGAAACAATTTCCAGCACATTGAGAATAGCCTCGATAGACATCACCTTTAAATAACGCGAAATCTTATAAATTTGTAAATAAATTTAAAAAAATCACGCGTGGAGCACAGATTACGAAACAATTTCCAGCACATTGAGAATAGCCTCGATAGACATCGCCTTTAAATAACGCGAAATCTTATAAATTTGTATAAAATTTAAAAAAATCACGCGTGGAGCACAGATTATGAAACAATTTCCAGCACATTGAGAATAGCCTCGATAGACATCACCTTTAAATAACGCGAAATACGAGTAGTATAAATCTCTAAAAAAATTGAAAAAAAAATTACGCTTGGAGCATAGATTATGAAACAATTTCCAGCATATTGAAAATAGTCTCGAGAGACATCGCATTTAAATAACGCGAAATAGTATAAATCCGTAAACAAATCTTAAAAAATTTACGCGTGGAGCACAGATTATGAAACAATTTCCAGCACATTGAGTATAGCGTCGATAGACATCGTCTTTAAATAATGCGAAATAGTATAAATCTGTAAATAAATTCGAAAATATCATGCGTGGAGCACAGATTATGAAACGATTTCCAGCACATTGAGAATAGCATCGATAGACATCACCTTTAAATAACGCGAAATAGTATAAATCCGTAAACAAATTCAAAACAATCACGCGTGGAGCACAGATTATGAAACAATTTCCAGCACATTGTGAATAGCCTCGATAGACATCGCCTTTAAATAACGTGAAATCTTATAAATTTGTAAATAAATTCAAAAAAATCACGTGTGGAGCACAGATTATGTCCAGCACATTGAGAATAGCCTCGATAGACATCGCCTTTAAATAACGCGAAATAGCATAAATCTGTAAATAAATTTGAAAAAAAAATCACGCTTGGAGCATAGATTGTGAAAGAATTTCCAGCATATTGAAAATAGTCTCGATACCCATCACTTTTAAATAACGCGAAAAAGTATAAATCTGTAAACAAATTGAAAAAAAAAATCACGCTTGGAGCATAAATTGTGAAACAATTTCCAGCACATCGAAAATAGTCTCGATAGACATCGCCTTTAAATAAAGCGAAATATTATAAATCCGTAAACAAATTTAAAAAAATCACGCGTGGAGCACAGGTTATGAAACAATTTCCAGCACATTGAGAATGGCCTCGTTAGAAATCGCCTTTAAATAACGCGAAATCTTATAAATTTGTAAATAAATTAAAAAAAATCACGCGTGGAGCACAGATTATGAAACAATTTCCAACACATTGAGAATAGCGTCGATAGACATCGCCTTTAAATAACGCGAAATAGTATAAATCTGTAAACAAATTGAAAAAAATCACGCGTGGAGCACAGATTATGAAACAATTTCCAGCACATTGAGAATAGCCTCGATAGACAACGCCTTTAAATAACGCGAAATAGTATAAATCTGTAAACAAATTGAAAAAAAAAATCACGCTTGGAACATAAATTGTGAAACAATTTCCAGCACATTGAAAATAGTCTCGAGAGACATCGCATTTAAATAACGCGAAATAGTATAAATCTGTAAACAAATTCAAAAAAATCACGCGTGGAGCACAGATTATGAAACAATTTACAGCACATTGAGAATAGCCTCGATAGACATCGCCTTTAAATAACGCGAAATCTTATAAATTTGTAAATAAATTAAAAAAAATCACGCGTGGAGCACAGATTATGAAACAATTTACAGCACAATGAGAATAGCCTCGATAGACATCGCCTTTAAATAACGCGAAATCTTATAAATTTGTAAATAAACTCAAAAAAATCACGCGTGGAGCACAGATTATGAAACAATTTCCAGCACAATGAGAATAGCCTCGATAGACATCATCTTTAAATAACTCGAAATAGTATAAATCCGTAAATAAATGAAAAATTCAGGCGTGGAGCACAGATTATGAAACAATTTCCAGCACATTGAGAATAGCCTCGATAGACATCACCTTTAAATAACGCGAAATCTTATAAATTTGTAAATAAATTTAAAAAAGTCACGCGTGGAGCACAGATTACGAAACAATTTCCAGCACATTGAGAATAGCCTCGATAGACATCGCCTTTAAATAACGCGAAATCTTATAAATTTGTAAATAAATTTAAAAAAACCACGCGTGGAGCACAGATTATGAAACAATTTCCAGCACATTGAGAATAGCATCGATAGACATCACCTTTAAATAACGCGAAATAGTATAAATCCGTAAACAAATTCAAAACAATCACGCGTGGAGCACAGATTATGAAAAAATTTCCAGCACATTGTGAATAGCCTCGATAGACATCGCCTTTAAATAACGTGAAATCTTATAAATTTGTAAATAAATTAAAAAAAATCACGCGTGGAGCACAGATTATGAAACAATTTACAGCACATTGAGAATAGCCTCGATAGACATCGCCTTTAAATAACGCGAAATCTTATAAATTTGTATAAACTCAAAAAAATCACGCGTGGAGCACAGATTATGGAACAATTTCCAGCACATAGAGAATAGCCTCGATGGACATCGCCTTTAAATAACACGAAATAGTATAAATCTGTAAACAAATTGAAAAAAAAAATCACGCTTGGAGCATAGATTGTGAAAGAATTTCCAGCATATTGAAAATAGTCTCGATACCCATCACTTTTAAATAACGCGAAAAAGTATAAATCTGTAAACAAATTGAAAAAAAAAATCACGCTTGGAGCATAAATTGTGAAACAATTTCCAGCACATCGAAAATAGTCTCGATAGACATCGCCTTTAAATAAAGCGAAATATTATAAATCCGTAAACAAATTTAAAAAAATCACGCGTGGAGCACAGGTTATGAAACAATTTCCAGCACATTGAGAATAGCCTCGTTAGAAATCGCCTTTAAATAACGCGAAATCTTATAAATTTGTAAATAAATTTAAAAAAATCACGCGTGGAGCACAGATTATGAAACAATTTCCAGCACATTGAGAATAGCGTCGATAGACATCGCCTTTAAATAACGCGAAATAGTATAAATCTGTAAACAAATTGAAAAAAATCACGCGTGGAGCACAGATTATGAAACATTTTCCAGCACATTGAGAATAGCCTCGATAGACAACGCCTTTAAATAACGCGAAATAGTATAAATCTGTAAACAAATTGAAAAAAAAAATCACGCTTGGAACATAAATTGTGAAACAATTTCCAGCACATTGAAAATAGTCTCGAGAGACATCGCATTTAAATAACGCGAAATAGTATAAATCTGTAAACAAATTCAAAAAAATCACGCGTGGAGCACAGATTATGAAACAATTTACAGCACATTGAGAATAGCCTCGATAGACATCGCCTTTAAATAACGCGAAATCTTATAAATTTGTAAATAAATTTAAAAAAATCACGCGTGGAGCACAGATTATGAAACAATTTACAGCACATTGAGAATAGCCTCGATAGACATCGCCTTTAAATAACGCGAAATCTTATAAATTTGTAAATAAACTCAAAAAAATCACGCGTGGAGCACAGATTATGAAACAATTTACAGCACAAAGAGAATAGCCTCGATAGACACCATCTTTAAATAACTCGAAATAGTATAAATCCGTAAATAAATGAAAAATTCAGGCGTGGAGCACAGATTATGAAACAATTTCCAGCACATTGAGAATAGCCTCGATAGACATCACCTTTAAATAACGCGAAATCTTATAAATTTGTAAATAAATTTAAAAAAACCACGCGTGGAGCACAGATTATGAAACAATTTCCAGCACATTGAGAATAGCCTCGATAGACATCACCTTTAAATAACGCGAAATACGAGTAGTATAAATCTCTAAAAAAATTGAAAAAAAATTACGCTTGGAGCATAGATTCTGAAACAATTTCCAGCATATTGAATATAGTCTCGAGAGACATCGCAATTAAATAACGCGAAATAGTATAAATCCGTAAACAAATCTTAAAAATTTTACGCGTGGAGCACAGATTATGAAACAATTTCCAGTACATTGAGTATAGCGTCGATAGACATCGTCTTTAAATAATGCGAAATAGTATAAATCTGTAAATAAATTCGAAAAAATCATGCGTGGAGCACAGATTATGAAACAATTTCCAGCACATTGAGAATAGCATCGATAGACATCACCTTTAAATAACGCGAAATAGTATAAATCCGTAAACAAATTCAAAACAATCACGCGTGGAGCACAGATTATGAAACAATTTCCAGCACATTGTGAATAGCCTCGATAGACATCGCCTTTAAATAACGTGAAATGTTATAAATTTGTAAATAAATTCAAAAAAATCACGTGTGGAGCACAGATTATATCCAGCACATTGAAAATAGCCTCAATAGACATCGCCTTTAAATAACGCGAAATAGTATAAATTTGTAAATAAATGCAAAAAAATCACGCGCGGAGCACAGATTATGAAACAATTTCCAGCACATTGAGAATAGCCTCGATAGACATCGCCTTTAAATAACGCGAAATAGGATAAATCTGTAAAAAATTTGAAAAAAAAATCACGCTTGGAGCATAGATTGTCAAACAATTTCCAGCATATTGAAAATAGTCTCGATACCCATCACTTTTAAATAACGCGAAAAAGTATAAATCTGTAATTAAATTGAAAAAAAAATCACGCTTGGAGCATAAATTGTGAAACAATTTCCAGCACATCGAAAATAGTCTCGATAGACATCGCCTTTAAATAAAGCGAAATATTATAAATCCGTAAACAAATTTAAAAACATCACGCGTTGAGCACAGATTATGAAACAATTTCCAGCACATTGAGAATAACCTCGATAGACATCACCTTTAAATAACGCGAAATAGTATAAATGCGTAAACAAATTCAAAAAAATCACGCGTGGAGCACAGATTATGAAACAATTTACAGCACATTGAGAATAGCCTCGATAGACATCGCCTTTAAATAACGCGAAATCTTATAAATTTGTAAATAAATTCAAAAAAATCACGCGTGGAGCACAGATTATGGAACAATTTCCAGCACAATGAGAATACCCTCGATAGACATCATCTTCAAATAACTCGAAATAGTATAAATCCGTAAATAAATGAAAAATTCAGGCGTGGAGCACAGATTATGAAACAATTTCCAGCACATTGAGAATAGCCTCGATAGACATCACCTTTAAATAACGCGAAATCTTATAAATTTGTAAATAAATTTAAAAAAATCACGCGTGGAGCACAGATTACGAAACAATTTCCAGCACATTGAGAATAGCCTCGATAGACATCGCCTTTAAATAACGCGAAATCTTATAAATTTGTATAAAATTTAAAAAAATCACGCGTGGAGCACAGATTATGAAACAATTTCCAGCACATTGAGAATAGCCTCGATAGACATCACCTTTAAATAACGCGAAATACGAGTAGTATAAATCTCTAAAAAAATTGAAAAAAAAATTACGCTTGGAGCATAGATTATGAAACAATTTCCAGCATATTGAAAATAGTCTCGAGAGACATCGCATTTAAATAACGCGAAATAGTATAAATCCGTAAACAAATCTTAAAAAATTTACGCGTGGAGCACAGATTATGAAACAATTTCCAGCACATTGAGTATAGCGTCGATAGACATCGTCTTTAAATAATGCGAAATAGTATAAATCTGTAAATAAATTCGAAAATATCATGCGTGGAGCACAGATTATGAAACGATTTCCAGCACATTGAGAATAGCATCGATAGACATCACCTTTAAATAACGCGAAATAGTATAAATCCGTAAACAAATTCAAAACAATCACGCGTGGAGCACAGATTATGAAACAATTTCCAGCACATTGTGAATAGCCTCGATAGACATCGCCTTTAAATAACGTGAAATCTTATAAATTTGTAAATAAATTCAAAAAAATCACGTGTGGAGCACAGATTATGTCCAGCACATTGAGAATAGCCTCGATAGACATCGCCTTTAAATAACGCGAAATAGCATAAATCTGTAAATAAATTTGAAAAAAAAATCACGCTTGGAGCATAGATTGTGAAAGAATTTCCAGCATATTGAAAATAGTCTCGATACCCATCACTTTTAAATAACGCGAAAAAGTATAAATCTGTAAACAAATTGAAAAAAAAAATCACGCTTGGAGCATAAATTGTGAAACAATTTCCAGCACATCGAAAATAGTCTCGATAGACATCGCCTTTAAATAAAGCGAAATATTATAAATCCGTAAACAAATTTAAAAAAATCACGCGTGGAGCACAGGTTATGAAACAATTTCCAGCACATTGAGAATGGCCTCGTTAGAAATCGCCTTTAAATAACGCGAAATCTTATAAATTTGTAAATAAATTAAAAAAAATCACGCGTGGAGCACAGATTATGAAACAATTTCCAACACATTGAGAATAGCGTCGATAGACATCGCCTTTAAATAACGCGAAATAGTATAAATCTGTAAACAAATTGAAAAAAATCACGCGTGGAGCACAGATTATGAAACAATTTCCAGCACATTGAGAATAGCCTCGATAGACAACGCCTTTAAATAACGCGAAATAGTATAAATCTGTAAACAAATTGAAAAAAAAAATCACGCTTGGAACATAAATTGTGAAACAATTTCCAGCACATTGAAAATAGTCTCGAGAGACATCGCATTTAAATAACGCGAAATAGTATAAATCTGTAAACAAATTCAAAAAAATCACGCGTGGAGCACAGATTATGAAACAATTTACAGCACATTGAGAATAGCCTCGATAGACATCGCCTTTAAATAACGCGAAATCTTATAAATTTGTAAATAAATTAAAAAAAATCACGCGTGGAGCACAGATTATGAAACAATTTACAGCACAATGAGAATAGCCTCGATAGACATCGCCTTTAAATAACGCGAAATCTTATAAATTTGTAAATAAACTCAAAAAAATCACGCGTGGAGCACAGATTATGAAACAATTTCCAGCACAATGAGAATAGCCTCGATAGACATCATCTTTAAATAACTCGAAATAGTATAAATCCGTAAATAAATGAAAAATTCAGGCGTGGAGCACAGATTATGAAACAATTTCCAGCACATTGAGAATAGCCTCGATAGACATCACCTTTAAATAACGCGAAATCTTATAAATTTGTAAATAAATTTAAAAAAGTCACGCGTGGAGCACAGATTACGAAACAATTTCCAGCACATTGAGAATAGCCTCGATAGACATCGCCTTTAAATAACGCGAAATCTTATAAATTTGTAAATAAATTTAAAAAAACCACGCGTGGAGCACAGATTATGAAACAATTTCCAGCACATTGAGAATAGCCTCGATAGACATCACCTTTAAATAACGCGAAATACGAGTAGTATAAATCTCTAAAAAAATTGAAAAAAAATTACGCTTGGAGCATAGATTCTGAAACAATTTCCAGCATATTGAATATAGTCTCGAGAGACATCGCAATTAAATAACGCGAAATAGTATAAATCCGTAAACAAATCTTAAAAATTTTACGCGTGGAGCACAGATTATGAAACAATTTCCAGTACATTGAGTATAGCGTCGATAGACATCGTCTTTAAATAATGCGAAATAGTATAAATCTGTAAATAAATTCGAAAAAATCATGCGTGGAGCACAGATTATGAAACAATTTCCAGCACATTGAGAATAGCATCGATAGACATCAACTTTAAATAACGCGAAATAGTATAAATCCGTAAACAAATTCAAAACAATCACGCGTGGAGCACAGATTATGAAACAATTTCCAGCACATTGTGAATAGCCTCGATAGACATCGCCTTTAAATAACGTGAAATGTTATAAATTTGTAAATAAATTAAAAAAAATCACGTGTGGAGCACAGATTATATCCAGCACATTGAAAATAGCCTCAATAGACACACTGTAAAAAAAATTCCGCAACGTTCCTGGGAAAAAATGGGCAGCTGAGTTGCCCATTATTTCCAAGAAACTTTTCTTGAAAATGACTGGTACTTTACTGTATATGTTAAAAACTTTCTACAGAAATGCCAGTAAGTTTCCTGCGAAATACCAGGAATATTTCTGTTGACAGCAAAACATTACTGACATATTCAAGGCTGGAGTAGCACAAGAGCTAAAAATGTCCAGACCAGGGATCGAACCTGGATACTTGGCGTGCCGTGCCAATGCCTTACCTGTTCGGCTATCCGGACCGATACCTGGCTGGCATAATTCACTCTGGATGTTTGTTCCCTTCATTATGACATTACTGACATTTCATAGCATGCGGGATCCGCAGACGATTTTTACATTTCCAGTTGACAATTTTCGCTTTATTATCATTATTTGTTAGAATGAAAAAATATTTTGAAATTGACATCAAAATTATTATTTATAATTTACACGAAAAAATAAATTTTCAGTTAAAATTCAATAAAGTAAATATATATGTGATATATTGTTTCTGAACTTTACTTAAAATATAAAAATATATAAATGTAAATAATAATTAGAAAAAAAATCTAGACATAAAATATTTTGGATTTTCGTCAGTAATTATGTTAGTTTACAAGTTAGATAAAATACATATAAATTTTCATGAAAAAAAAAAACCTAAACGTAATTGTATATTTTTTCCGAAAATAAAAAAAAATTCAAATTTGCAGCAATTCAAAGTGTCAAATATATGTCAAATTTAAATCAAATTGTAATAAAGTGTTAAAATATAAAATTAATTAAAAAAGAAAAAAAAAAGTCAAGAGGTAGCATCGAACGCGGGCCGTACGTGTGGCGTGCGAGCATTCTGCGCCCACACCACGAAAGAGACGTTGAGAGCTGCAAACTAATGGGTATTTGAAACGTATGCTAAAACTCGGCATCTAATTTCTGAAAATCTAAGGCCCATTTGAAAAAATCCTTTCACAAGAATAATTAGAGATAAGAACTCTAAAACATACTTTAAATTAATCAAAATAGGTGAGAATCATATTTGATTGTCCCCTGGTTAATGCAGATCCAAATAATAGGTGTATTTTTTTTACACAGTCTGTTCGTTAAAGATTTCACAGACAAGTACGAGAGATAATCTCTTAGTGATGTCACAGAGGTATTGTATTTTCATCTGAATTATCTTGACAATAAAGACATAAAGGATTATGTCGTCTATTGATTTATTTGCATTCCATATTGATTTTTTTACATTCATTTAAGGAATTCGTTTTCGACACTCGCGCGCGAGCAACGGATTATAGGAAAAAAAAATAATAAATGGCGGCCGCAGCGTTTTGCTGTTTCCAACTGTTGTTCAGGAACGTTTCAGATAAGAAAACCAGAATTTCACAGGAAAGAGCTAAATTATTCTGAAAACCTGATAAAAGGCGAAACGTTCCTGGATTTTACATGGAACGTTACCATTTTTTTTTACAGTGCATCGCCTTTAAATAACGCGAAATAGTATAAATTTGTAAATAAATGCAAAAAAATCACGCGCGGAGCACAGATTATGAAACAATTTCCAGCACATTGAGAATAGCCTCGATAGACATCGCCGTTAAATAACGCGAAATAGGATAAATCTGTAAAAAATTTGAAAAAAAAATCACGCTTGGAGCATAGATTGTCAAACAATTTCCAGCATATTGAAAATAGTCTCGATACCCATCACTTTTAAATAACGCGAAAAAGTATAAATCTGTAATTAAATTGAAAAAAAAAAATCACGCTTGGAGCATAAATTTTGAAACAATTTCCAGCACATCGAAAATAGTCTCGATAGACATCGCCTTTAAATAAAGCGAAATATTATAAATCCGTAAACAAATTTAAAAACATCACGCGTTGAGCACAGATTATGAAACAATTTCCAGCACATTGAGAATAACCTCGATAGACATCACCTTTAAATAACGCGAAATAGTATAAATGCGTAAACAAATTCAAAAAAATCACGCGTGGAGCACAGATTATGAAACAATTTACAGCACATTGAGAATAGCCTCGATAGACATCGCCTTTAAATAACGCGAAATCTTATAAATTTGTAAATAAATTCAAAAAAATCACGCGTGGAGCACAGATTATGAAACAATTTCCAGCACATTGATAATAGCCTCGATAGACATCGCCATAAATAACGCGAAATAGTATAAATCTGTAAATAAAATTGAAAAAAAAATCACTCTTCGAGCATAGATTGTGAAACAATTTCCAGCATATAGAAAATAGTCTCGAGAGACATCGCATTTAAATAACGCGAAATAGTATAAATCTGTAAACAAATTCAAAAAAATCACGCGTGGAGCACAGATTATGAAACAATTTACAGCACATTGAGAATAGCCTCGATAGACATCACCTTTAAATAACGCGAAAAATTATAAATCTGTAAACAAATTGAAAAAAAAATCACGCTTGGAGCATAAATTGTGAAACAATTTCCAACACATTGAAAATAGTCTCGATAGACATCGCCTTTAAATAAAGCGAAATATCATAAATCCGTAAACAAATTTAAAAATATCACGCGTGGAGCACAGATTATGAAACAATTTCCAGCACATTGAGAATAGCCTCGATAGACATCGCATTTAAATAACGCGAAATAGTATAAATCTGTAAACAAATTGAAAAAAAAAAAAATCACGCTTGGAACATAAATTGTGAAACAATTTCCAGCACATTGAAAATAGTCTCGAGAGACATCGCATTTAAATAACGCGAAATAGTATAAATCTGTAAACAAATTCAAAAAAATCACGCGTGGAGCACAGATTATGAAACAATTTACAGCACATTGAGAATAGCCTCGATAGACATCGAAGTTAAATAACGCGAAATCTTATAAATTTGTAAATAAATTTAAAAAAATCACGCGTGGAGCACAGATTATGAAACAATTTCCAGCACATTGAGAATAGCCTCGATAGACATCGCCTCTAAATAACGCGAAATAGTATAAATCTGTAAACAAATTGAAAAAAAAAAATCACGCTTGGAACATAAATTGTGAAACAATTTCCAGCACATTGAAAATAGTCTCGATAGACATCGCCTATAAATAACGTGAAATAGTATATATCTGTAAGTAAATTTGAAAACAAAATCACGCTTGGAGCATAGATTGTGAAACAATTTCCAGCATATTGAATAGCCTCGATAGACATCACCTTTAAATAACGCGAAAAATTATAAATCTGTAAACAAATTGAAAAAAAAAATCACGCTTGGAGCATAAATTGTGAAACATTTTCCAACACATTGAAAATAGTCTCGATAGACATCGCCTTTAAATAAAGCGAAATATCATAAATCCGTAAACAAATTTAAAAATATCACGCGTGGAGCACAGATTATGAAACAATTTCCTGCACATTGAGAATAGCCTCGATAGACATCGCCTTTAAATAACGCGAAATAGTATAAATCTGTAAACAAATTGAAAAAAAAATCACGCTTGGAACATAAATTGTGAAACAATTTCCAGCACATTGAAAATAGTCTCGAGAGACATCGCATTTAAATAACGCGAAATAGTATAAATGTGTAAACAAATTCAAAAAAATCACGCGTGGAGCACAGATTATGAAACAATTTACAGCACATTGAGAATAGCCTCGATAGACATCGCCTTTAAATAACGCGAAATCTTATAAATTTGTAAATAAATTCAAAAAAATCACGCGTGGAGCACAGATTATGAAACAATTTCCAGCAAATTGAGAATAGCCTCGATAGACATCGCCCTTAAATAACGCGAAATAGTATAAATCTGTAAATAAAATTGAAAAAAAAATCACGCGTGGAGCACAGATTATGAAACAATTTACAGCAAATTGAGAATAGCCTCGATAGACATCACCTTTAAATAACGCGAAAAATTATAAATCTGTAAACAAATTGAAAAAAAAATCACGCTTGGAGCATAAATTGTGAAACAATTTCCAACACATTGAAAATAGTCTCGATAGACATCGCCTTTAAATAAAGCGAAATATCATAAATCCGTAAACAAATTTAAAAATATCACGCGTGGAGCACAGATTATGAAACAATTTCCAGCACATTGAGAATAGCCTCGATAGACATCGCATTTAAATAACGCGAAATAGTATAAATCTGTAAACAAATTGAAAAAAAAAAACCACGCTTGGAACATAAATTGTGAAACAATTTCCAGCACATTGAAAATAGTCTCGAGAGACATCGCATTTAAATAACGCGAAATAGTATAAATCTGTAAACAAATTCAAAAAAATCACGCGTGAAGCACAGATTATGAAACAATTTACAGCACATTGAGAATCGCCTCGATAGACATCGCCTTTAAATAACGCGAAATCTTATAAATTTGTAAATAAATTAAAAAAAATCACGCGTGGAGCACAGATTATGAAACAATTTCCAGCACATTGAGAATAGCCTCGATAAACATCGCCTTTAAATAACGCGAAATAGTATAAATCTGTAAACAAATTGAAAAAAAAATCACGCTTGGAACATAAATTGTGAAACAATTTCCAGCACATTGAAAATAGTCTCGATAGACATCGCCTTTAAATAACGTGAAATAGTATATATCTGTAAATAATTTTGAAAAGAAAATCACGCTTGGAGCATAGATTGTGAAACAATTTCCAGCATATTGAATAGCCTCGATAGACATCACCTTTAAATAACGCGAAAAATTATAAATCTGTAAACAAATTGAAAAAAAAAATCACGCTTGGAGTATAAATTGTGAAACAATTTCCAACACATTGAAAATAGTCTCGAGAGACATCGCATTTAAATAACGCGAAATAGTATAAATCTGTAAACAAATTCAAAAAAATCACGCGTGGAGCACATATTATGAAACAATTTCCAGCACATTGAGAATAGCCTCGACAGACAACGCCTTTAAATAACGCGAAATAGTATAAATCTGTAAACAAATTGAAAAAAAAAATCACGCTTGGAACATAAATTGTGAAACAATTTCCAGCACATTGAAAATAGTCTCGAGAGACATCGCATTTAAATAACGCGAAATAGTATAAATCTGTAAACAAATTAAAAAAAATCACGCGTGGAGCACAGATTATGAAACAATTTACAGCACATTGAGAATAGCCTCGATAGACATCGCCTTTAAATAACGCGAAATCTTATAAATTTGTAAATAAATTAAAAAAAATCACGCGTGGAGCACAGATTATGAAACAATTTACAGCACATTGAGAATAGCCTCGATAGATATCGCCTTTAAATAACGCGAAATCTTATAAATTTGTAAATAAACTCAAAAAAATCACGCGTGGAACACAGATTATGAAACAATTTCCAGCACATTGAGAATAGTCTCGATAGCCATCGCCTTTAAATAACTCGAAATAGTATAAATCCGTAAACAAAATCAAACAATCCACGCGTGGAGCACAGATTATGGAACAATTTCCAGCACAATGAGAATACCCTCGATAGACATCATCTTCAAATAACTCGAAATAGTATAAATCCGTAAATAAATGAAAAATTCAGGCGTGGAGCACAGATTATGAAACAATTTCCAGCACATTGAGAATAGCCTCGATAGACATCACCTTTAAATAACGCGAAATCTTATAAATTTGTAAATAAATTTAAAAAAATCACGCGTGGAGCACAGATTACGAAACAATTTCCAGCACATTGAGAATAGCCTCGATAGACATCGCCTTTAAATAACGCGAAATCTTATAAATTTGTATAAAATTTAAAAAAATCACGCGTGGAGCACAGATTATGAAACAATTTCCAGCACATTGAGAATAGCCTCGATAGACATCACCTTTAAATAACGCGAAATACGAGTAGTATAAATCTCTAAAAAAATTGAAAAAAAAATTACGCTTGGAGCATAGATTATGAAACAATTTCCAGCATATTGAAAATAGTCTCGAGAGACATCGCATTTAAATAACGCGAAATAGTATAAATCCGTAAACAAATCTTAAAAAATTTACGCGTGGAGCACAGATTATGAAACAATTTCCAGCACATTGAGTATAGCGTCGATAGACATCGTCTTTAAACAATGCGAAATAGTATAAATCTGTAAATAAATTCGAAAAAATCATGCGTGGAGCACAGATTATGAAACAATTTCCAGCACATTGAGAATAGCATCGATAGACATCACCTTTAAATAACGCGAAATAGTATAAATCCGTAAACAAATTCAAAACAATCACGCGTGGAGCACAGATTATGAAACAATTTCCAGCACATTGTGAATAGCCTCGATAGACATCGCCTTTAAATAACGTGAAATCTTATAAATTTGTAAATAAATTCAAAAAAATCACGTGTGGAGCACAGATTATGTCCAGCACATTGAGAATAGCCTCGATAGACATCGCCTTTAAATAACGCGAAATAGCATAAATCTGTAAATAAATTTGAAAAAAAAAATCACGCTTGGAGCATAGATTGTGAAAGAATTTCCAGCATATTGAAAATAGTCTCGATACCCATCACTTTTAAATAACGCGAAAAAGTATAAATCTGTAAACAAATTGAAAAAAAAAATCACGCTTGGAGCATAAATTGTGAAACAATTTCCAGCACATCGAAAATAGTCTCGATAGACATCGCCTTTAAATAAAGCGAAATATTATAAATCCGTAAACAAATTTAAAAAAATCACGCGTGGAGCACAGGTTATGAAACAATTTCCAGCACATTGAGAATAGCCTCGTTAGAAATCGCCTTTAAATAACGCGAAATCTTATAAATTTGTAAATAAATTAAAAAAAATCACGCGTGGAGCACAGATTATGAAACAATTTCCAGCACATTGAGAATAGCGTCGATAGACATCGCCTTTAAATAACGCGAAATAGTATAAATCTGTAAACAAATTGAAAAAAATCACGCGTGGAGCACAGATTATGAAACATTTTCCAGCACATTGAGAATAGCCTCGATAGACAACGCCTTTAAATAACGCGAAATAGTATAAATCTGTAAACAAATTGAAAAAAAAAATCACGCTTGGAACATAAATTGTGAAACAATTTCCAGCACATTGAAAATAGTCTCGAGAGACATCGCATTTAAATAACGCGAAATAGTATAAATCTGTAAACAAATTCAAAAAAATCACGCGTGGAGCACAGATTATGAAACAATTTACAGCACATTGAGAATAGCCTCGATAGACATCGCCTTTAAATAACGCGAAATCTTATAAATTTGTAAATAAATTAAAAAAAATCACGCGTGGAGCACAGATTATGAAACAATTTACAGCACATTGAGAATAGCCTCGATAGACATCGCCTTTAAATAACGCGAAATCTTATAAATTTGTAAATAAACTCAAAAAAATCACGCGTGGAGCACAGATTATGAAACAATTTCCAGCACAATGAGAATAGCCTCGATAGACATCATCTTTAAATAACTCGAAATAGTATAAATCCGTAAATAAATGAAAAATTCAGGCGTGGAGCACAGATTATGAAACAATTTCCAGCACATTGAGAATAGCCTCGATAGACATCACCTTTAAATAACGCGAAATCTTATAAATTTGTAAATAAATTTAAAAAAGTCACGCGTGGAGCACAGATTACGAAACAATTTCCAGCACATTGAGAATAGCCTCGATAGACATCGCCTTTAAATAACGCGAAATCTTATAAATTTGTAAATAAATTTAAAAAAACCACGCGTGGAGCACAGATTATGAAACAATTTCCAGCACATTGAGAATAGCCTCGATAGACATCACCTTTAAATAACGCGAAATACGAGTAGTATAAATCTCTAAAAAAATTGAAAAAAAATTACGCTTGGAGCATAGATTCTGAAACAATTTCCAGCATATTGAATATAGTCTCGAGAGACATCGCAATTAAATAACGCGAAATAGTATAAATCCGTAAACAAATCTTAAAAATTTTACGCGTGGAGCACAGATTATGAAACAATTTCCAGTACATTGAGTATAGCGTCGATAGACATCGTCTTTAAATAATGCGAAATAGTATAAATCTGTAAATAAATTCGAAAAAATCATGCGTGGAGCACAGATTATGAAACAATTTCCAGCACATTGAGAATAGCATCGATAGACATCACCTTTAAATAACGCGAAATAGTATAAATCCGTAAACAAATTCAAAACAATCACGCGTGGAGCACAGATTATGAAACAATTTCCAGCACATTGTGAATAGCCTCGATAGACATCGCCTTTAAATAACGTGAAATGTTATAAATTTGTAAATAAATTCAAAAAAAATCACGTGTGGAGCACAGATTATATCCAGCACATTGAAAATAGCCTCAATAGACATCGCCTTTAAATAACGCGAAATAGTATAAATTTGTAAATAAATGCAAAAAAATCACGCGCGGAGCACAGATTATGAAACAATTTCCAGCACATTGAGAATAGCCTCGATAGACATCGCCTTTAAATAACGCGAAATAGGATAAATCTGTAAAAAATTTGAAAAAAAAATCACGCTTGGAGCATAGATTGTCAAACAATTTCCAGCATATTGAAAATAGTCTCGATACCCATCACTTTTAAATAACGCGAAAAAGTATAAATCTGTAATTAAATTGAAAAAAAAAATCACGCTTGGAGCATAAATTGTGAAACAATTTCCAGCACATCGAAAATAGTCTCGATAGACATCGCCTTTAAATAAAGCGAAATATTATAAATCCGTAAACAAATTTAAAAACATCACGCGTTGAGCACAGATTATGAAACAATTTCCAGCACATTGAGAATAACCTCGATAGACATCACCTTTAAATAACGCGAAATAGTATAAATGCGTAAACAAATTCAAAAAAATCACGCGTGGAGCACAGATTATGAAACAATTTACAGCACATTGAGAATAGCCTCGATAGACATCGCCTTTAAATAACGCGAAATCTTATAAATTTGTAAATAAATTCAAAAAAATCACGCGTGGAGCACAGA
The DNA here is from genome assembly GCA_963932465.1 of Maratus speciosus. Lineage (NCBI taxonomy): Eukaryota > Metazoa > Arthropoda > Arachnida > Araneae > Salticidae > Maratus > Maratus speciosus. The sequence goes on from CAWVRF010001366.1 coordinate 1,267,878, forward strand.
TTATGGAACAATTTCCAGCACAATGAGAATACCCTCGATAGACATCATCTTCAAATAACTCGAAATAGTATAAATCCGTAAATAAATGAAAAATTCAGGCGTGGAGCACAGATTATGAAACAATTTCCAGCACATTGAGAATAGCCTCGATAGACATCACCTTTAAATAACGCGAAATCTTATAAATTTGTAAATAAATTTTAAAAAATCACGCGTGGAGCACAGATTACGAAACAATTTCCAGCACATTGAGAATAGCCTCGATAGACATCGCCTTTAAATAACGCGAAATCTTATAAATTTGTATAAAATTTAAAAAAATCAGGCGTGGAGCACAGATTATGAAACAATTTCCAGCACATTGAGAATAGCCTCGATAGACATCACCTTTAAATAACGCGAAATACGAGTAGTATAAATCTCTAAAAAAATTGAAAAAAAAATTACGCTTGGAGCATAGATTATGAAACAATTTCCAGCATATTGAAAATAGTCTCGAGAGACATCGCATTTAAATAACGCGAAATAGTATAAATCCGTAAACAAATCTTAAAAAATTTACGCGTGGAGCACAGATTATGAAACAATTTCCAGCACATTGAGTATAGCGTCGATAGACATCGTCTTTAAATAATGCGAAATAGTATAAATCTGTAAATAAATTCGAAAAAATCATGCGTGGAGCACAGATTATGAAACAATTTCCAGCATATTGAGAATAGCATCGATAGACATCACCTTTAAATAACGCGAAATAGTATAAATCCGTAAACAAATTCAAAACAATCACGCGTGGAGCACAGATTATGAAACAATTTCCAGCACATTGTGAATAGCCTCGATAGACATCGCCTTTAAATAACGTGAAATCTTATAAATTTGTAAATAAATTCAAAAAAATCACGTGTGGAGCACAGATTATGTCCAGCACATTGAGAATAGCCTCGATAGACATCGCCTTTAAATAACGCGAAATAGCATAAATCTGTAAATAAATTTGAAAAAAAAATCACGCTTGGAGCATAGATTGTGGAAGAATTTCCAGCATATTGAAAATAGTCTCGATACCCATCACTTTTAAATAACGCGAAAAAGTATAAATCTGTAAACAAATTGAAAAAAAAAATCACGCTTGGAGCATAAATTGTGAAACAATTTCCAGCACATCGAAAATAGTCTCGATAGACATCGCCTTTAAATAAAGCGAAATATTATAAATCCGTAAACAAATTTAAAAAAATCACGCGTGGAGCACAGGTTATGAAACAATTTCCAGCACATTGAGAATAGCCTCGTTAGAAATCGCCTTTAAATAACGCGAAATCTTATAAATTTGTAAATAAATTTAAAAAAATCACGCGTGGAGCACAGATTATGAAACAATTTCCAACACATTGAGAATAGCGTCGATAGACATCGCCTTTAAATAACGCGAAATAGTATAAATCTGTAAACAAATTGAAAAAAATCACGCGTGGAGCACAGATTATGAAACAATTTCCAGCACATTGAGAATAGCCTCGATAGACAACGCCTTTAAATAACGCGAAATAGTATAAATCTGTAAACAAATTGAAAAAAAAAATCACGCTTGGAACATAAATTGTGAAACAATTTCCAGCACATTGAAAATAGTCTCGAGAGACATCGCATTTAAATAACGCGAAATAGTATAAATCTGTAAACAAATTCAAAAAAATCACGCGTGGAGCACAGATTATGAAACAATTTACAGCACATTGAGAATAGCCTCGATAGACATCGCCTTTAAATAACGCGAAATCTTATAAATTTGTAAATAAATTAAAAAAAATCACGCGTGGAGCACAGATTATGAAACAATTTACAGCACATTGAGAATAGCCTCGATAGACATCGCCTTTAAATAACGCGAAATCTTATAAATTTGTAAATAAACTCAAAAAAATCACGCGTGGAGCACAGATTATGAAACAATTTCCAGCACAATGAGAATAGCCTCGATAGACATCATCTTTAAATAACTCGAAATAGTATAAATCCGTAAATAAATGAAAAATTCAGGCGTGGAGCACAGATTATGAAACCATTTCCAGCACATTGAGAATAGCCTCGATAGACATCACCTTTAAATAACGCGAAATCTTATAAATTTGTAAATAAATTTAAAAAAGTCACGCGTGGAGCACAGATTACGAAACAATTTCCAGCACATTGAGAATAGCCTCGATAGACATCGCCTTTAAATAACGCGAAATCTTATAAATTTGTAAATAAATTTAAAAAAACCACGCGTGGAGCACAGATTATGAAACAATTTCCAGCACATTGAGAATAGCCTCGATAGACATCACCTTTAAATAACGCGAAATACGAGTAGTATAAATCTCTAAAAAAATTGAAAAAAAATTACGCTTGGAGCATAGATTCTGAAACAATTTCCAGCATATTGAATATAGTCTCGAGAGACATCGCAATTAAATAACGCGAAATAGTATAAATCCGTAAACAAATCTTAAATATTTTACGCGTGGAGCACAGATTATGAAACAATTTCCAGTACATAGAGTATAGCGTCGATAGACATCGTCTTTAAATAATGCGAAATAGTATAAATCTGTAAATAAATTCGAAAAAATCATGCGTGGAGCACAGATTATGAAACAATTTCCAGCACATTGAGAATAGCATCGATAGACATCACCTTTAAATAACGCGAAATAGTATAAATCCGTAAACAAATTCAAAACAATCACGCGTGGAGCACAGATTATGAAACAATTTCCAGCACATTGTGAATAGCCTCGATAGACATCGCCTTTAAATAACGTGAAATGTTATAAATTTGTAAATAAATTCAAAAAAAATCACGTGTGGAGCACAGATTATATCCAGCACATTGAAAATAGCCTCAATAGACATCGCCTTTAAATAACGCGAAATAGTATAAATTTGTAAATAAATGCAAAAAAATCACGCGCGGAGCACAGATTATGAAACAATTTCCAGCACATTGAGAATAGCCTCGATAGACATCGCCTTTAAATAACGCGAAATAGGATAAATCTGTAAAAAATTTGAAAAAAAAATCACGCTTGGAGCATAGATTGTCAAACAATTTTCAGCATATTGAAAATAGTCTCGATACCCATCACTTTTAAATAACGCGAAAAATTATAAATCTGTAATTAAATTGAAAAAAAAAATCACGCTTGGAGCATAAATTGTGAAACAATTTCCAGCACATCGAAAATAGTCTCGATAGACATCGCCTTTAAATAAAGCGAAATATTATAAATCCGTAAACAAATTTAAAAACATCACGCGTTGAGCACAGATTATGAAACAATTTCCAGCACATTGAGAATAACCTCGATAGACATCACCTTTAAATAACGCGAAATAGTATAAATGCGTAAACAAATTCAAAAAAATCACGCGTGGAGCACAGATTATGAAACAATTTACAGCACATTGAGAATAGCCTCGATAGACATCGCCTTTAAATAACGCGAAATCTTATAAATTTGTAAATAAATTCAAAAAAATTACGCGTGGAGCACAGATTATGGAACAATTTCCAGCACAATGAGAATACCCTCGATAGACATCATCTTCAAATAACTCGAAATAGTATAAATCCGTAAATAAATGAAAAATTCAGGCGTGGAGCACAGATTATGAAACAATTTCCAGCACATTGAGAATAGCCTCGATAGACATCACCTTTAAATAACGCGAAATCTTATAAATTTGTAAATAAATTTAAAAAAATCACGCGTGGAGCACAGATTACGAAACAATTTCCAGCACATTGAGAATAGCCTCGATAGACATCGCCTTTAAATAACGCGAAATCTTATAAATTTGTATAAAATTTAAAAAAATCACGCGTGGAGCACAGATTATGAAACAATTTCAAGCACATTGAGAATAGCCTCGATAGACATCACCTTTAAATAACGCGAAATACGAGTAGTATAAATCTCTAAAAAAATTGAAAAAAAAATTACGCTTGGAGCATAGATTATGAAACAATTTCCAGCATATTGAAAATAGTCTCGAGAGACATCGCATTTAAATAACGCGAAATAGTATAAATCCGTAAACAAATCTTAAAAAATTTACGCGTGGAGCACAGATTATGAAACAATTTCCAGCACATTGAGTATAGCGTCGATAGACATCGTCTTTAAATAATGCGAAATAGTATAAATCTGTAAATAAATTCGAAAAAATCATGCGTGGAGCACAGATTATGAAACAATTTCCAGCACATTGAGAATAGCATCGATAGACATCACCTTTAAATAACGCGAAATAGTATAAATCCGTAAACAAATTCAAAACAATCACGCGTGGAGCACAGATTATGAAACAATTTCCAGCACATTGTGAATAGCCTCGATAGACATCGCCTTTAAATAACGTGAAATCTTATAAATTTGTAAATAAATTCAAAAAAATCACGTGTGGAGCACAGATTATGTCCAGCACATTGAGAATAGCCTCGATAGACATCGCCTTTAAATAACGCGAAATAGCATAAATCTGTAAATAAATTTGAAAAAAAAATCACGCTTGGAGCATAGATTGTGAAAGAATTTCCAGCATATTGAAAATAGTCTCGATACCCATCACTTTTAAATAACGCGAAAAAGTATAAATCTGTAAACAAATTGAAAAAAAAAATCACGCTTGGAGCATAAATTGTGAAACAATTTCCAGCACATCGAAAATAGTCTCGATAGACATCGCCTTTAAATAAAGCGAAATATTATAAATCCGTAAACAAATTTAAAAAAATCACGCGTGGAGCACAGATTATGAAACAATTTCCAGCACATTGAGAATAGCCTCGTTAGAAATCGCCTTTAAATAACGCGAAATCTTATAAATTTGTAAATAAATTTAAAAAAATCACGCGTGGAGCACAGATTATGAAACAATTTCCAACACATTGAGAATAGCGTCGATAGACATCGCCTTTAAATAACGCGAAATAGTATAAATCTGTAAACAAATTGAAAAAAATCACGCGTGGAGCACAGATTATGAAACAATTTCCAGCACATTGAGAATAGCCTCGATAGACAACGCCTTTAAATAACGCGAAATAGTATAAATCTGTAAACAAATTGAAAAAAAAAATCACGCTTGGAACATAAATTGTGAAACAATTTCCAGCACATTGAAAATAGTCTCGAGAGACATCGCATTTAAATAACGCGAAATAGTATAAATCTGTAAACAAATTCAAAAAAATCACGCGTGGAGCACAGATTATGAAACAATTTACAGCACATTGAGAATAGCCTCGATAGACATCGCCTTTAAATAACGCGAAATCTTATAAATTTGTAAATAAATTTAAAAAAATCACGCGTGGAGCACAGATTATGAAACAATTTACAGCACATTGAGAATAGCCTCGATAGACATCGCCTTTAAATAACGCGAAATCTTATAAATTTGTAAATAAACTCAAAAAAATCACGCGTGGAGCACAGATTATGAAACAATTTCCAGCACAATGAGAATAGCCTCGATAGACATCATCTTTAAATAACTCGAAATAGTATAAATCCGTAAATAAATGAAAAATTCAGGCGTGGAGCACAGATTATGAAACAATTTCCAGCACATTGAGAATAGCCTCGATAGACATCACCTTTAAATAACGCGAAATCTTATAAATTTGTAAATAAATTTAAAAAAGTCACGCGTGGAGCACAGATTACGAAACAATTTCCAGCACATTGAGAATAGCCTCGATAGACATCGCCTTTAAATAACGCGAAATCTTATAAATTTGTAAATAAATTTAAAAAAACCACGCGTGGAGCACAGATTATGAAACAATTTCCAGCACATTGAGAATAGCCTCGATAGACATCACCTTTAAATAACGCGAAATACGAGTAGTATAAATCTCTAAAAAAATTGAAAAAAAATTACGCTTGGAGCATAGATTCTGAAACAATTTCCAGCATATTGAATATAGTCTCGAGAGACATCGCAATTAAATAACGCGAAATAGTATAAATCCGTAAACAAATCTTAAAAATTTTACGCGTGGAGCACAGATTATGAAACAATTTCCAGTACATTGAGTATAGCGTCGATAGACATCGTCTTTAAATAATGCGAAATAGTATAAATCTGTAAATAAATTCGAAAAAATCATGCGTGGAGCACAGATTATGAAACAATTTCCAGCACATTGAGAATAGCATCGATAGACATCACCTTTAAATAACGCGAAATAGTATAAATCCGTAAACAAATTCAAAACAATCACGCGTGGAGCACAGATTATGAAACAATTTCCAGCACATTGTGAATAGCCTCGATAGACATCGCCTTTAAATAACGTGAAATGTTATAAATTTGTAAATAAATTCAAAAAAAATCACGTGTGGAGCACAGATTATATCCAGCACATTGAAAATAGCCTCAATAGACATCGCCTTTAAATAACGCGAAATAGTATAAATTTGTAAATAAATGCAAAAAAATCACGCGCGGAGCACAGATTATGAAACAATTTCCAGCACATTGAGAATAGCCTCGATAGACATCGCCTTTAAATAACGCGAAATAGGATAAATCTGTAAAAAATTTGAAAAAAAAATCACGCTTGGAGCATAGATTGTCAAACAATTTCCAGCATATTGAAAATAGTCTCGATACCCATCACTTTTAAATAACGCGAAATGTATAAATCTGTAATTAAATTGAAAAAAAAAATCACGCTTGGAGCATAAATTGTGAAAAAATTTCCAGCACATCGAAAATATTCTCGATAGACATCGCCTTTAAATAAAGCGAAATATTATAAATCCGTAAAAAAATTTAAAAACATCACGCGTTGAGCACAGATTATGAAACAATTTCCAGCACATTGAGAATAACCTCGATAGACATCACCTTTAAATAACGCGAAATAGTATAAATGCGTAAACAAATTCAAAAAAATCACGCGTGGAGCACAGATTATGAAACAATTTACAGCACATTGAGAATAGCCTCGATAGACATCGCCTTTAAATAACGCGAAATCTTATAAATTTGTAAATAAATTCAAAAAAATCACGCGTGGAGCACAGATTATGAAACAATTTCCAGCACATTGATAATAGCCTCGATAGACATCGCCATAAATAACGCGAAATAGTATAAATCTGTAAATAAAATTGAAAAAAAAATCACTCTTCGAGCATAGATTGTGAAACAATTTCCAGCATATTGAAAATAGTCTCGAGAGACATCGCATTTAAATAACGCGAAATAGTATAAATCTGTAAACAAATTCAAAAAAATCACGCGTGGAGCACAGATTATGAAACAATTTACAGCACATTGAGAATAGCCTCGATAGACATCACTTTTAAATAACGCGAAAAATTATAAATCTGTAAACAAATTGAAAAAAAAAATCACGCTTGGAGCATAAATTGTGAAACAATTTCCAACACATTGAAAATAGTCTCGATAGACATCGCCTTTAAATAAAGCGAAATATCATAAATCCGTAAACAAATTTAAAAATATCACGCGTGGAGCACAGATTATGAAACAATTTCCAGCACATTGAGAATAGCCTCGATAGACATCGCCTTTAAATAACGCGAAATAGTATAAATCTGTAAACAAATTGAAAAAAAAAAAATCACGCTTGGAACATAAATTGTGAAACAATTTCCAGCACATTGAAAATAGTCTCGAGAGACATCGCATTTAAATAACGCGAAATAGTATAAATCTGTAAACAAATTCAAAAAAATCACGCGTGGAGCACAGATTATGAAACAATTTACAGCACATTGAGAATAGCCTCGATAGACATCGAAGTTAAATAACGCGAAATCTTATAAATTTGTAAATAAATTTAAAAAAATCACGCGTGGAGCACAGATTATGAAACAATTTCCAGCACATTGAGAATAGCCTCGATAGACATCGCCTCTAAATAACGCGAAATAGTATAAATCTGTAAACAAATTGAAAAAAAAAAATCACGCTTGGAACATAAATTGTGAAACAATTTCCAGCACATTGAAAATAGTCTCGATAGACATCGCCTATAAATAACGTGAAATAGTATATATCTGTAAGTAAATTTGAAAACAAAATCACGCTTGGAGCATAGATTGTGAAACAATTTCCAGCATATTGAATAGCCTCGATAGACATCACCTTTAAATAACGCGAAAAATTATAAATCTGTAAACAAATTGAAAAAAAAATCACGCTTGGAGCATAAATTGTGAAACATTTTCCAACACATTGAAAATAGTCTCGATAGACATCGCCTTTAAATAAAGCGAAATATCATAAATCCGTAAACAAATTTAAAAATATCACGCGTGGAGCACAGATTATGAAACAATTTCCTGCACATTGAGAATAGCCTCGATAGACATCGCCTTTAAATAACGCGAAATAGTATAAATCTGTAAACAAATTGAAAAAAAAAATCACGCTTGGAACATAAATTGTGAAACAATTTCCAGCACATTGAAAATAGTCTCGAGAGACATCGCATTTAAATAACGCGAAATAGTATAATTGTGTAAACAAATTCAAAAAAATCACGCGTGGAGCACAGATTATGAAACAATTTACAGCACATTGAGAATAGCCTCGATAGACATCGCCTTTAAATAACGCGAAATCTTATAAATTTGTAAATAAACTCAAAAAAATCACGCGTGGAGCACAGATTATGAAACAATTTCCAGCACATAGAGAATAGCCTCGATGGACATCGCCTTTAAATAACACGAAATAGTATAAATCCGTAAATAAATTTAAAAAAATCAGGCGTGGAACACAGATTATGAAACAATTTCCAGCACATTGAGAATAGTCTCGATAGCCATCGCCTTTAAATAACTCGAAATAGTATAAATCCGTAAACAAAATCAAACAATCCACGCGTGGAGCACAGATTATGGAACAATTTCCAGCACAATGAGAATAGCCTCGATAGACATCATCTTTAAATAACTCGAAATAGTATAAATCCGTAAATAAATGAAAAATTCAGGCGTGGAGCACAGATTATGAAACAATTTCCAGCACATTGAGAATAGCCTCGATAGACATCACCTTTAAATAACGCGAAATCTTTTAAATTTGTAAATAAATTTAAAAAATTCACGCGTGGAGCACAGATTACGAAACAATTTCCAGCACATTGAGAATAGCCTCGATAGACATCGCCTTTAAATAACGCGAAATCTTATAAATTTGTAAATAAATTTAAAAAAATCACGCGTGGAGCACAGATTATGAAACAATTTCCAGCACATTGAGAATAGCCTCGATAGACATCACCTTTAAATAACGCGAAATACGAGTAGTATAAATCTCTAAAAAAATTGAAAAAAAAAATTACGCTTGGAGCATAGATTCTGAAACAATTTCCAGCATATTGAAAATAGTCTCGAGAGACATCGCATTTAAATAATGCGAAATAGTATAAATCCGTAAACAAATCTTAAAAAATTTATGCGTGGAGCACAGATTATGAAACAATTTCCAGCACATTGAGTATAGCGTCGACAGACATCGTCCTTAAATAATGCGTAATAGTATAAATCTGTAAATAAATTCGAAAAAATCACGCGTGGAGCACAGATTATGAAACAATTTACAGCACAAGGAGAATAGCCTCGATAGACATCGCCTTTAAATAACGCGAAATCTTATAAATTTGTAAATAAACTCAAAAAAATCACGCGTGGAGCACAGATTATGAAACAATTTCCAGCACATAGAGAATAGCCTCGATGGACATCGCCTTTAAATAACACGAAATAGTATAAATCCGTAAATAAATTTAAAAAAATCAGGCGTGGAACACAGATTATGAAACAATTTCCAGCACATTGAGAATAGTCTCGATAGCCATCGCCTTTAAATAACTCGAAATAGTATAAATCCGTAAATAAATGAAAAATTCAGGCGTGGAGCACAGATTATGAAACAATTTCCAGCACATTGAGAATAGCCTCCATAGACATCACCTTTAAATAACGCGAAATCTTTTAAATTTGTAAATAAATTTAAAAAAATCACGCGTGGAGCACAGATTACGAAACAATTTCCAGCACATTGAGAATAGCCTCGATAGACATCGCCTTTAAATAACGCGAAATCTTATAAATTTGTAAATAAATTTTAAAAAATCACGCGTGGAGCACAGGTTATGAAACAATTTCCAGCACATTGAGAATAGCCTCGTTAGAAATCGCCTTTAAATAACGCGAAATCTTATAAATTTGTAAATAAATTTAAAAAAATCACGCGTGGAGCACAGATTATGAAACAATTTCCAGCACATTGAGAATAGCGTCGATAGACATCGCCTTTAAATAACGCGAAATAGTATAAATCTGTAAACAAATTGAAAAAAATCACGCGTGGAGCACAGATTATGAAACAATTTCCAGCACATTGAGAATAGCCTCGATAGACAACGCCTTTAAATAACGCGAAATAGTATAAATCTGTAAACAAATTGAAAAAAAAAATCACGCTTGGAACATAAATTGTGAAACAATTTCCAGCACATTGAAAATAGTCTCGAGAGACATCGCATTTAAATAACGCGAAATAGTATAAATCTGTAAACAAATTCAAAAAAATCACGCGTGGAGCACAGATTATGAAACAATTTACAGCACATTGAGAATAGCCTCGATAGACATCGCCTTTAAATAACGCGAAATCTTATAAATTTGTAAATAAATTAAAAAAAATCACGCGTGGAGCACAGATTATGAAACAATTTACAGCACATTGAGAATAGCCTCGATAGACATCGCCTTTAAATAACGCGAAATCTTATAAATTTGTAAATAAACTCAAAAAAATCACGCGTGGAGCACAGATTATGAAACAATTTCCAGCACAATGAGAATAGCCTCGATAGACATCATCTTTAAATAACTCGAAATAGTATAAATCCGTAAATAAATGAAAAATTCAGGCGTGGACCACAGATTATGAAACAATTTCCAGCACATTGAGAATAGCCTCGATAGACATCACCTTTAAATAACGCGAAATCTTATAAATTTGTAAATAAATTTAAAAAAGTCACGCGTGGAGCACAGATTACGAAACAATTTCCAGCACATTGAGAATAGCCTCGATAGACATCGCCTTTAAATAACGCGAAATCTTATAAATTTGTAAATAAATTTAAAAAAACCACGCGTGGAGCACAGATTATGAAACAATTTCCAGCACATTGAGAATAGCCTCGATAGACATCACCTTTAAATAACGCGAAATACGAGTAGTATAAATCTCTAAAAAAATTGAAAAAAAATTACGCTTGGAGCATAGATTCTGAAACAATTTCCAGCATATTGAATATAGTTTCGAGAGACATCGCAATTAAATAACGCGAAATAGTATAAATCCGTAAACAAATCTTAAAAATTTTACGCGTGGAGCACAGATTATGAAACAATTTCCAGTACATTGAGTATAGCGTCGATAGACATCGTCTTTAAATAATGCGAAATAGTATAAATCTGTAAATAAATTCGAAAAAATCATGCGTGGAGCACAGATTATGAAACAATTTCCAGCACATTGAGAATAGCATCGATAGACATCACCTTTAAATAACGCGAAATAGTATAAATCCGTAAACAAATTCAAAACAATCACGCGTGGAGCACAGATTATGAAACAATTTCCAGCACATTGTGAATAGCCTCGATAGACATCGCCTTTAAATAACGTGAAATGTTATAAATTTGTAAATAAATTCAAAAAAATCACGTGTGGAGCACAGATTATATCCAGCACATTGAAAATAGCCTCAATAGACATCGCCTTTAAATAACGCGAAATAGTACAAATTTGTAAATAAATGCAAAAAAATCACGCGCGGAGCACAGATTATGAAACAATTTCCAGCACATTGAGAATAGCCTCGATAGACATCGCCTTTAAATAACGCGAAATAGGATAAATCTGTAAAAAATTTGAAAAAAAAATCACGCTTGGAGCATAGATTGTCAAACAATTTCCAGCATATTGAAAATAGTCTCGATACCCATCACTTTTAAATAATGCGAAAAAGTATAAATCTGTAATTAAATTGAAAAAAAAAATCACGCTTGGAGCATAAATTGTGAAACAATTTCCAGCACATCGAAAATAGTCTCGATAGACATCGCCTTTAAATAAAGCGAAATATTATAAATCCGTAAACAAATTTAAAAACATCACGCGTTGTGCACAGATTATGAAACAATTTCCAGCACATTGAGAATAACCTCGATAGACATCGCCATAAATAACGCGAAATAGTATAAATCTGTAAATAAAATTGAAAAAAAAATCACTCTTCGAGCATAGATTGTGAAACAATTTCCAGCATATTGAAAATAGTCTCGAGAGACATCGCATTTAAATAACGCGAAAAATTATAAATCTGTAAACAAATTGAAAAAAAATATCACGCTTGGAGCATAAATTGTGAAACAATTTCCAACACATTGAAAATAGTCTCGATAGACATCGCCTTTAAATAAAGCGAAATATCATAAATCCGTAAACAAATTTAAAAATATCACGCGTGGAGCACAGATTATGAAACAATTTCCAGCACATTGAGAATAGCCTCGATAGACATCGCCTTTAAATAACGCGAAATAGTATAAATCTGTAAACAAATTGAAAAAAAAAAAAATCACGCTTGGAACATAAATTGTGAAACAATTTCCAGCACATTGAAAATAGTCTCGAGAGACATCGCATTTAAATAACGCGAAATAGTATAAATCTGTAAACAAATTCAAAAAAATCACGCGTGGAGCACAGATTATGAAACAATTTACAGCACATTGAGAATAGCCTCGATAGACATCGCCTCTAAATAACGCGAAATAGTATAAATCTGTAAACAAATTGAAAAAAAAAATCACGCTTGGAACATAAATTGTGAAACAATTTCCAGCACATTGAAAATAGTCTCGATAGACATCGCCTATAAATAACGTGAAATAGTATATATCTGTAAGTAAATTTGAAAACAAAATCACGCTTGGAGCATAGATTGTGAAACAATTTCCAGCATATTGAATAGCCTCGATAGACATCACCTTTAAATAACGCGAAAAATTATAAATCTGTAAACAAATTGAAAAAAAAAATCACGCTTGGAGCATAAATTGTGAAACATTTTCCAACACATTGAAAATAGTCTCGATAGACATCGCCTTTAAATAAAGCGAAATATCATAAATCCGTAAACAAATTTAAAAATATCACGCGTGGAGCACAGATTATGAAACAATTTCCTGCACATTGAGAATAGCCTCGATAGACATCGCCTTTAAATAACGCGAAATAGTATAAATCTGTAAACAAATTGAAAAAAAAAATCACGCTTGGAACATAAATTGTGAAACAATTTCCAGCACATTGAAAATAGTCTCGAGAGACATCGCATTTAAATAACGCGAAATAGTATAAATGTGTAAACAAATTCAAAAAAATCACGAATGGAGCACAGATTATGAAACAATTTACAGCACATTGAGAATAGCCTCGATAGACATCGCCTTTAAATAACGCGAAATCTTATAAATTTGTAAATAAATTTAAAAAAAATCACGCGTGGAGCACAGATTATGAAACAATTTACAGCACATTGAGAATAGCCTCGATAGACATCGCCTTTAAATAACGCGAAATCTTATAAATTTGTAAATAAACTCAAAAAAATCACGCGTGGAGCACAGATTATGAAACAATTTCCAGCACATAGAGAATAGCCTCGATGGACATCGCCTTTAAATAACACGAAATAGTATAAATCCGTAAATAAATTTAAAAAAATCAGGCGTGGAACACAGATTATGAAACAATTTCCAGCACATTGAGAATAGTCTCGATAGCCATCGCCTTTAAATAACTCGAAATAGTATAAATCCGTAAACAAAATCAAACAATCCACGCGTGGAGCACAGATTATGGAACAATTTCCAGCACAATGAGAATAGCCTCGATAGACATCATCTTTAAATAACTCGAAATAGTATAAATCCGTAAATAAATGAAAAATTCAGGCGTGGAGCACAGATTATGAAACAATTTCCAGCACATTGAGAATAGCCTCGATAGACATCACCTTTAAATAACGCGAAATCTTTTAAATTTGTAAATAAATTTAAAAAATTCACGCGTGGAGCACAGATTACGAAACAATTTCCAGCACATTGAGAATAGCCTCGATAGACATCGCCTTTAAATAACGCGAAATCTTATAAATTTGTAAATAAATTTAAAAAAATCACGCGTGGAGCACAGATTATGAAACAATTTCCAGCACATTGAGAATAGCCTCGATAGACATCACCTTTAAATAACGCGAAATACGAGTAGTATAAATCTCTAAAAAAATTGAAAAAAAAATTACGCTTGGAGCATAGATTCTGAAACAATTTCCAGCATATTGAAAATAGTCTCGAGAGACATCGCATTTAAATAATGCGAAATAGTATAAATCCGTAAACAAATCTTAAAAAATTTATGCGTGGAGCACAGATTATGAAACAATTTCCAGCACATTGAGTATAGCGTCGACAGACATCGTCCTTAAATAATTCGAAATAGTATAAATCTGTAAATAAATTCGAAAAAATCACGCGTGGAGCACAGATTATGAAACAATTTACAGCACATTGAGAATAGCCTCGATAGACATCGCCTTTAAATAACGCGAAATCTTATAAATTTGTAAATAAACTCAAAAAAATCACGCGTGGAGCACAGATTATGAAACAATTTCCAGCACATAGAGAATAGCCTCGATGGACATCGCCTTTAAATAACACGAAATAGTATAAATCCGTAAATAAATTTAAAAAAATCAGGCGTGGAACACAGATTATGAAACAATTTCCAGCACATTGAGAATAGTCTCGATAGCCATCGCCTTTAAATAACTCGAAATAGTATAAATCCGTAAACAAAATCAAACAATCCACGCGTGGAGCACAGATTATGGAACAATTTCCAGCACAATGAGAATAGCCTCGATAGACATCATCTTTAAATAACTCGAAATAGTATAAATCCGTAAATAAATGAAAAATTCAGGCGTGGAGCACAGACTATGAAACAATTTCCAGCACATTGAGAATAGCCTCGATAGACATCACCTTTAAATAACGCGAAATCTTTTAAATTTGTAAATAAATTTTAAAAAATCACGCGTGGAGCACAGATTACGAAACAATTTCCAGCACATTGAGAATAGCCTCGATAGACATCGCCTTTAAATAACGCGAAATCTTATAAATTTGTAAATAAATTTAAAAAAATCACGCGTGGAGCACAGATTATGAAACAATTTCCAGCACATTGAGAATAGCCTCGATAGACATCACCTTTAAATAACGCGAAATACGAGTAGTATAAATCTCTAAAAAAATTGAAAAAAAAAAATTACGCTTGGAGCATAGATTCTGAAACAATTTGCAGCATATTGAAAATAGTCTCGAGAGACATCGCATTTAAATAATGCGAAATAGTATAAATCCGTAAACAAATCTTAAAAAAATTATGCGTGGAGCACAGATTATGAAACAATTTCCAGCACATTGAGTATAGCGTCGACAGACATCGTCCTTAAATAATGCGAAATAGTATAAATCTGTAAATAAATTCGAAAAAATCATGCGTGGAGCACAGATTATGAAACAATTTCCAGCACATTGAGAATAGCATCGATAGACATCACCTTTAAATAACGCGAAATAGTATAAATCCGTAAACAAATTCAAAACAATCACGCGTGGAGCACAGATTATGAAACAATTTCCAGCACATTGTGAATAGCCTCGATAGACATCGCCTTTAAATATCACGAAATAGTATAAATCCGTAAATAAATTTAAAAAAATCAGGCGTGGAACACAGATTATGAAACAATTTCCAGCACATTGAGAATAGTCTCGATAGCCATCGCCTTTAAATAACTCGAAATAGTATAAATCCGTAAACAAAATCAAACAATCCACGCGTGGAGCACAGATTATGGAACAATTTCCAGCACAATGAGAATAGCCTCGATAGACATCATCTTTAAATAACTCGAAATAGTATAAATCCGTAAATAAAGGAAAAATTCAGGCGTGGAGCACAGATTATGAAACAATTTCCAGCACATTGAGAATAGCCTCGATAGACATCACCTTTAAATAACGCGAAATACGAGTAGTATAAATCTCTAAAAAAATTGAAAAAAAAAAATTACGCTTGGAGCATAGATTCTGAAACAATTTCCAGCATATTGAAAATAGTCTCGAGAGACATCGCATTTAAATAATGCGAAATAGTATAAATCCGTAAACAAATCTTAAAAAAATTATGCGTGGAGCACAGATTATGAAACAATTTCCAGCACATTGAGTATAGCGTCGACAGACATCGTCCTTAAATAATGCGAAATAGTATAAATCTGTAAATAAATTCGAAAAAATCATGCGTCGAGCACAGATTATGAAACAATTTCCAGCACATTGAGAATAGCATCGATAGACATCACCTTTAAATAACGCGAAATAGTATAAATCCGTAAACAAATTCAAAACAATCACGCGTGGAGCACAGATTATGAAACAATTTCCAGCACATTGTGAATAGCCTCGATAGACATCGCCTTTAAATAACGTGAAATCTTATAAATTTGTAAATAAATTCAAAAAAATCACGTGTGGAGCACAGATTATGTCCAGCACATTGAGAATAGCCTCGATAGACATCGCCTTTAAATAACGCGAAATCTTATAAATTTGTAAATAAATTCAAAAAAATCACGCGTGGAGCACAGATTATGAAACAATTTCCAGCACATTGAGAATAGCCTCGATAGACATCGCCCCTAAATAACGCGAAATAGTATAAATCTGTAAATAAAATTGAAAAAAAAATCACGCGTGGAGCACAGATTACGAAACAATTTCCAGCACATTGAGAATAGCCTCGATAGACATCACCTTTAAATAACGCGAAAAATTATAAATCTGTAAACAAATTGAAAAAAAAAATCACGCTTGGAGCATAAATTGTGAAACAATTTCCAACACATTGAAAATAGTCTCGATAGACATCGCCTTTAAATAAAGCGAAATATCATAAATCCGTAAACAAATTTAAAAATATCACGCGTGGAGCACAGATTATGAAACAATTTCCAGCACATTGAGAATAGCCTCGATAGACATCGCATTTAAATAACGCGAAATAGTATAAATCTGTAAACAAATTGAAAAAAAAACCCACGCTTGGAACATAAATTGTGAAACAATTTACAGCACAGTGAAAATAGTCTCGAGAGACATCGCATTTAAATAACGCGAAATAGTATAAATCTGTAAACAAATTCAAAAAAATCACGCGTGAAGCACAGATTATGAAACAATTTACAGCACATTGAGAATCGCCTCGATAGACATCGCCTTTAAATAACGCGAAATCTTATAAATTTGTAAATACATTAAAAAAAATCACGCGTGGAGCACAGATTATGAAACAATTTCCAGCACATTGAGAATAGCCTCGATAGACATCGCCTTTAAATAACGCGAAATAGTATAAATCTGTAAACAAATTGAAAAAAAAATCACGCTTGGAACATAAATTTTGAAACAATTTCCAGCACATTGAAAATAGTCTCGATAGACATCGCCTTTAAATAACGTGAAATAGTATATATCTGTAAATAATTTTGAAAAAAAAATCACGCTTGGAGCATAGATTGTGAAACAATTTCCAGCATATTGAATAGCCTCGATAGACATCACCTTTAAATAACGCGAAAAATTATAAATCTGTAAACAAATTGAAAAAAAAAATCACGCTTGGAGTATAAATTGTGAAACAATTTCCAACACATTGAAAATAGTCTCGAGAGACATCGCATTTAAATAACGCGAAATAGTATAAATCTGTAAACAAATTCAAAAAAATCACGCGTGGAGCACAGATTATGAAACAATTTCCAGCACATTGAGAATAGCCTCGATAGACAACGCCTTTAAATAACGCGAAATAGTATAAATCTGTAAACAAATTGAAAAAAAAATCACGCTTGGAACATAAATTGTGAAACAATTTCCAGCACATTGAAAATAGTCTCGAGAGACATCGCATTTAAATAACGCGAAATAGTATAAATCTGTAAACAAATTTAATTAAAAATCACGCGTGGAGCACAGATTATGAAACAATTTACAGCACATTGAGAATAGCCTCGATAGACATCGCCTTTAAATAACGCGAAATCTTATAAATTTGTAAATAAATTAAAAAAAATCACGCGTGGAGCACAGATTATGAAACAATTTACAGCACATTGAGAATAGCCTCGATAGACATCGCCTTTAAATAACGCGAAATCTTATAAATTTGTAAACAAATTCAAAACAATCACGCGTGGAGCACAGATTATGAAACAATTTCCAGCACATTGTGAATAGCCTCGATAGACATCGCCTTTAAATAACGTGAAATCTTATAAATTTGTAAATAAATTCAAAAAAATCACGTGTGGAGCACAGATTATGTCCAGCACATTGAGAATAGCCTCGATAGACATCGCCTTTAAATAACGCGAAATAGCATAAATCTGTAAATAAATTTGAAAAAAAAATCACGCTTGGAGCATAGATTGTGAAAGAATTTCCAGCATATTGAAAATAGTCTCGATACCCATCACTTTTAAATAACGCGAAAAAGTATAAATCTGTAAACAAATTGAAAAAAAAAAATCACGCTTGGAGCATAAATTGTGAAACAATTTCCAGCACATCGAAAATATTCTCGATAGACATCGCCTTTACATAAAGCGAAATATTATAAATCCGTAAACAAATTAAAAAAAATCACGCGTGGAGCACAGATTATGAAACAATTTCCAGCACATTGAGAATAGCCTCGATAGAAATCGCCTTTAAATAACGCGAAATCTTATAAATTTGTAAATAAATTAAAAAAAATCACGCGTGGAGCACAGATTATGAAACAATTTCCAGCACATTGAGAATAGCCTCGATAGACATCGCCTTTAAATAACGCGAAATAGTATAAATCTGTAAACAAATTGAAAAAAATCACGCGTGGAGCACAGATTATGAAACAATTTCCAGCACATTGAGAATAGCCTCGATAGACAACGCCTTTAAATAACGCGAAATAGTATAAATCTGTAAACAAATTGAAAAAAAAAATCACGCTTGGAACATAAATTGTGAAACAATTTCCAGCACATTGAAAATAGTCTCGAGAGACATTGCATTTAAATAACGCGAAATAGTATAAATCTGTAAACAAATTCAAAAAAATCACGCGTGGAGCACAGATTATGAAACAATTTACAGCACATTGAGAATAGCCTCGATAGACATCGCCTTTAAATAACGCGAAATCTTATAAATTTGTAAATAAATTAAAAAAAATCACGCGTGGAGCACAGATTATGAAACAATTTACAGCACATTGAGAATAGCCTCGATAGACATCGCCTTTAAATAACGCGAAATCTTATAAATTTGTAAATAAACTCAAAAAAATCACGCGTGGAGCACAGATTATGAAACAATTTCCAGCACATAGAGAATAGCCTCGATGGACATCGCCTTTAAATAACACGAAATAGTATAAATCCGTAAATAAATGAAAAAAAATCAGGCGTGGAACACAGATTATGAAACAATTTCCAGCACATTGAGAATAGTCTCGATAGCCATCGCCTTTAAATAACTCGAAATAGTATAAATCCGTAAACAAAATCAAACAATCCACGCGTGGAGCACAGATTATGGAACAATTTCCAGCACAATGAGAATAGCCTCGATAGACATCATCTTTAAATAACTCGAAATAGTATAAATCCGTAAATAAATGAAAAATTCAGGCGTGGAGCACAGATTATGAAACAATTTCCAGCACATTGAGAATAGCCTCGATAGACATCACCTTTAAATAACGCGAAATCTTATAAATTTGTAAATAAATCTAAAAAAATCACGCGTGGAGCACAGATTACGAAACAATTTCCAGCACATTGAGAATAGCCTCGATAGACATCGCCTTTAAATAACGCGAAATCTTATAAATTTGTAAATAAATTTAAAAAAACCACGCGTGGAGCACAGATTATGAAACAATTTCCAGCACATTGAGAATAGCATCGATAGACATCACCTTTAAATAACGCGAAATAGTATAAATCCGTAAACAAATTCAAAACAATCACTCGTGGAGCACAGATTATGAAACAATTTCCAGCACATTGTGGATAGCCTCGATAGACATCGCCTTTAAATAACGTGAAATCTTATAAATTTGTAAATAAATTCAAAAAAATCACGTGTGGAGCACAGATTATATCCATCACATTGAGAATAGCCTCAATAGACATCGCCTTTAAATAACGCGAAATAGTATAAATTTGTAAATAAATGCAAAAAAATCACGCGCGGAGCACAGATTATGAAACAATTTCCAGCACATTGAGAATAGCCTTGATAGACATCGCCTTTAAATAACGCGAAATAGGATAAATCTGTAAAAAATTTGAAAAAAAAATCACGAATGGAGCATAGATTGTCAAACAATTTCCAGCATATTGAAAATAGTCTCGATACCCATCACTTTTAAATAACGCGAAAAAGTATAAATCTGTAATTAAATTGAAAAAAAAAATCACGCTTGGAGCATAAATTGTGAAACAATTTCCAGCACATCGAAAATAGTCTCGATAGACATCGCCTTTAAATAAAGCGAAATATTATAAATCCGTAAACAAATTTAAAAACATCACGCGTTGAGCACAGATTATGAAACAATTTCCAGCACATTGAGAATAACCTCGATAGACATCACCTTTAAATAACGCGAAATAGTATAAATGCGTAAACAAATTCAAAAAAATCACGCGTGGAGCACAGATTATGAAACAATTTACAGCACATTGAGAATAGCCTCGATAGACATCGCCTTTAAATAACGCGAAATCTTATAAATTTGTAAATAAATTCAAAAAAATCACGCGTGGAGCACAGATTATGAAACAATTTCCAGCACATTGATAATAGCCTCGATAGACATCGCCATAAATAACGCGAAATAGTATAAATCTGTAAATAAAATTGAAAAAAAATCACTCTTCGAGCATAGATTGTGAAACAATTTCCAGCATATTGAAAATAGTCTCGAGAGACATCGCATTTAAATAACGCGAAATAGTATAAATCTGTAAACAAATTCAAAAAAATCACGCGTGGAGCACAGATTATGAAACTATTTACAGCACATTGAGAATAGCCTCGATAGACATCACCTTTAAATAACGCGAAAAATTATAAATCTGTAAACAAATTGTAAAAAAAAAAAATCACGCTTGGAGCATAAATTGTGAAACAATTTCCAACACATTGAAAATAGTCTCGATAGACATCGCCTTTAAATAAAGCGAAATATCATAAATCCGTAAACAAATTTAAAAATATCACGCGTGGAGCACAGATTATGAAACAATTTCCAGCACATTGAGAATAGCCTCGATAGACATCGCCTTTAAATAACGCGAAATAGTATAAATCTGTAAACAAATTGAAAAAAAAAAAATCACGCTTGGAACATAAATTGTGAAAAATTTCCAGCACATTGAAAATAGTCTCGAGAGACATCGCATTTAAATAACGCGAAATAGTATAAATCTGTAAACAAATTAAAAAAAATCACGCGTGGAGCACAGATTATGAAACAATTTACAGCACATTGAGAATAGCCTCGATAGACATCGAAGTTAAATAACGCGAAATCTTATAAATTTGTAAATAAATTTAAAAAAATCACGCGTGGAGCACAGATTATGAAACAATTTCCAGCACATTGAGAATAGCCTCGATAGACATCGCCTCTAAATAACGCGAAATAGTATAAATCTGTAGACAAATTGAAAAAAAAAAATCACGCTTGGAACATAAATTGTGAAACAATTTCCAGCAGATTGAAAATAGTCTCGATAGACATCGCCTTTAAATAACGTGAAATAGTATATATCTGTAAATAAATTTGAAAACAAAATCACGCTTGGAGCATAGATTGTGAAACAATTTCCAGCATATTGAATAGCCTCGATAGACATCACCTTTAAATAACGCGAAAAATTATAAATCTGTAAACAAATTGAAAAAAAAAAATCACGCTTGGAGCATAAATTGTGAAACATTTTCCAACACATTGAAAATAGTCTCGATAGACATCGCCTTTAAATAAAGCGAAATACCATAAATCCGTAAACAAATTTAAAAATATCACGCGTGGAGCACAGATTATGAAACAATTTCCAGCACATTGAGAATAGCCTCGATAGACATCGCCCTTAAATAACGCGAAATAGTATAAATCTGTAAACAAATTGAAAAAAAAATCACGCTTGGAACATAAATTGTGAAACAATTTCCAGCACATTGAAAATAGTCTCGAGAGACATCGCATTTAAATAACGCGAAATAGTATAAATCTGTAAACAAATTCAAAAAAATCACGCGTGGAGCACAGATTATGAAACAATTTACAGCACATTGAGAATAGCCTCGATAGACATCGCCTTTAAATAACGCGAAATCTTATAAATTTGTAAATAAATTTAAAAAAATCACGCGTGGAGCACAGATTATGAAACAATTTACAGCACATTGAGAATAGCCTCGATAGACATCGCCTTTAAATAACGCGAAATCTTATAAATTTGTAAATAAACTCAAAAAAATCACGCGTGGAGCACAGATTATGAAACAATTTCCAGCACATAGAGAATAGCCTCGATGGACATCGCCTTTAAATAACACGAAATAGTATAAATCCGTAAATAAATTTAAAAAATCAGGCGTGGAACACAGATTATGAAACAATTTCCAGCACATTGAGAATAGTCTCGATAGCCATCGCCTTTAAATAACTCGAAATAGTATAAATCCGTAAACAAAATCAAACAATCCACGCGTGGAGCACAGATTATGGAACAATTTCCAGCACAATGAGAATAGCCTCGATAGACATCATCTTTAAATAACTCGAAATAGTATAAATCCGTAAATAAATGAAAAATTCAGGCGTGGAGCACAGATTATGAAACAATTTCCAGCACATTGAGAATAGCCTCGATAGACATCGCCTTTAAATAACGCGAAATAGTATAAATCTGTAAATAAAATTGAAAAAAAAATCACGCTTGGAGCAGAGATTATGAAACAATTTCCAGCACATTCAGGGCCTGATTAATGCACGGGCCTCCGGGGCCTCGGCCCTGGGCCCACCAATTTCAGGGGCCCACAAATTTGTGTGTATTTTCTCACAATTTAAGGATTTCCACTGTTTGCATTTTATATTTTGGTCCCTGACGTAAGAACAAAGTTTTACTGTTATAAAAAACCTCCATATTTAATTTTTCTGTAAAAGTCCTTTTCAGTTTGAGAGTACCTATAATTTTCAAAACTTGCCGTATCCAGAAAATCAAATTTGGGGGAAATGCCAAAAACTGCATACTGTGTCTAATGGTTTCAATATAAACGAGCATTTTACAATGTCAGAATTATAGCTTAAAATGATTACTAGACTGTTAGGGAAAACACAATTTTTATGATTTTAGATAAGGCGAGTTTTGAAAAAGATGTCCTCATTTATTCTGCAACATAAACTGTGGATCATAGATGTTTGTGAATTATACAAATGCTTATTTGAGAAAGTGGACGTTAATTCATTTCCTTGATTATTCTTGTAAGTTAATTTTTTTTTTTTTCGTAAACTTGAAACTTTCTTCCAAACAACTTTGTCAACTCATCAAATAAAATTACTTTTTTTTCTGAAAGTGTCGCCGGGAATGGGGAGGTAAGGGGAGCCCAACTTTTCAACAGGCCCTGGGCCCAACTTGAGCTTGATCGGGCTCTGAGCACATTGAGAATAGCCTCGATAGACATCACCTTTAAATAACGCGAAATACGAGTAGTATAAATCTCTAAAAAAATTGAAAAAAAAATTACGCTTGGAGCATAGATTCTGAAACAATTTCCAGCATATTGAAAATAGTCGCGAGAGACATCGCATTTAAATAATGCGAAATAGTATAAATCCGTAAACAAATCTTAAAAAATTTACGCGTGGAGCACAGATTATGAAACAATTTCCAGCACATTGAGTATAGCGTCGACAGACATCGTCCTTAAATAATGCGAAATAGTATAAATCTGTAAATAAATTCGAAAAAATCATGCGTGGAGCACAGATTATGAAACAATTTCCAGCACATTGAGAATAGCATCGATAGACATCACCTTTAAATAACGCGAAATAGTATAAATCCGTAAACAAATTCAAAACAATCACGCGTGGAGCACAGATTATGAAACAATTTCCAGCACATTGTGAATAGCCTCGATAGACATCGCCTTTAAATAACGTGAAATCTTATAAATTTGTAAATAAATTCAAAAAAATCACGTGTGGAGCACAGATTATATCCAGAACATTGAGAATAGCCTGAATAGACATCGCCTTTAAATAACGCGAAATAGTATAAATTTGTAAATAAATGCAAAAAAATCACGCGCGGAGCACAGATTATGAAACAATTTCCAGCACATTGAATATAGCCTCGATAGACATCGCCTTT
This sequence comes from Maratus speciosus, assembly GCA_963932465.1. Classification (NCBI taxonomy): domain Eukaryota; kingdom Metazoa; phylum Arthropoda; class Arachnida; order Araneae; family Salticidae; genus Maratus; species Maratus speciosus. The sequence continues at coordinate 1,292,575 of CAWVRF010001366.1, forward strand.
AAATAACGCGAAATCTTATAAATTTGTAAATAAATTCAAAAAAATCACGCGTGGAGCACAGATTATGAAACAATTTCCAGCACATTGATAATAGCCTCGATAGACATCGCCATAAATAACGCGAAATAGTATAAATCTGTAAATAAAATTGAAAAAAAAAATCACTCTTCGAGCATAGATTGTGAAACAATTTCCAGCATATTGAAAATAGTCTCGAGAGACATCGCATTTAAATAACGCGAAATAGTATAAATCTGTAAACAAATTAAAAAAAATCACGCGTGGAGCACAGATTATGAAACAATTTACAGCACATTGAGAATAGCCTCGATAGACATCACCTTTAAATAACGCGAAAAATTATAAATCTGTAAACAAATTGAAAAAAAAAATCACGCTTGGAGCATAAATTGTGAAACAATTTCCAACACATTGAAAATAGTCTCGATAGACATCGCCTTTAAATAAAGCGAAATATCATAAATCCGTAAACAAATTTAAAAATATCACGCGTGGAGCACAGATTATGAAACAATTTCCAGCACATTGAGAATAGCCTCGATAGACATCGCCTTTAAATAACGCGAAATAGTATAAATCTGTAAACAAATTGAAAAACAAAATCACGTTTGGAACATAAATTGTGAAACAATTTCCAGCACATTGAAAATAGTCTCGAGAGACATCGCATTTAAATAACGCGAAATAGTATAAATCTGAAAACAAATTCAAAAAAATCACGCGTGGAGCACAGATTATGAAACAATTTACAGCACATTGAGAATAGCCTCGATAGACATCGAAGTTAAATAACGCGAAATCTTATAAATTTGTAAATAAATTTAAAAAAATCACGCGTGGAGCACAGATTATGAAACAATTTCCAGCACATTGAGAATAGCCTCGATAGACATCGCCTCTAAATAACGCGAAATAGTATAAATCTGTAGACAAATTGAAAAAAAAAATCACGCTTGGAACATAAATTGTGAAACAATTTCCAGCACATTGAAAATAGTCTCGATAGACATCGCCTTTAAATAACGTGAAATAGTATATATCTGTAAATAAATTTGAAAACAAAATCACGCTTGGAGCATAGATTGTGAAACAATTTCCAGCATATTGAATAGCCTCGATAGACATCACCTTTAAATAACGCGAAAAATTATAAATCTGTAAACAAATTGAAAAAAAAAATCACGCTTGGAGCATAAATTGTGAAACATTTTCCAACACATTGAAAATAGTCTCGATAGACATCGCCTTTAAATAAAGCGAAATATCATAAATCCGTAAACAAATTTAAAAATATCACGCGTGGAGCACAGATTATGAAACAATTTCCAGCACATTGAGAATAGCCTCGATAGACATCGCCTTTAAATAACGCGAAATAGTATAAATCTGTAAACAAATTGAAAAAAAAAATCACGCTTGGAACATAAATTGTGAAACAATTTCCAGCACATTGAAAATAGTCTCGAGAGACATCGCATTTAAATAACGCGAAATAGTATAAATCTGTAAACAAATTCAAAAAAATCACGCGTGGAGCACAGATTATGAAACAATTTCCAGCACATTGAGTATAGCGTCGACAGACATCGTCCTTAAATAATGCGAAATATTATAAATCTGTAAATAAATTCGAAAAAATCATGCGTGGAGCACAGATTATGAAAAAATTTCCAGCACATTGAGAATAGCATCGATAGACATCACCTTTAAATAACGCGAAATAGTATAAATCCGTAAACAAATTCAAAACAATCACGCGTGGAGCACAGATTATGAAACAAATTCCAGCACATTGTGAATAGCCTCGATAGACATCGCCTTTAAATAACGTGAAATCTTATAAATTTGTAAATAAATTAAAAAAAATCACGTGTGGAGCACAGATTATGTCCAGCACATTGAGAATAGCCTCAATAGACATCGCCTTTAAATAACGCGAAATAGTATAAATCTGTAAATAAAATTGAAAAAAAAAATCACTCTTCGAGCATAGATTGTGAAACAATTTCCAGCATATTGAAAATAGTCTCCAGAGACATCGCATTTAAATAACGCGAAATAGTATAAATCTGTAAACAAATTCAAAAAAATCACGCGTGGAGCACAGATTATGAAACAATTTACAGCACATTGAGAATAGCCTCGATAGACATCACCTTTAAATAACGCGAAAAATTATAAATCTGTAAACAAATTGAAAAAAAAATCACGCTTGGAGCATAAATTGTGAAACAATTTCCAACACATTGAAAATAGTCTCGATAGACATCGCCTTTAAATAAAGCGAAATATCATAAATCCGTAAACAAATTTAAAAATATCACGCGTGGAGCACAGATTATGAAACAATTTACAGCACATTGAGAATAGCCTCGATAGACATCGAAGTTAAATAACGCGAAATCTTATAAATTTGTAAATAAATTTAAAAAAATCACGCGTGGAGCACAGATTATGAAACAATTTCCAGCACATTGAGAATAGCCTCGATAGACATCGCCTCTAAATAACGCGAAATAGTATAAATCTGTAGACAAATTGAAAAAAAAAAATCACGCTTGGAACATAAATTGTGAAACAATTTCCAGCACATTGAAAATAGTCTCGATAGACATCGCCTTTAAATAACGTGAAATAGTATATATCTGTAAATAAATTTGAAAACAAAATCACGCTTGGAGCATAGATTGTGAAACAATTTCCAGCATATTGAATAGCCTCGATAGACATCACCTTTAAATAACGCGAAAAATTATAAAACTGTAAACAAATTGAAAAAAAAAAATCACGCTTGGAGCATAAATTGTGAAACATTTTCCAACACATTGAAAATAGTCTCGATAGACATCGCCTTTAAATAAAGCGAAATATCATAAATCCGTAAACAAATTTAAAAATATCACGCGTGGAGCACAGATTATGAAACAATTTCCAGCACATTGAGAATAGCCTCGATAGACATCGCCTTTAAATAACGCGAAATAGTATAAATCTGTAACCAAATTGAAAAAAAAAATCACGCTTGGAACATAAATTGTGAAACAATTTCCAGCACATTGAAAATAGTCTCGAGAGACATCGCATTTAAATAACGCGAAATAGTATAAATCTGTAAAAAAATTAAAAAAAATCACGCGTGGAGCACAGATTATGAAACAATTTACAGCACATTGAGAATAGCCTCGATAGACATCGCCTTTAAATAACGCGAAATCTTATAAATATGTAAATAAATTAAAAAAAATCACGCGTGGAGCACAGATTATGAAACAATTTACAGCACATTGAGAATAGCCTCGATAGACATCGCCTTTAAATAACGCGAAATCTTATAAATTTGTAAATAAACTCAAAAAAATCACGCGTGGAGCACAGATTATGAAACAATTTCCACCACATAGAGAATAGCCTCGATGGACATCGCCTTTAAATAACACGAAATAGTATAAATCCGTAAATAAATTTAAAAAAATCAGGCGTGGAACACAGATTATGAAACAATTTCCAGCACATTGAGAATAGTCTCGATAGCCATCGCCTTTAAATAACTCGAAATAGTATAAATCCGTAAACAAAATCAAACAATCCACGCGTGGAGCACAGATTATGGAACAATTTCCAGCACAATGAGAATAGCCTCGATAGACATCATCTTTAAATAACTCGAAATAGTATAAATCCGTAAATAAATGAAAAATTCAGGCGTGGAGCACAGATTATGAAACAATTTCCAGCACATTGAGAATAGCCTCGATAGACATCACCTTTAAATAACGCGAAATCTTTTAAATTTGTAAATAAATTTAAAAAAATCACGCGTGGAGCACAGATTACGAAACAATTTCCAGCACATTGAGAATAGCCTCGATAGACATCGCCTTTAAATAACGCGAAATCTTATAAATTTGTAAATAAATTTAAAAAAATCACGCGTGGAGCACAGATTATGAAACAATTTCCAGCACATTGAGAATAGCCTCGATAGACATCACCTTTAAATAACGCGAAATACGAGTAGTATAAATCTCTAAAAAAATTGAAAAAAAAATTACGCTTGGAGCATAGATTCTGAAACAATTTCCAGCATATTGAAAATAGTCTCGAGAGACATCGCATTTAAATAATGCGAAATAGTATAAATCCGTAAACAAATCTTAAAAAATTTACGCGTGGAGCACAGATTATGAAACAATTTCCAGCACATTGAGTATAGCGTCGACAGACATCGTCCTTAAATAATGCGAAATAGTATAAATCTGTAAATAAATTCGAAAAAATCATGCGTGGAGCACAGATTATGAAACAATTTCCAGCACATTGAGAATAGCATCGATAGACATCACCTTTAAATAACGCGAAATAGTATAAATCCGTACACAAATTCAAAACAATCACGCGTGGAGCACAGATTATGAAACAATTTCCAGCACATTGTGAATAGCCTCGATAGACATCGCCTTTAAATAACGTGAAATCTTATAAATTTGTAAATAAATTCAAAAAAATCACGTGTGGAGCACAGATTATGTCCAGCACATTGAGAATAGCCTCAATAGACATCGCCTTTAAATAACGCGAACTAGTATAAATTTGTAAATAAATGCAAAAAAATCACGCGCGGAGCACAGATTATGAAACAATTTCCAGCACATTGAGAATAGCCTCGATAGACATCGCCTTTAAATAACGCGAAATAGCATAAATATGTAAATAAATTTGAAAAAAAAATCACGCTTGGAGCATAGATCGTGAAACAATTTCCAGCATATTGAAAATAGTCTCGATACCCATCACTTTTAAATAACGCGAAAAAGTATAAATCTGTAAACAAATTTAAAAACATCACGCGTTGAGCACAGATTATGAAACAATTTCCAGCACATTGAGAATAACCTCGATAGATATCACCTTTAAATAACGCGAAATAGTATAAATGCGTAAACAAATTCAAAAAAATCACGCGTGGAGCACAGATTATGAAACAATTTACAGCACATTGAGAATAGCCTCGATAGACATCGCCTTTAAATAACGCGAAATCTTATAAATTTGTAAATAAATTCAAAAAAATCACGCGTGGAGCACAGATTATGAAAAAATTTCCAGCACATTGATAATAGCCTCGATAGACATCGCCATAAATAAGGCGAAATAGTATAAATCTGTAAATAAAATTGAAAAAAAAAATCACTCTTCGAGCATACATTGTGAAACAATTTCCAGCATATTGAAAATAGTCTCGAGAGACATCGCATTTAAATAACGCGAAATAGTATAAATCTGTAAACAAATTCAAAAAAATCACGCGTGGAGCACAGATTATGAAACAATTTCCAGCACATTGAGAATAGCCTCGATAGACATCGTCTTTAAATAACGCGAAATAGTATAAATCTGTAAACAAATTGAAAAAAAAAATCACGCTTGGAACATAAATTTTGAAACAATTTCCAGCACATTGAAAATAGTCTCGAGAAACATCGCATTTAAATAACGCGAAATAGTATAAATCTGTAAACAAATTCAAAAAAATCACGCGTGGAGCACAGATTATGAAACAATTTACAGCACATTGAGAATAGCCTCGATAGACATCGAAGTTAAATAACGCGAAATCTTATAAATTTGTAAATAAATTTAAAAAAATCACGCGTGGAGCACAGATTATGAAACAATTTCCAGCACATTGAGAATAGCCTCGATAGACATCGCCTCTAAATAACGCGAAATAGTATAAATCTGTAGACAAATTGAAAAAAAAAATCACGCTTGGAACATAAATTGTGAAACAATTTCCAGCACATTGAAAATAGTCTCGATAGACATCGCCTTTAAATAACGTGAAATAGTATATATCTGTAAATAAATTTGAAAACAAAATCACGCTTGGAGCATAGATTGTGAAACAATTTCCAGCATATTGAATAGCCTCGATAGACATCACCTTTAAATAACGCGAAAAATTATAAATCTGTAAACAAATTGAAAAAAAAATCACGCTTGGAGTATAAATTGTGAAACATTTTCCAACACATTGAAAATAGTCTCGATAGACATCGCCTTTAAATAAAGCGAAATATCATAAATCCGTAAACAAATTTAAAAATATCACGCGTGGAGCACAGATTATGAAACAATTTCCAGCACATTGAGAATAGCCTCGATAGACATCGCCTTTAAATAACGCGAAATAGTATAAATCTGTAAACAAATTGAAAAAAAAATCACGCATGGAACATAAATTGTGAAACAATTTCCAGCACATTGAAAATAGTCTCGAGAGACATCGCATTTAAATAACGCGAAATAGTATAAATCTGTAAACAAATTCAAAAAAATCACGCGTGGAGCACAGATTATGAAACAATTTACAGCACATTGAGAATAGCCTCGATAGACATCGCCTTTAAATAACGCGAAATCTTATAAATTTGTAAATAAATTAAAAAAAATCACGCGTGGAGCACAGATTATGAAACAATTTACAGCACATTGAGAATAACCTCGATAGACATCGCCTTTAAATAACACGAAATAGTATAAATCCGTAAATAAATTTAAAAAAATCAGGCGTGGAACACAGATTATGAAACAATTTCCAGCACATTGAGAATAGTCTCGATAGCCATCGCCTTTAAATAACTCGAAATAGTATAAATCCGTAAACAAAATCAAACAATCCACGCGTGGAGCACAGATTATGGAACAATTTCCAGCACAATGAGAATAGCCTCGATAGACATCATCTTTAAATAACTCGAAATAGTATAAATCCGTAAATAAATGAAAAATTCAGGCGTGGAGCACAGATTATGAAACAATTTCCAGCACATTGAGAATAGCCTCGATAGACATCGCCTTTAAATAACGCGAAATCTTATAAATTTGTAAATAAATTTAAAAAAATCACGCGTGGAGCACAGATTATGAAACAATTTCCAGCACATTGAGAATAGCCTCGATAGACATCACCTTTAAATAACGCGAAATACGAGTAGTATAAATCTCTAAAAAAATTGAAAAAAAAATTACGCTTGGAGCATAGATTCTGAAACAATTTCCAGCATATTGAAAATAGTCTCGAGAGACATCGCATTTAAATAATGCGAAATAGTATAAATCCGTAAACAAATCTTAAAAAATTTACGCGTGGAGCACAGATTATGAAACAATTTCCAGCACATTGAGTATAGCGTCGACAGACATCGTCCTTAAATAATGCGAAATAGTATAAATCTGTAAATAAATTCGAAAAAATCATGCGTGGAGCACAGATTATGAAACAATTTCCAGCACATTGAGAATAGCATCGATAGACATCACCTTTAAATAACGCGAAATAGTATAAATCCGTAAAAAAATTCAAAACAATCACGCGTGGAGCACAGATTATGAAACAATTTCCAGCACATTGTGAATAGCCTCGATAGACATCGCCTTTAAATAACGTGAAATCTTATAAATTTGTAAATAAATTCAAAAAAATCACGTGTGGAGCACAGATTATGTCCAGCACATTGAGAATAGCCTCAATAGACATCGCCTTTAAATAACGCGAAATAGTATAAATTTGTAAATAAATGCAAAAAAATCACGCGCGGAGCACAGATTATGAAACAATTTCCAGCACATTGAGAATAGCCTCGATAGACATCGCCTTTAAATAACGCGAAATAGCATAAATATGTAAATAAATTTGAAAAAAAAATCACGCTTGGAGCATAGATTGTGAAACAATTTCCAGCATATTGAAAATAGTCTCGATACCCATCACTTTTAAATAACGCGAAAAAGTATAAATCTGTAAACAAATTTAAAAACATCACGCGTTGAGCACAGATTATGAAACAATTTCCAGCACATTGAGAATAACCTCGATAGATATCACCTTTAAATAACGCGAAATAGTATAAATGCGTAAACAAATTCAAAAAAATCACGCGTGGAGCACAGATTATGAAACAATTTACAGCACATTGAGAATAGCCTCGATAGACATCGCCTTTAAATAACGCGAAATCTTATAAATTTGTAAATAAATTCAAAAAAAATCACGCGTGGAGCACAGATTATGAAACCATTTCCAGCACATTGATAATAGCCTCGATAGACATCGCCATAAATAACGCGAAATAGTATAAATCTGTAAATAAAATTGAAAAAAAAAATCACTCTTCGAGCATAGATTGTGAAACAATTTCCAGCATATTGAAAATAGTCTCGAGAGACATCGCATTTAAATAACGCGAAATAGTATAAATCTGTAAACAAATTCAAAAAAATCACGCGTGGAGCACAGATTATGAAACAATTTCGAGCACATTGAGAATAGCCTCGATAGACATCGCCTCTAAATAACGCGAAATAGTATAAATCTGTAGACAAATTGAAAAAAAAAAATCACGCTTGGAACATAAATTGTGAAACAATTTCCAGCACATTGAAAATAGTCTCGATAGACATCGCCTTTAAAAAACGTGAAATAGTATATATCTGTAAATAAATTTGAAAACAAAATCACGCTTGGAGCATAGATTGTGAAACAATTTCCAGCATATTGAATAGCCTCGATAGACATCACCTTTAAATAACGCGAAAAATTATAAATCTGTAAACAAATTGAAAAAAAAAATCACGCTTGGAGCATAAATTGTGAAACATTTTCCAACACTTTGAAAATAGTCTCGATAGACATCGCCTTTAAATAAAGCGAAATATCATAAATCCGTAAACAAATTTAAAAATATCACGCGTGGAGCACAGATTATGAAACAATTTCCAGCACATTGAGAATAGCCTCGATAGACATCGCCTTTAAATAACGCGAAATAGTATAAATCTGTAAACAAATTGAAAAAAAAAATCACGCTTGGAACATAAATTGTGAAACAATTTCCAGCACATTGAAAATAGTCTCGAGAGACATCGCATTTAAATAACGCGGAATAGTATAAATCTGTAAACAAATTCAAAAAAATCACGCGTGGAGCACAGATTATGAAACAATTTACAGCACATTGAGAATAGCCTCGATAGACATCGCCTTTAAATAACGCGAAATCTTATAAATTTATAAATAAATTAAAAAAAATCACGCGTTGAGCACAGATTATGAAACAATTTACAGCACATTGAGAATAGCCTCGATAGACATCACCTTTAAATAACGCGAAAAATTATAAATCTGTAAACAAATTGAAAAAAAAAATCACGCTTGGAGCATAAATTGTGAAACAATTTCCAACACATTGAAAATAGTCTCGATAGACATCGCCTTTAAATAAAGCGAAATATCATAAATCCGTAAACAAATTTAAAAATATCACGCGTGGAGCACAGATTATGAAACAATTTCCAGTACATTGAGAATAGCCTCGATAGACATCGCCTTTAAATAACACGAAATAGTATAAATCCGTAAATAAATTTAAAAAAATCAGGCGTGGAACACAGATTATGAAACAATTTCCAGCACATTGAGAATAGTCTCGATAGCCATCGCCTTTAAATAACTCGAAATAGTATAAATCCGTAAACAAAATCAAACAATCCACGCGTGGAGCACAGATTATGGAACAATTTCCAGCACAATGAGAATAGCCTCGATAGACATCATCTTTAAATAACTCGAAATAGTATAAATCCGTAAATAAATGAAAAATTCAGGCGTGGAGCACAGATTATGAAACAATTTCCAGCACATTGAGAATAGCCTCGAGAGACATCGCCTTTAAATAACGCGAAGTCTTATAAATTTGTAAATAAATTTAAAAAAATCACGCGTGGAGCACAGATTATGAAACAATTTCCAGCACATTGAGAATAGCCTCGATAGACATCACCTTTAAATAACGCGAAATACGAGTAGTATAAATCTCTTAAAAAATTGAAAAAAAAATTACGCTTGGAGCATAGATTCTGAAACAATTTCCAGCATATTGAAAATAGTCTCGAGAGACATCGCATTTAAATAATGCGAAATAGTATAAATCCGTAAACAAATCTTAAAAAATTTACGCGTGGAGCACAGATTATGAAACAATTTCCAGCACATTGAGTATAGCGTCGACAGACATCGTCCTTAAATAATGCGAAATAGTATAAATCTGTAAATAAATTCGAAAAAATCATGCGTGGAGCACAGATTATGAAACAATTTCCAGCACATTGAGAATAGCATCGATAGACATCACCTTTAAATAACGCGAAATAGTATAAATCCGTAAACAAATTCAAAGCAATCACGCGTGGAGCACAGATTATGAAACAATTTCCAGCACATTGAGAATAGCCTCGATAGACATCGCCTTTAAATAACGTGAAATCTTATAAATTTGTAAATAAATTCAAAAAAATCACGTGTGGAGCACAGATTATGTCCAGCACATTGAGAATAGCCTCAATAGACATCGCCTTTAAATAACGCGAAATAGCATAAATCTGTAAATAAATTTGAAAAAAAAAATCACGCTTGGAGCATAGATTGTGAAACAATTTCCAGCATATTGAAAGTAGTCTCGATACCCATCACTTTTAAATAACGCGAAAAAGTATAAATCTGTAAAGAAATTTAAAAACATCACGCGTTGAGCACAGATTATGAAAACATTTCCACCACATTGAGAATAACCTCGATAGATATCACCTTTAAATAACGCGAAATAGTATAAATGCGTAAACAAATTCAAAAAAATCACGCGTGGAGCACAGATTATGAAACAATTTACAGCACATTGAGAATAGCCTCGATAGACATCGCATTTAAATAACGCGAAATAGTATAAATCTGTAAACAAATTCAAAAAAATCACGCGTGGAGCACAGATTATGAAACAATTTACAGCACATTGAGAATAGCCTCGATAGACATCACCTTTAAATAACGCGAAAAATTATAAATCTGTAAACAAATTGAAAAAAAAAATCACGCTTGGAGCATAAATTGTGAAACAATTTCCAACACATTGAAAATAGTCTCGATAGACATCGCCTTTAAATAAAGCGAAACATCATAAATCCGTAAACAAATTTAAAAATATCACGCGTGGAGCACAGATTATGAAACAATTTCCAGTACATTGAGAATAGCCTCGATAGACATCGCCTTTAAATAACGCGAAATAGTATAAATCTGTAAACAAATTGAAAAAAAAAATCACGCTTGGAACATAAATTGTGAAACAATTTCCAGCACATTGAAAATAGTCTCGAGAGACATCGCATTTAAATAACGCGAAATAGTATAAATCTGTAAACAAATTCAAAAAAATCACGCGTGGAGCACAGATTATGAAACAATTTACAGCACATTGAGAATAGCCTCGATAGACATCGAAGTTAAATAACGCGAAATCTTATAAATTTGTAAATAAATTTAAAAAAATCACGCGTGGAGCACAGATTATGAAACAATTTCCAGCACATTGAGAATAGCCTCGATAGACATCGCCTCTAAATAACGCGAAATAGTATAAATCTGTAGACAAATTGAAAAAAAAAAATCACGCTTGGAACATAAATTGTGAAACAATTTCCAGCACATTGAAAATAGTCTCGATAGACATCGCCTTTAAATAACGCGAAATCTTATAAATTTGTAAATAAATTTTAAAAAATCACGCGTGGAGCACACATTATGAAACAATTTACAGCACATTGAGAATAGCCTCGATAGACATCGCCTTTAAATAACGCGAAATAGTATAAATCCGTAAACAAAATCAAACAATCCACGCGTGGAGCACAGATTATGGAACAATTTCCAGCACATTGAGAATAGTCTCGATAGCCATCGCCTTTAAATAACTCGAAATAGTATAAATCCGTAAACAAAATCAAACAATCCACGCGTGGAGCACAGATTATGGAACAATTTCCAGCACAATGAGAATAGCCTCGATAGACATCATCTTTAAATAACTCGAAATAGTATAAATCCGTAAATAAATGAAAAATTCAGGCGTGGAGCACAGATTATGAAACAATTTCCAGCACATTGAGAATAGCCTCGATAGACATCACCTTTAAATAACGCGAAATCTTATAAATTTGTAAATAAATTTAAAAAAATCACGCGTGGAGCACAGATTACGAAACAATTTCCAGCACATTGAGAATAGCCTCGACAGACATCGCCTTTAAATAACGCGAAATCTTATAAATTTGTAAATAAATTTAAAAAAATCACGGGTGGAGCACAGATTATGAAACAATTTCCAGCACATTGAGAATAGCCTCGATAGACATCACCTTTAAATAACGCGAAATACGAGTAGTATAAATCTCTAAAAAAATTGAAAAAAAAATTACGCTTGGAGCATAGATTTTGAAACAATTTCCAGCATATTGAATATAGTCTCGAGAGACATCGCCTTTAAATAACGCGAAATAGTATAAATCCGTAAACATATCTTAAAAATTTTACGCGTGGAGCACAGATTATGAAACAATTTCCAGCACATTGAGAATAGCATCGATAGACATCACCTTTAAATAACGCGAAATAGTATAAATCCGTAAACAAATTCAAAACAATCACGCGTGGAGCACAGATTATGAAACAATTTCCAGCACATTGTGAATAGCCTCGATAGACATCGCCTTTAAATAACGTGAAATCTTATAAATTTGTAAATAAATTAAAAAAAATCACGTGTGGAGCACAGATTATATCCAGCACATTGAGAATAGCCTCAATAGACATCGCCTTTAAATAGCGCGAAATAGTACAAATTTGTAAATAAATGCAAAAAAATCACGCGCGGAGCACAGATTATGAAACAATTTCCAGCACATTGAGAATAGCCTCGATAGACATCGCCTTTAAATAACGCGAAATAGCATAAATCTGTAAATAAATTTGAAAGAAAAATCACGCTTGGAGCATAGATTGTGAAACAATTTCCAGCATATTGAAAATAGTCTCGATACCCATCACTTTTAAATAACGCGAAAAAGTATAAATCTGTAAACAAATTGAAAAAAAAATTCACGCTTGGAGCATAAATTGTGAAACAATTTCCAGCACATCGAAAATAGTCTCGATAGACATCGCCTTTAAATAAAGCGAAATATTATAAATCCGTAAACAAATTTAAAAACATCACGCGTTGAGCACAGATTATGAAACAATTTCCAGCACATTGAGAATAACCTCGATAGACATCACCTTTAAATAACGCGAAATAGTATAAATGCGTAAACAAATTCAAAAAAATCACGCGTGGAGCACAGATTATGAAACAATTTACAGCACATTGAGAATAGCCTCGATAGACATCGCCTTTAAATAACGCGAAATCTTATAAATTTGTAAATAAATTCAAAAAAATCACGCGTGGAGCACAGATTATGAAACAATTTCCAGCACATTGAGAATAGCCTCGATAGACATCGCCTTTAAATAAAGCGAAATATCATAAATCCGTAAACAAATTTAAAAATATCACGCGTGGAGCACAGATTATGAAACAATTTCCAGTACATTGAGAATAGCCTCGATAGACATCGCCTTTAAATAACGCGAAATAGTATAAATCTGTAAACAAATTGAAAAAAAAAATCACGCTTGGAACATAAATTGTGAAACAATTTCCAGCACATTGAAAATAGTCTCGAGAGACATCGCATTTAAATAACGCGAAATAGTATAAATCTGTAAACAAATTCAAAAAAATCACGCGTGGAGCACAGATTATGAAACAATTTACAGCACATTGAGAATAGCCTCGATAGACATCGAAGTTAAATAACGCGAAATCTTATAAATTTGTAAATAAATTTAAAAAAATCACGCGTGGAGCACAGATTATGAAACAATTTCCAGCACATTGAGAATAGCCTCGATAGACATCGCCTCTAAATAACGCGAAATAGTATAAATCTGTAGACAAATTGAAAAAAAAAAATCACGCTTGGAACATAAATTGTGAAACAATTTCCAGCACATTGAAAATAGTCTCGATAGACATCGCCTTTAAATAACGCGAAATCTTATAAATTTGTAAATAAATTTAAAAAAATCACGCGTGGAGCACACATTATGAAACAATTTACAGCACATTGAGAATAGCCTCGATAGACATCGCCTTTAAATAACGCGAAATAGTATAAATCCGTAAACAAAATCAAACAATCCACGCGTGGAGCACAGATTATGGAACAATTTCCAGCACATTGAGAATAGTCTCGATAGCCATCGCCTTTAAATAACTCGAAATAGTATAAATCCGTAAACAAAATCAAACAATCCACGCGTGGAGCACAGATTATGGAACAATTTCCAGCACAATGAGAATAGCCTCGATAGACATCATCTTTAAATAACTCGAAATAGTATAAATCCGTAAATAAATGAAAAATTCAGGCGTGGAGCACAGATTATGAAACAATTTCCAGCACATTGAGAATAGCCTCGATAGACATCACCTTTAAATAACGCGAAATCTTATAAATTTGTAAATAAATTTAAAAAAATCACGCGTGGAGCACAGATTACGAAACAATTTCCAGCACATTGAGAATAGCCTCGACAGACATCGCCTTTAAATAACGCGAAATCTTATAAATTTGTAAATAAATTTAAAAAAATCACGGGTGGAGCACAGATTATGAAACAATTTCCAGCACATTGAGAATAGCCTCGATAGACATCACCTTTAAATAACGCGAAATACGAGTAGTATAAATCTCTAAAAAAATTGAAAAAAAAATTACGCTTGGAGCATAGATTTTGAAACAATTTCCAGCATATTGAATATAGTCTCGAGAGACATCGCCTTTAAATAACGCGAAATAGTATAAATCCGTAAACATATCTTAAAAATTTTACGCGTGGAGCACAGATTATGAAACAATTTCCAGCACATTGAGAATAGCATCGATAGACATCACCTTTAAATAACGCGAAATAGTATAAATCCGTAAACAAATTCAAAACAATCACGCGTGGAGCACAGATTATGAAACAATTTCCAGCACATTGTGAATAGCCTCGATAGACATCGCCTTTAAATAACGTGAAATCTTATAAATTTGTAAATAAATTAAAAAAAATCACGTGTGGAGCACAGATTATATCCAGCACATTGAGAATAGCCTCAATAGACATCGCCTTTAAATAGCGCGAAATAGTACAAATTTGTAAATAAATGCAAAAAAATCACGCGCGGAGCACAGATTATGAAACAATTTCCAGCACATTGAGAATAGCCTCGATAGACATCGCCTTTAAATAACGCGAAATAGCATAAATCTGTAAATAAATTTGAAAGAAAAATCACGCTTGGAGCATAGATTGTGAAACAATTTCCAGCATATTGAAAATAGTCTCGATACCCATCACTTTTAAATAACGCGAAAAAGTATAAATCTGTAAACAAATTGAAAAAAAAATTCACGCTTGGAGCATAAATTGTGAAACAATTTCCAGCACATCGAAAATAGTCTCGATAGACATCGCCTTTAAATAAAGCGAAATATTATAAATCCGTAAACAAATTTAAAAACATCACGCGTTGAGCACAGATTATGAAACAATTTCCAGCACATTGAGAATAACCTCGATAGACATCACCTTTAAATAACGCGAAATAGTATAAATGCGTAAACAAATTCAAAAAAATCACGCGTGGAGCACAGATTATGAAACAATTTACAGCACATTGAGAATAGCCTCGATAGACATCGCCTTTAAATAACGCGAAATCTTATAAATTTGTAAATAAATTCAAAAAAATCACGCGTGGAGCACAGATTATGAAACAATTTCCAGCACATTGAGAATAGCCTCGATAGACATCGCCCTTAAATAACGCGAAATAGTATAAATCTGTAAACAAATTGAAAAAAAAAATCACGCTTGGAGCATAAATTATGAAACAATTTCCAGCACATTGAGAGTAGCCTCGATAGACATCGCCTTTAAATAACGCGAAATAGTATAAATCTGTAAACAAATTGAAAAAAAAAATCACGCTTGGAACATAAATTGTGAAACAATTTCCAGCACATTGAAAATAGTCTCGAGAGACATCGCATTTAAATAACGCGAAATAGTATAAATCTGTAAACAAATTCAAAAAAATCACGCGTGGAGCACAGATTATGAAACAATTTCCAGCACATTGAGAATAGCCTCGATAGACATCGCCTTTAAATAACGCGAAATAGTATAAATCTGTAAACAAATTGAAAAAAAAAATCACGCTTGGAACATAAATTGTGAAACAATTTCCAGTACATTGAAAATAGTCTCGATAGACATCGCCTTTAAATAACGTGAAATAGTATATATCTGTAAATATATTTGAAAAAAAAATCACGCTTGGAGCATAGATTGTGAAACAATTTCCAGCATACTGAATAGCCTCGATAGACATCACCTTTAAATAACGCGAAAAATTATAAATCTGCAAACAAATTGAAAAAAAAAAATCACGTTTGGAGCATAAATTGTGAAACAATTTCCAACACATTGAAAATAGTCTCGGTAGACATCGCCTTTAAATAAAGCGAAATATCATAAATCCGTAAACAAATTTAAAAATATCACGCGTGGAGCACAGATTATGAAACAATTTCCAGCACATTGAGAATAGCCTCGATAGACATCGCCTTTAAATAACGCGAAATAGTATAAATCTGTAAACAAATTGAAAAAAAAAATCACGCTTGGAACATAAATTGTGAAACAATTTCCAGCACATTGAAAATAGCCTCGATAGACATCGCCTTTAAATAACGCGAAATCTTATAAATTTGTAAATAAACTCAAAAAAATCACGCGTGGAGCACAGATTATGAAACAATTTCCAGCACATAGAGAATAGTCTCGATAGCCATCGCCTTTAAATAACTCGAAATAGTATAAATCCGTAAACAAAATCAAACAATCCACGCGTGGAGCACAGATTATGGAACAATTTCCAGCACAATGAGAATAGCCTCGATAGACATCATCTTTAAATAACTCGAAATAGCATAAATCCGTAAATAAATGAAAAATTCAGGCGTGGAGCACAGATTATGAAACAATTTCCAGCACATTGAGAATAGCCTCGATAGACATCACCTTTAAATAACGCGAAATCTTTTAAATTTGTAAATAAATTTTAAAAAATCACGCGTGGAGCACAGATTACGAAACAATTTCCAGCACATTGAGAATAGCCTCGATAGACATCGCCTTTAAATAACGCGAAATCTTATAAATTTGTAAATAAATTTAAAAAAATCACGCGTGGAGCACAGATTATGAAACAATTTCCAGCACATTGAGAATAGCCTCGATAGACATCACCTTTAAATAACGCGAAATAGTATAAATCCGTAAACAAATTCAAAACAATCACGCGTGGAGCACAGATTATGAAACAATTTCCAGCACATTGTGAATAGCCTCGATAGACATCGCCTTTAAATAACGTGAAATCTTATAAATTTGTAAATAAATTCAAAAAAATCACGTGTGGAGCACAGATTATGTCCAGCACATTGAGAATAGCCTCAATAGACATCGCCTTTAAATAACGCGAAATAGTATAAATTTGTAAATAAATGCAAAAAAATCACGCGCGGAGCACAGATTATGAAACAATTTCCAGCACATTGAGAATAGCCTCGATAGACATCGCCTTTAAATAACGCGAAATAGCATAAATCTGTAAATAAATTTGAAAAAAAAATCACGCTTGGAGCATAGATTGTGAAACAATTTCCAGCATATTGAAAGTAGTCTCGATACCCATCACTTTTAAATAACGCGAAAAAGTATAAATCTGTAAACAAATTTAAAAACATCACGCGTTGAGCACAGATTATGAAACAATTTCCACCACATTGAGAATAACCTCGATAGATATCACCTTTAAATAACGCGAAATAGTATAAATGCGTAAACAAATTCAAAAAAATCACGCGTGGAGCACAGATTATGAAACAATTTACAGCACATTGAGAATAGCCTCGATAGACATCGCATTTAAATAACGCGAAATAGTATAAATCTGTAAACAAATTCAAAAAAATCACGCGTGGAGCACAGATTATGAAACAATTTACAGCACATTGAGAATAGCCTCGATAGACATCACCTTTAAATAACGCGAAAAATTATAAATCTGTAAACAAATTGAAAAAAAAATCACGCTTGGAGCATAAATTGTGAAACAATTTCCAACACATTGAAAATAGTCTCGATAGACATCGCCTTTAAATAAAGCGAAATATCATAAATCCGTAAACAAATTTAAAAATATCACGCGTGGAGCACAGATTATGAAACAATTTCCAGCACATTGAGAATAGCCTCGATAGACATCGCCTTTAAATAACGCGAAATAGTATAAATCTGTAAACAAATTGAAAAAAAAAATCACGCTTGGAACATAAATTGTGAAACAATTTCCAGCACATTGAAAATAGTCTCGAGAGACATCGCATTTAAATAACGCGAAATAGTATAAATCTGTAAACAAATTCAAAAAAATCACGCGTGGAGCACAGATTATGAAACAATTTACAGCACATTGAGAATAGCCTCGATAGACATCGAAGTTAAATAACGCGAAATCTTATAAATTTGTAAATAAATTTAAAAAAATCACGCGTGGAGCACAGATTATGAAACAATTTCCAGCACATTGAGAATAGCCTCGATAGACATCGCCTCTAAATAACGCGAAATAGTATAAATCTGTAGACAAATTGAAAAAAAAAAATTACGCTTGGAACATAAATTGTGAAACAATTTCCAGCACATTGAAAATAGTGTCGATAGACATCGCCTTTAAATAACGCGAAATCTTATAAATTTGTAAATAAATTAAAAAAAAATCACGCGTGGAGCACACATTATGAAACAATTTACAGCACATTGAGAATAGCCTCGATAGACATCGCCTTTAAATAACGCGAAATAGTATAAATCCGTAAACAAAATCAAACAATCCACGCGTGGAACACAGATTATGGAACAATTTCCAGCACATTGAGAATAGTCTCGATAGCCATCGCCTTTAAATAACTCGAAATAGTATAAATCCGTAAACAAAATCAAACAATCCACGCGTGGAGCACAGATTATGGAACAATTTCCAGCACAATGAGAATAGCCTCGATAGACATCATCTTTAAATAACTCGAAATAGTATAAATCCGTAAATAAATGAAAAATTCAGGCGTGGAGCACAGATTATGAAACAATTTCCAGCACATTGAGGATAGCCTCGATAGACATCACCTTTAAATAACGCGAAATCTTATAAATTTGTAAATAAATTTAAAAAAATCACGCGTGGAGCACAGATTACGAAACAATTTCCAGCACATTGAGAATAGCCTCGACAGACATCGCCTTTAAATAACGCGAAATCTTATAAATTTGTAAATAAATTTAAAAAAATCACGGGTTGAGCACAGATTATGAAACAATTTCCAGCACATTGAGAATAGCCTCGATAGACATCACCTTTAAATAACGCGAAATACGAGTAGTATAAATCTCTAAAAAAATTGAAAAAAAAATTACGCTTGGAGCATAGATTTTGAAACAATTTCCAGCATATTGAATATAGTCTCGAGAGACATCGCCTTTAAATAACGCGAAATAGTATAAATCCGTAAACATATCTTAAAAATTTTACGCGTGGAGCACAGATTATGAAACAATTTCCAGCATATTGAGTATAGCGTCGATAGACATCGTCTTTAAATAATACGAAATAGTATAAATCTGTAAATAAATTCGAAAAAATCATGCGTGGAGCACAGATTATGAAACAATTTCCAGCACATTGAGAATAGCATCGATAGACATCACCTTTAAATAACGCGAAATAGTATAAATCCGTAAACAAATTCAAAACAATCACGCGTGGAGCACAGATTATGAAACAATTTCCAGCACATTGTGAATAGCCTCGATAGACATCGCCTTTAAATAACGTGAAATCTTATAAATTTGTAAATAAATTCAAAAAAATCACGTGTGGAGCACAGATTATATCCAGCACATTGAGAATAGCCTCAATAGACATCGCCTTTAAATAGCGCGAAATAGTACAAATTTGTAAATAAATGCAAAAAAATCACGCGCGGAGCTCAGATTATGAAACAATTTCCAGCACATTGAGAATAGCCTCGATAGACATCGCCTTTAAATAACGCGAAATAGCATAAATCTGTAAATAAATTTGAAAGAAAAATCACGCTTGGAGCATAGATTGTGAAACAATTTCCAGCATATTGAAAATAGTCTCGATACCCATCACTTTTAAATAACGCGAAAAAGTATAAAGCTGTAAACAAATTGAAAAAAAAAATCACGCTTGGAGCATAAATTGTGAAACAATTTCCAGCACATCGAAAATAGTCTCGATAGACATCGCCTTTAAATAAAGCGAAATATTATAAATCCGTAAACAAATTTAAAAACATCACGCGTTGAGCACAGATTATGAAACAATTTCCAGCACATTGAGAATAACCTCGATAGACATCACCTTTAAATAACGCGAAATAGTATAAATGCGTAAACAAATTCAAAAAAATCACGCGTGGAGCACAGATTATGAAACAATTTACAGCACATTGAGAATAGCCTCGATAGACATCGCCTTTAAATAACGCGAAATCTTATAAATTTGTAAATAAATTCAAAAAAATCACGCGTGGAGCACAGATTATGAAACAATTTCCAGCACATTGAGAATAGCCTCGATAGACATCGCCCTTAAATAACGCGAAATAGTATAAATCTGTAAACAAATTGAAAAAAAAAATCACGCTTGGAACATAAATTGTGAAACAATTTCCAGCACATTGAAAATAGTCTCGAGAGACATCGCATTTAAATAACGCGAAATAGTATAAATCTGTAAACAAATTCAAAAAAATCACGCGTGGAGCACAGATTATGAAACAATTTACAGCACATTGAGAATAGCCTCGATAGACATCGAAGTTAAATAACGCGAAATCTTATAAATTTGTAAATAAATTTAAAAAAATCACGCGTGGAGCACAGATTATGAAACAATTTCCAGCACATTGAGAATAGCCTCGATAGACATCGCCTTTAAATAACGCGAAATAGTATAAATCTGTAAACAAATTGAAAAAAAAAATCACGCTTGGAACATAAATTGTGAAACAATTTCCAGTACATTGAAAATAGTCTCGATAGACATCGCCTTTAAATAACGTGAAATAGTATATATCTGTAAATATATTTGAAAAAAAAATCACGCTTGGAGCATAGATTGTGAAACAATTTCCAGCATACTGAATAGCCTCGATAGACATCACCTTTAAATAACGCGAAAAATTATAAATCTGTAAACAAATTGAAAAAAAAAATCACGCTTGGAGCATAAATTGTGAAACAATTTCCAACACATTGAAAATAGTCTCGGTAGACATCGCCTTTAAATAAAGCGAAATATCATAAATCCGTAAACAAATTTAAAAATATCACGCGTGGAGCACAGATTATGAAACAATTTCCAGCACATTGAGAATAGCCTCGATAGACATCGCCTTTAAATAACGCGAAATAGTATAAATCTGTAAACAAATTGAAAAAAAAAAATCACGCTTGGAACATAAATTGTGAAACAATTTCCAGCACATTGAAAATAGCCTCGATAGACATTGCCTTTAAATAACGCGAAATCTTATAAATTTGTAAATAAACTCAAAAAAATCACGCGTGGAGCACAGATTATGAAACAATTTCCAGCACATAGAGAATAGCCTCGATGGACATCGCCTTTAAATAACACGAGATAGTATAAATCCGTAAATAAATGAAAAAAAATCAGGCGTGGAACACAGATTATGAAACAATTTCCAGCACATTGAGAATAGTCTCGATAGCCATCGCCTTTAAATAACTCGAAATAGTATAAATCCGTAAACAAAATCAAACAATCCACAAGTGGAGCACAGATTATGGAACAATTTCCAGCACAATGAGAATAGCCTCGATAGACATCATCTTTAAATAACTCGAAATAGTATAAATCCGTAAATAAATGAAAAATTCAGGCGTGGAGCACAGATTATGAAACAATTTCCAGCACATTGAGAATAGCCTCGATAGACATCACCTTTAAATAACGCGAAATCTTTTAAATTTGTAAATAAATTTTAAAAAATCACGCGTGGAGCACAGATTACGAAACAATTTCCAGCACATTGAGAATAGCCTCGATAGACATCGCCTTTAAATAACGCGAAATCTTATAAATTTGTAAATAAATTTAAAAAAATCACGCGTGGAGCACAGATTATGAAACAATTTCCAGCACATTGAGAATAGCCTCGATAGACATCACCTTTAAATAACGCGAAATACGAGTAGTATAAATCTCTAAAAAAATTGAAAAAAAAAATTACGCTTGGAGCATAGATTCTGAAACAATTTCCAGCATATTGAAAATAGTCTCGAGATACATCGCATTTAAATAATGCGAAATAGTATAAATCCGTAAACAAATCTTAAAAAATTTACGCGTGGAGCACAGATTATGAAACAATTTCCAGCACATTGAGTATAGCGTCGACAGACATCGTCCTTAAATAATGCTAAATAGTATAAATCTGTAAATAAATTCGAAAAAATCATGCGTGGAGCACAGATTATGAAACAATTTCCAGAACATTGAGAATAGCATCGATAGACATCACCTTTAAATAACGCGAAATAGTATAAATCCGTAAACAAATTCAAAACAATCACGCGTGGAGCACAGATTATGAAACAATTTCCAGCACATTGTGAATAGCCTCGATAGACATCGCCTTTAAATAACGTGAAATCTTATAAATTTGTAAATAAATTCAAAAAAATCACGTGTGGAGCACAGATTATGTCCAGCACATTGAGAATAGCCTCAATAGACATCGCCTTTAAATAACGCGAAATAGTATAAATTTGTAAATAAATGCAAAAAAATCACGCGCGGAGCACAGATTATGAAACAATTTCCAGCACATTGAGAATAGCCTCGATAGACATCGCCTTTAAATAACGCGAAATAGCATAAATCTGTAAATAAATTTGAAAAAAAAATCACGCTTGGAGCATAGATTGTGAAACAATTTCCAGCATATTGAAAATAGTCTCGATACCCATCACTTTTAAATAACGCGAAAAAGTATAAATCTGTAAACAAATTCAAAAAATCACGCGTGGGGCACAGATTATGAAACAATTTACAGCACATTGAGAATAGCCTCGATAGACATCACCTTTAAATAACGCGAAAAATTATAAATCTGTAAACAAATTGAAAAAAAAAATCACGCTTGGAGCATAAATTGTGAAACAATTTCCAACACATTGAAAATAGTCTCGATAGACATCGCCCTTAAATAACGCGAAATATTATAAATCTGTAAATAAAATTGAAAAAAAAATCACGCTTGGAGCATAGATTGTGAAACAATTTCCAGCATATTGAAAATAGTCTCGAGAGACATCGCATTTAAATAACGCGAAATAGTATAAATCTGTAAACAAATTCAAAAAAATCACGCGTGGAGCACAGATTATGAAACAATTTACAGCACATTGAGAATAGGCTCGATAGACATCACCTTTAAATAACGCGAAAAATTATAAATCTGTAAACAAATTGAAAAAAAAAATCACGCTTGGAGCATAAATTGTGAATTAATTTCCAACACATTGAAAATAGTCTCGATAGACATCGCCTTTAAATAAAGCGAAATATCATAAATCCGTAAACAAATTTAAAAATATCACGCGTGGAGCACAGATTATGAAACAATTTCCAGCACATTGAGAATAGCCTCGTTAGACATCGCATTTAAATAACGCGAAATAGTATAAATCTCTAAACAAATTGAAAAAAAAATCACGCTTGGAACATAAATTGTGAAACAATTTCCAGCACATTGAAAATAGTCTCGAGAGACATCGCATTAAAATAACGCGAAATAGTATAAATCTGTAAACAAATTAAAAAAAATCACGCGTGGAGCACAGATTATGAAACAATTTACAGCACATTGAGAATAGCCTCGATAGACATCGCCTTTAAATAACGCGAAATCTTATAAATTTGTAAATAAATTTAAAAAAATCACGCGTGGAGCACAGATTATGAAACAATTTCCAGCACATTGAGAATAGCCTCGATAGACATCGCCTTTAAATAACGCGAAATAGTATAAATCTGTAAACAAATTGAAAAAAAAATCACGCTTGGAACATAAATTGTGAAACAATTTCCAGCACATTGAAAATAGTCTCGATAGACATCGCCTTTAAATAACGTGAAATAGTATATATCTGTAAATATATTTGAAAAAAAAATCACGCTTGGAGCATAGATTGTGAAACAATTTCCAGCATACTGAATAGCCTCGATAGACATCACCTTTAAATAGCGCGAAAAATTATAAATCTGTAAACAAATTGAAAAAAAAAAATCACGCTTGGAGCATAAATTGTGAAACAATTTCCAACACATTGAAAATAGTCTCGGTAGACATCGCCTTTAAATAAAGCGAAATATCATAAATCCGTAAACAAATTTAAAAATATCACGCGTGGAGCACAGATTATGAAACAATTTCCAGCACATTGAGAATAGCCTCGATAGACATCGCCTTTAAATAACGCGAAATAGTATAAATCTGTAAACAAATTGAAAAAAAAAATCACGCTTGGAACATAAATTGTGAAACAATTTCCAGCACATTGAAAATAGCCTCGATAGACATCGCCTTTAAATAACGCGAAATCTTATAAATTTGTAAATAAACTCAAAA
Organism: Maratus speciosus; assembly: GCA_963932465.1. NCBI lineage: Eukaryota > Metazoa > Arthropoda > Arachnida > Araneae > Salticidae > Maratus > Maratus speciosus. The sequence goes on from CAWVRF010001366.1 coordinate 1,317,397, forward strand.
AAATCACGCGTGGAGCACAGATTATGAAACAATTTCCAGCACATAGAGAATAGCCTCGATGGACATCGCCTTTAAATAACACGAAATAGTATAAATCCGTAAATAAATGAAAAAAAATCAGGCGTGGAACACAGATTATGAAACAATTTCCAGCACATTGAGAATAGTCTCGATAGCCATCGCCTTTAAATAACTCGAAATAGTATAAATCCGTAAACAAAATCAAACAATCCACGCGTGGAGCACAGATTATGGAACAATTTCCAGCACAATGAGAATAGCCTCGATAGACATCATCTTTAAATAACTCGAAATAGTATAAATCCGTAAATAAATGAAAAATTCAGGCGTGGTGCACAGATTATGAAACAATTTCCAGCACATTGAGAATAGCCTCGATAGACATCACCTTTAAATAACGCGAAATCTTATAAATTTGTAAATAAATTTAAAAAAATCACGCGTGGAGCACAGATTACGAAACAATTTCCAGCACATTGAGAATAGCCTCGACAGACATCGCCTTTAAATAACGCGAAATCTTATAAATTTGTAAATAAATTTAAAAAAATCACGCGTGGAGCACAGATTATGAAACAATTTCCAGCACATTGAGAATAGCCTCGATAGACATCACCTTTAAATAACGCGAAATACGAGTAGTATAAATCTCTAAAAAAATTGAAAAAAAAATTACGCTTGGAGCATAGATTCTGAAACAATTTCCAGCATATTGAATATAGTCTCGAGAGACATCGCATTTAAATAACGCGAAATAGTATAAATCCGTAAACATATCTTAAAAATTTTACGCGTGGAGCACAGATTATGAAACAATTTCCAGCATATTGAGTATAGCGTCGATAGACATCGTCTTTAAATAATGCGAAATAGTATAAATCTGTAAATAAATTCGAAAAAATCATGCGTGGAGCACAGATTATGAAACAATTTCCAGCACATTGAGAATAGCATCGATAGACATCACCTTTAAATAACGCGAAATAGTATAAATCCGTAAACAAATTCAAAACAATCACGCGTGGAGCACAGATTATGAAACAATTTCCAGCACATTGTGAATAGCCTCGATAGACATCGCCTTTAAATAACGTGAAATCTTATAAATTTGTAAATAAATTCAAAAAAATCACGTGTGGAGCACAGATTATATCCAGCACATTGAGAATAGCCTCAATAGACATCGCCTTTAAATAGCGCGAAATAGTACAAATTTGTAAATAAATGCGAAAAAACCACGCGCGGAGCACAGATTATGAAACAATTTCCAGCACATTGAGAATAGCCTCGATAGACATCGCCTTTAAATAACGCGAAATAGCATAAATCTGTAAATAAATTTGAAAGAAAAATCACGCTTGGAGCATAGATTGTGAAACAATTTCCAGCATATTGAAAATAGTCTCGATACCCATCACTTTTAAATAACGCGAAAAAGTATAAATCTGTAAACAAATTGAAAAAAAAAAATCACGCTTGGAGCATAAATTGTGAAACAATTTCCAGCACATCGAAAATAGTCTCGATAGACATCGCCTTTAAATAAAGCGAAATATTATAAATCCGTAAACAAATTTAAAAACATCACGCGTTGAGCACAGATTATGAAACAATTTCCAGCACATTGAGAATAACCTCGATAGACATCACCTTTAAATAACGCGAAATAGTATAAATGCGTAAACAAATTTAAAAAAATCACGCGTGGAGCACAGATTATGAAACAATTTACAGCACATTGAGAATACCCTCGATAGACATCGCCTTTAAATAACGCGAAATCTTATAAATTTGTAAATAAATGCAAAAAAATCACGCGCGGAGCACAGATTATGAAACAATTTCCAGCACATTGAGAATAGCCTCGATAGACATCGCCTTTAAATAACGCGAAATAGTATAAATCTGTAAACAAATTGAAAAAAAAAAATCACGCTTGGAACATAAATTGTGAAACAATTTCCAGCACATTGAAAATAGCCTCGATAGACATCGCCTTTAAATAACGCGAAATCTTATAAATTTGTAAATAAACTCAAAAAAATCACGCGTGGAGCACAGATTATGAAACAATTTCCAGCACATAGAGAATAGCCTCGATGGACATCGCCTTTAAATAACACGAAATAGTATAAATCCGTAAATAAATGAAAAAAAATCAGGCGTGGAACACAGATTATGAAACAATTTCCAGCACATTGAGAATAGTCTCGATAGCCATCGCCTTTAAATAACTCGAAATAGTATAAATCCGTAAACAAAATCAAACAATCCACGCGTGGAGCACAGATTATGGAACAATTTCCAGCACAATGAGAATAGCCTCGATAGACATCATCTTTAAATAACTCGAAATAGTATAAATCCGTAAATAAATGAAAAATTCAGGCGTGGAGCACAGATTATGAAACAATTTCCAGCACATTGAGATTAGCCTCGATAGACATCACCTTTAAATAACGCGAAATCTTTTAAATTTGTAAATAAATTTTAAAAAATCACGCGTGGAGCACAGATTACGAAACAATTTCCAGCACATTGAGAATAGCCTCGATAGACATCGCCTTTAAATAACGCGAAATCTTATAAATTTGTAAATAAATTTAAAAAAATCACGCGTGGAGCACAGATTATGAAACAATTTCCAGCACATTGAGAATAGCCTCGATAGACATCACCTTTAAATAACGCGAAATACGAGTAGTATAAATCTCTAAAAAAATTGAAAAAAAAAATTACGCTTGGAGCATAGATTCTGAAACAATTTCCAGCATATTGAAAATAGTCTCGAGAGACATCGCATTTAAATAATGCGAAATAGTATAAATCCGTAAACAAATCTTAAAAAATTTACGCGTGGAGCACAGATTATGAAACAATTTCCAGCACATTGAGTATAGCGTCGACAGACATCGTCCTTAAATAATGCTAAATAGTATAAATCTGTAAATAAATTCGAAAAATTCATGCGTGGAGCACAGATTATGAAACAATTTCCAGCACATTGAGAATAGCATCGATAGACATCACCTTTAAATAACGCGAAATAGTATAAATCCGTAAACAAATTCAAAACAATCACGCGTGGAGCACAGATTATGAAACAATTTCCAGCACATTGTGAATAGCCTCGATAGACATCGCCTTTAAATAACGTGAAATCTTATAAATTTGTAAATAAATTCAAAAAAATCACGTGTGGAGCACAGATTATGTCCAGCACATTGAGAATAGCCTCAATAGACATCGCCTTTAAATAACGCGAAATAGTATAAATTTGTAAATAAATGCAAAAAAATCACGCGCGGAGCACAGATTATGAAACAATTTCCAGCACATTGAGAATAGCCTCGATAGACATCGCCTTTAAATAACGCGAAATAGCATAAATCTGTAAATAAATTTGAAAAAAAAATCACGCTTGGAGCATAGATTGTGAAACAATTTCCAGCATATTGAAAATAGTCTCGATACCCATCACTTTTAAATAACGCGAAAAAGTATAAATCTGTAAACAAATTCAAAAAAATCACGCGTGGGGCACAGATTATGAAACAATTTACAGCACATTGAGAATAGCCTCGATAGACATCACCTTTAAATAACGCGAAAAATTATAAATCTGTAAACAAATTGAAAAAAAAAATCACGCTTGGAGCATAAATTGTGAAACAATTTCCAACACATTGAAAATAGTCTCGATAGACATCGCCCTTAAATAACGCGAAATATTATAAATCTGTAAATAAAATTGAAAAAAAAATCACGCTTGGAGCATAGATTGTGAAACAATTTCCAGCATATTGAAAATAGTCTCGAGAGACATCGCATTTAAATAACGCGAAATAGTATAAATCTGTAAACAAATTCAAAAAAATCACGCGTGGAGCACAGATTATGAAACAATTTACAGCACATTGAGAACAGGCTCGATAGACATCACCTTTAAATAACGCGAAAAATTATAAATCTGTAAACAAATTGAAAAAAAAAATCACGCTTGGAGCATAAATTGTGAATTAATTTCCAACACATTGAAAATAGTCTCGATAGACATCGCCTTTAAATAAAGCGAAATATCATAAATCCGTAAACAAATTTAAAAATATCACGCGTGGAGCACAGATTATGAAACAATTTCCAGCACATTGAGAATAGCCTCGATAGACATCGCATTTAAATAACGCGAAATAGTATAAATCTCTAAACAAATTGAAAAAAAAATCACGCTTGGAACATAAATTGTGAAACAATTTCCAGCACATTGAAAATAGTCTCGAGAGACATCGCATTAAAATAACGCGAAATAGTATAAATCTGTAAACAAATTAAAAAAAATCACGCGTGGAGCACAGATTATGAAACAGTTTACAGCACATTGAGAATAGCCTCGATAGACATCGCCTTTAAATAACGCGAAATCTTATAAATTTGTAAATAAATTTAAAAAAATCACGCGTGGAGCACAGATTATGAAACAATTTCCAGCACATTGAGAATAGCCTCGATAGACATCGCCTTTAAATAACGCGAAATAGTATAAATCTGTAAACAAATTGAAAAAAAAAATCACGCTTGGAACATAAATTGTGAAACAATTTCCAGCACATTGAAAATAGTCTCGATAGACATCGCCTTTAAATAACGTGAAATAGTATATATCTGTAAATATATTTGAAAAAAAAATCACGCTTGGAGCATAGATTGTGAAACAATTTCCAGCATACTGAATAGCCTCGATAGACATCACCTTTAAATAACGCGAAAAATTATAAATCTGTAAACAAATTGAAAAAAAAAAATCACGCTTGGAGCATAAATTGTGAAACAATTTCCAACACATTGAAAATAGTCTCGGTAGACATCGCCTTTAAATAAAGCGAAATATCATAAATCCGTAAACAAATTTAAAAATATCACGCGTGGAGCACAGATTATGAAACAATTTCCAGCACATTTAGAATAGCCTCGATAGACATCGCCTTTAAATAACGCGAAATAGTATAAATCTGTAAACAAATTGAAAAAAAAAATCACGCTTGGAACATAAATTGTGAAACAATTTCCAGCACATTGAAAATAGCCTCGATAGACATCGCCTTTAAATAACGCGAAATCTTATAAATTTGTAAATAAACTCAAAAAAATCACGCGTGGAGCACAGATTATGAAACAATTTCCAGCACATAGAGAATAGCCTCGATGGACATCGCCTTTAAATAACACGAAATAGTATAAATCCGTAAATAAATGAAAAAAAATCAGGCGTGGAACACAGATTATGAAACAATTTCCTGCACATTGAGAATAGTCTCGATAGCCATCGCCTTTAAATAACTCGAAATAGTATAAATCCGTAAACAAAATCAAACAATCCACGCGTGGAGCACAGATTATGGAACAATTTCCAGCACAATGAGAATAGCCTCGATAGACATCATCTTTAAATAACTCGAAATAGTATAAATCCGTAAATAAATGAAAAATTCAGGCGTGGAGCACAGATTATGAAACAATTTCCAGCACATTGAGAATAGCCTCGATAGACATCACCTTTAAATAACGCGAAATCTTATAAATTTGTAAATAAATTTAAAAAAATCACGCGTGGAGCACAGATTACGAAACAATTTCCAGCACATTGAGAATAGCCTCGACAGACATCGCCTTTAAATAACGCGAAATCTTATAAATTTGTAATTAAATTTAAAAAAATCACGCGTGGAGCACAGATTATGAAACAATTTCCAGCACATTGAGAATAGCCTCGATAGACATCACCTTTAAATAACGCGAAATACGAGTAGTATAAATCTCTAAAAAAATTGAAAAAAAAATTACGCTTGGAGCATAGATTCTGAAACAATTTCCAGCATATTGAATATAGTCTCGAGAGACATCGCCTTTAAATAACGCGAAATAGTATAAATCCGTAAACATATCTTAAAAATTTTACGCGTGGAGCACAGATTATGAAACAATTTCCAGCATATTGAGTATAGCGTCGATAGACATCGTCTTTAAATAATGCGAAATAGTATAAATCTGTAAATAAATTCGAAAAAATCATGCGTGGAGCACAGATTATGAAACAATTTCCAGCACATTGAGAATAGCATCGATAGACATCACCTTTAAATAACGCGAAATAGTATAAATCCGTAAACAAATTCAAAACAATCACGCGTGGAGCACAGATTATGAAACAATTTCCAGCACATTGTGAATAGCCTCGATAGACATCGCCTTTAAATAACGTGAAATCTTATAAATTTGTAAATAAATTCAAAAAAATCACGTGTGGAGCACAGATTATATCCAGCACATTGAGAATAGCCTCAATAGACATCGCCTTTAAATAGCGCGAAATAGTACAAATTTGTAAATAAATGCAAAAAAATCACGCGCGGAGCACAGATTATGAAACAATTTCCAGCACATTGAGAATAGCCTCGATAGACATCGCTTTAAATAACGCGAAATAGCATAAATCTGTAAATAAATTTGAAAGAAAAATCACGCTTGGAGCATAGATTGTGAAACAATTTCCAGCATATTGAAAATAGTCTCGATACCCATCACTTTTAAATAACGCGAAAAAGTATAAATCTGTAAACAAATTGAAAAAAAAAAATCACGCTTGGAGCATAAATTGTGAAACAATTTCCAGCACATCGAAAATAGTCTCGATAGACATCGCCTTTAAATAAAGCGAAATATTATAAATCCGTAAACAAATTTAAAAACATCACGCGTTGAGCACAGATTATGAAACAATTTCCAGCACATTGAGAATAACCTCGATAGACATCACCTTTAAATAACGCGAAATAGTATAAATGCGTAAACAAATTTAAAAAAATCACGCGTGGAGCACAGATTATGAAACAATTTACAGCACATTGAGAATACCCTCGATAGACATCGCCTTTAAATAACGCGAAATCTTATAAATTTGTAAATAAATGCAAAAAAATCACGCGCGGAGCACAGATTATGAAACAATTTCCAGCACATTGAGAATAGCCTCGATAGACATCGCCTTTAAATAACGCGAAATAGCATAAATCTGTAAATAAATTTGAAAAAAAAATCACGCTTGGAGCATAGATTGTGAAACAATTTCCAGCATATTGAAAATAGTCTCGATACCCATCACTTTTAAATAACGCGAAAAAGTATAAATCTGTAAACAAATTCAAAAAAATCACGCGTGGAGCACAGATTATGAAACAATTTACAGCACATTGAGAATAGCCTCGATAGACATCACCTTTAAATAACGCGAAAAATTATAAATCTGTAAACAAATTGAAAAACAAAATCACGCTTGGAGCATAAATTGTGAAACAATTTCCAACACATTGAAAATAGTCTCGATAGACATCGCCTTTAAATAAAGCGAAATATCATAAATCCGTAAACAAATTTAAAAATATCACGCGTGGAGCACAGATTATGAAACAAATTCCAGCACATTGAGAATAGCCTCGATAGACATCGCATTTAAATAACGCGAAATAGTATAAATCTGTAAACAAATTGAAAAAAAAAATCACGCTTGGAACATAAATTGTGAAACAATTTCCAGCACATTGAAAATAGTCTCGAGAGACATCGCATTTAAATAACGCGAAATAGTATAAATCTGTAAACAAATTAAAAAAAATCACGCGTGGAGCACAGATTATGAAACAATTTCCAGCACATTGAGAATAGTCTCGATAGCCATCGCCTTTAAATAACTCGAAATAGTATAAATTCGTAAACAAAATCAAACAATCCACGCGTGGAGCACAGATTATGGAACAATTTCCAGCACAATGAGAATAGCCTCGATAGACATCATCTTTAAATAACTCGAAATAGTATAAATCCGTAAATAAATGAAAAATTCAGGCGTGGAGCACAGATTATGAAACAATTTCCAGCACATTGAGAATAGCCTCGATAGACATCACCTTTAAATAACGCGAAATCTTATAAATTTGTAAATAAATTTAAAAAAATCACGCGTGGAGCACAGATTACGAAACAATTTCCAGCACATTGAGAATAGCCTCGACACACATCGCCTTTAAATAACGCGAAATCTTATAAATTTGTAAATAAATTTAAAAAAATCACGCGTGGAGCACAGATTATGAAACAATTTCCAGCACATTGAGAATAGCCTCGATAGACATCACCTTTAAATAACGCGAAATACGAGTAGTATAAATCTCTAAAAAAATTGAAAAAAAAATTACGCTTGGAGCATAGATTCTGAAACAATTTCCAGCATATTGAATATAGTCTCGATAGACATCGCCTTTAAATAACGCGAAATCTTATAAATTTGTAAATAAATTTAAAAAAATCACGCGTGGAGCACAGATTATGAAACAATTTCCAGCACATTGAGAATAGCCTCGATAGACATCGCCTTTAAATAACGCGAAATAGTATAAATCTGTAAACAAATTGAAAAAAAAAATCACGCTTGGAACATAAATTGTGAAACAATTTCCAGCACATTGAAAATAGTCTCGATAGACATCGCCTTTAAATAACGTGAAATAGTATATATCTGTAAATATATTTGAAAAAAAAATCACGCTTGGAGCATAGATTGTGAAACAATTTCCAGCATACTGAATAGCCTCGATAGACATCACCCTTAAATAACGCGAAAAATTATAAATCTGTAAACAAATTGAAAAAAAAAAATCACGCTTGGAGCATAAATTGTGAAACAATTTCCAACACATTGAAAATAGTCTCGGTAGACATCGCCTTTAAATAAAGCGAAATATCATAAATCCGTAAACAAATTTAAAAATATCACGCGTGGAGCACAGATTATGAAACAATTTCCAGCACATTGAGAATAGCCTCGATAGACATCGCCTTTAAATAACGCGAAATAGCATAAATCTGTAAACAAATTGAAAAAAAAAATCACGCTTGGAACATAAATTGTGAAACAATTTCCAGCACATTGAAAATAGCCTCGATAGACATCGCCTTTAAATAACGCGAAATCTTATAAATTTGTAAATAAACTCAAAAAAATCACGAGTGGAGCACAGATTATGAAACAATTTCCAGCACATTGAGAATAGTCTCGATAGCCATCGCCTTTAAATAACTCGAAATAGTATAAATCCGTAAACAAAATCAAACAATCCACGCGTGGAGCACAGATTATGGAACAATTTCCAGCACAATGAGAATAGCCTCGATAGACATCATCTTTAAATAACTCGAAATAGTATAAATCCGTAAATAAATGAAAAATTCAGGCGTGGAGCACAGATTATGAAACAATTTCCAGCACATTGAGAATAGCCTCGATAGACATCACCTTTAAATAACGCGAAATCTTATAAATTTGTAAATAAATTTTAAAAAATCACGCGTGGAGCACAGATTACGAAACAATTTCCAGCACATTGAGAATAGCCTCGACAGACATCGCCTTTAAATAACGCGAAATCTTATAAATTTGTAAATAAATTTAAAAAAATCACGCGTGGAGCACAGATTATGAAACAATTTCCAGCACATTGAGAATAGCCTCGATAGACATCACCTTTAAATAACGCGAAATACGAGTAGTATAAATCTCTAAAAAAATTGAAAAAAAAATTACGCTTGGAGCATAGATTCTGAAACAATTTCCAGCACATTGAGAATAGCATCGATAGACATCACCTTTAAATAACGCGAAATAGTATAAATCCGTAAACAAATTCAAAACAATCACGCGTGGAGCACAGATTATGAAACAATTTCCAGCACATTGTGAATAGCCTCGATAGACATCGCCTTTAAATAACGTGAAATCTTATAAATTTGTAAATAAATTCAAAAAAATCACGTGTGGAGCACAGATTATATCCAGCACATTGAGAATAGCCTCAATAGACATCGCCTTTAAATAGCGCGAAATAGTACAAATTTGTAAATAAATGCAAAAAAATCACGCGCGGAGCACAGATTATGAAACAATTTCCAGCACATTGAGAATAGCCTCGATAGACATCGCCTTTAAATAACGCGAAATAGCATAAATCTGTAAATAAATTTGAAAGAAAAATCACGCTTGGAGCATAGATTGTGAAACAATTTCCAGCATATTGAAAATAGTCTCGATACCCATCACTTTTAAATAACGCGAAAAAGTATAAATCTGTAAACAAATTGAAAAAAAAAATCACGCTTGGAGCATAAATTGTGAAACAATTTCCAGCACATCGAAAATAGTCTCGATAGACATCGCCTTTAAATAAAGCGAAATATTATAAATCCGTAAACAAATTTAAAAACATCACGCGTTGAGCACAGATTATGAAACAATTTCCAGCACATTGAGAATAACCTCGATAGACATCACCTTTAAATAACGCGAAATAGTATAAATGCGTAAACAAATTTAAAAAAATCACGCGTGGAGCACAGATTATGAAACAATTTACAGCACATTGAGAATAGCCTCGATAGACATCGCCTTTAAATAACGCGAAATCTTATAAATTTGTAAATAAATGCAAAAAAATCACGCGCGGAGCACAGATTATGAAACAATTTCCAGCACATTGAGAATAGCCTCGATAGACATCGCCTTTAAATAACGCGAAATAGCATAAATCTGTAAATAAATTTGAAAAAAAAATCACGCTTGGAGCATAGATTGTGAAACAATTTCCAGCATATTGAAAATAGTCTCGATACCCATCACTTTTAAATAACGCGAAAAAGTATAAATCTGTAAACAAATTCAAAAAAATCACGCGTGGAGCACAGATTATGAAACAATTTACAGCACATTGAGAATAGCCTCGATAGACATCACCTTTAAATAACGCGAAAAATTATAAATCTGTAAACAAATTGAAAAAAAAAATCACGCTTGGAGCATAAATTGTGAAACAATTTCCAACACATTGAAAATAGTCTCGATAGACATCGCCCTTAAATAACGCGAAATAGTATAAATCTGTAAATAAAATTGAAAAAAAAATCACGCTTGGAGCATAGATTGTGAAACAATTTCCAGCATATTGAAAATAGTCTCGAGAGACATCGCATTTAAATAACGCGAAATAGTATAAATCTGTAAACAAATTCAAAAAAATCACGCGTGGAGCACAGATTATGAAACAATTTACAGCACATTGAGAATAGCCTCGATAGACATCACCTTTAAATAACGCGAAAAATTATAAATCTGTAAACAAATTGAAAAAAAAAATCACGCTTGGAGCATAAATTGTGAAACAATTTCCAACACATTGAAAATAGTCTCGATAGACATCGCCTTTAAATAAAGCGAAATATCATAAATCCGTAAACTAATTTAAAAATATCACGCGTGGAGCACAGATTATGAAACAAATTCCAGCACATTGAGAATAGCCTCGATAGACATCGCATTTAAATAACGCGAAATAGTATAAATCTGTAAACAAATTGAAAAAAAAAATCACGCTTGGAACATAAATTGTGAAACAATTTCCAGCACATTGAAAATAGTCTCGAGAGACATCGCATTTAAATAACGCGAAATAGTATAAATCTGTAAACAAATTAAAAAAAATCACGCGTGGAGCACAGATTATGAAACAATTTACAGCACATTGAGAATAGCCTCGATAGACATCGCCTTTAAATAACGCGAAATCTTATAAATTTGTAAATAAATTTAAAAAAATCACGCGTGGAGCACAGATTATGAAACAATTTCCAACACATTGAGAATAGCCTCGATAGACATCGCCTTTAAATAACGCGAAATAGTATAAATCCGTAAACAAATTCAAAACAATCACGCGTGGAGCACAGATTATGAAACAATTTCCAGCACATTGTGAATAGCCTCGATAGACATCGCCTTTAAATAACGTGAAATCTTATAAATTTGTAAATAAATTCAAAAAAATCACGTGTGGAGCACAGATTATATCCAGCACATTGAGAATAGCCTCAATAGACATCGCCTTTAAATAGCGCGAAATAGTACAAATTTGTAAATAAATGCAAAAAAATCACGCGCGGAGCACAGATTATGAAACAATTTCCAGCACATTGAGAATAGCATCGATAGACATCGCCTTTAAATAACGCGAAATAGCATAAATCTGTAAATAAATTTGAAAGAAAAATCACGCTTGGAGCATAGATTGTGAAACAATTTCCAGCATATTGAAAATAGTCTCGATACCCATCACTTTTAAATAACGCGAAAAAGTATAAATCTGTAAACAAATTGAAAAAAAAAATCACGCTTGGAGCATAAATTGTGAAACAATTTCCAGCACATCGAAAATAGTCTCGATAGACATCGCCTTTAAATAAAGCGAAATATTATAAATCCGTAAACAAATTTAAAAACATCACGCGTTGAGCACAGATTATGAAACAATTTCCAGCACATTGAGAATAACCTCGATAGACATCACCTTTAAATAACGCGAAATAGTATAAATGCGTAAACAAATTTAAAAAAATCACGCGTGGAGCACAGATTATGAAACAATTTACAGCACATTGAGAATAGCCTCGATAGACATCGCCTTTAAATAACGCGAAATCTTATAAATTTGTAAATAAATGCAAAAAAATCACGCGCGGAGCACAGATTATGAAACAATTTCCAGCACATTGAGAATAGCCTCGATAGACATCGCCTTTAAATAACGCGAAATAGCATAAATCTGTAAATAAATTTGAAAAAAAAATCACGCTTGGAGCATAGATTGTGAAACAATTTCCAGCATATTGAAAATAGTCTCGATACCCATCACTTTTAAATAACGCGAAAAAGTATAAATCTGTAAACAAATTCAAAAAAATCACGCGTGGAGCACAGATTATGAAACAATTTACAGCACATTGAGAATAGCCTCGATAGACATCACCTTTAAATAACGCGAAAAATTATAAATCTGTAAACAAATTGAAAAAAAAAATCACGCTTGGAGCATAAATTGTAAAACAATTTCCAACACATTGAAAATAGTCTCGATAGACATCGCCCTTAAATAACGCGAAATAGTATAAATCTGTAAATAAAATTGAAAAAAAAATCACGCTTGGAGCATAGATTGTGAAACAATTTCCAGCATATTGAAAATAGTCTCGAGAGACATCGCACTTAAATAACGCGAAATAGTATAAATCTGTAAACAAATTCAAAAAAATCACGCGTGGAGCACAGATTATGAAACAATTTACAGCACATTGAGAATAGCCTCGATAGACATCACCTTTAAATAACGCGAAAAATTATAAATCTGTAAACAAATTGAAAAAAAAAATCACGCTTGGAGCATAAATTGTGAAACAATTTCCAACACATTGAAAATAGTCTCGATAGACATCGCCTTTAAATAAAGCGAAATATCATAAATCCGTAAACAAATTTAAAAATATCACGCGTGGAGCACAGATTATGAAACAAATTCCAGCACATTGAGAATAGCCTCGATAGACATCGCATTTAAATAACGCGAAATAGTATAAATCTGTAAACAAATTGAAAAAAAAAATCACGCTTGGAACATAAATTGTGAAACAATTTCCAGCACATTGAAAATAGTCTCGAGAGACATCGCATTTAAATAACGCGAAATAGTATAAATCTGTAAACAAATTAAAAAAAATCACGCGTGGAGCACAGATTATGAAACAATTTACAGCACATTGAGAATAGCCTCGATAGACATCGCCTTTAAATAACGCGAAATCTTATAAATTTGTAAATAAATTTAAAAAAATCACGCGTGGAGCACAGATTATGAAACAATTTCCAACACATTGAGAATAGCCTCGATAGACATCGCCTTTAAATAACGCGAAATAGTATAAATCTGTAAACAAATTGAAAAAAAAAATCACGCTTGGAACATAAATTGTGAAACAATTTCCAGCACATTGAAAATAGTCTCGATAGACATCGCCTTTAAATAACGTGAAATAGTATATATCTGTAAATATATTTGAAAAAAAAATCACGCTTGGAGCATAGATTGTGAAACAATTTCCAGCATACTGAATAGCCTCGATAGACATCACCTTTAAATAACGCGAAAAATTATAAATCTGTAAACAAATTGAAAAAAAAAAAATCACGCTTGGAGCATAAATTGTGAAACAATTTCCAACACATTGAAAATAGTCTCGGTAGACATCGCCTTTAAATAAAGCGAAATATCATAAATCCGTAAACAAATTTAAAAATATCACGCGTGGAGCACAGATTATGAAACAATTTCCAGCACATTGAGAATAGCCTCGATAGACATCGCCTTTAAATAACGCGAAATAGCATAAATCTGTAAACAAATTGAAAAAAAAAATCACGCTTGGAACATAAATTGTGAAACAATTTCCAGCACATTGAAAATAGCCTCGATAGACATCGCCTTTAAATAACGCGAAATCTTATAAATTTGTAAATAAACTCAAAAAAATCACGAGTGGAGCACAGATTATGAAACAATTTCCAGCACATTGAGAATAGTCTCGATAGCCATCGCCTTTAAATAACTCGAAATAGTATAAATCCGTAAACAAAATCAAACAATCCACGCGTGGAGCACAGATTATGAAACAATTTCCAACACATTGAGAATAGCCTCGATAGACATCGCCTTTAAATAACGCGAAATAGTATAAATCTGTAAACAAATTGAAAAAAAAAATCACGCTTGGAACATAAATTGTGAAACAATTTCCAGCACATTGAAAATAGTCTCGATAGACATCGCCTTTAAATAACGTGAAATAGTATATATCTGTAAATATATTTGAAAAAAAAATCACGCTTGGAGCATAGATTGTGAAACAATTTCCAGCATACTGAATAGCCTCGATAGACATCACCTTTAAATAACGCGAAAAATTATAAATCTGTAAACAAATTGAAAAAAAAAATCACGCTTGGAGCATAAATTGTGAAACAATTTCCAACACATTGAAAATAGTCTCGGTAGACATCGCCTTTAAATAAAGCGAAATATCATAAATCCGTAAACAAATTTAAAAATATCACGCGTGGAGCACAGATTATGAAACAATTTCCAGCACATTGAGAATAGCCTCGATAGACATCGCCTTTAAATAACGCGAAATAGCATAAATCTGTAAACAAATTGAAAAAAAAAATCACGCTTGGAACATAAATTGTGAAACAATTTCCAGCACATTGAAAATAGCCTCGATAGACATCGCCTTTAAATAACGCGAAATCTTATAAATTTGTAAATAAACTCAAAAAAATCACGAGTGGAGCACAGATTATGAAACAATTTCCAGCACATTGAGAATAGTCTCGATAGCCATCCCCTTTAAATAACTCGAAATAGTATAAATCCGTAAACAAAATCAAACAATCCACGCGTGGAGCACAGATTATGGAACAATTTCCAGCACAATGAGAATAGCCTCGATAGACATCATCTTTAAATAACTCGAAATAGTATAAATCCGTAAATAAATGAAAAATTCAGGCGTGGAGCACAGATTATGAAACAATTTCCAGCACATTGAGAATAGCCTCGATAGACATCACCTTTAAATAACGCGAAATCTTATAAATTTGTAAATAAATTTAAAAAAATCACGCGTGGAGCACAGATTACGAAACAATTTCCAGCACATTGAGAATAGCCTCGACACACATCGCCTTTAAATAACGCGAAATCTTATAAATTTGTAAATAAATTTAAAAAAATCACGCGTGGAGCACAGATTATGAAACAATTTCCAGCACATTGAGAATAGCCTCGATAGACATCACCTTTAAATAACGCGAAATACGAGTAGTATAAATCTCTAAAAAATTGAAAAAAAAATTACGCTTGGAGCATAGATTCTGAAACAATTTCCAGCATATTGAATATAGTCTCGATAGACATCGCCTTTAAATAACGCGAAATCTTATAAATTTGTAAATAAATTTAAAAAAATCACGCGTGGAGCACAGATTATGAAACAATTTCCAGCACATTGAGAATAGCCTCGATAGACATCGCCTTTAAATAACGCGAAATAGTATAAATCTGTAAACAAATTAAAAAAAAAAATCACGCTTGGAACATAAATTGTGAAACAATTTCCAGCACATTGAAAATAGTCTCGATAGACATCGCCTTTAAATAACGTGAAATAGTATATATCTGTAAATATATTTGAAAAAAAAATCACGCTTGGAGCATAGATTGTGAAACAATTTCCAGCATACTGAATAGCCTCGATAGACATCACCTTTAAATAACGCGAAAAATTATAAATCTGTAAACAAATTGAAAAAAAAAAATCACGCTTGGAGCATAAATTGTGAAACAATTTCCAACACATTGAAAATAGTCTCGGTAGACATCGCCTTTAAATAAAGCGAAATATCATAAATCCGTAAACAAATTTAAAAATATCACGCGTGGAGCACAGATTATGAAACAATTTCCAGCACATTGAGAATAGCCTCGATAGACATCGCCTTTAAATAACGCGAAATAGCATAAATCTGTAAACAAATTGAAAAAAAAAATCACGCTTGGAACATAAATTGTGAAACAATTTCCAGCACATTGAAAATAGCCTCGATAGACATCGCCTTTAAATAACGCGAAATCTTATAAATTTGTAAATAAACTCAAAAAAATCACGAGTGGAGCACAGATTATGAAACAATTTCCAGCACATTGAGAATAGTCTCGATAGCCATCGCCTTTAAATAACTCGAAATAGTATAAATCCGTAAACAAAATCAAACAATCCACGCGTGGAGCACAGATTATGGAACAATTTCCAGCACAATGAGAATAGCCTCGATAGACATCATCTTTAAATAACTCGAAATAGTATAAATCCGTAAATAAATGAAAAATTCAGGCGTGGAGCACATATTATGAAACAATTTCCAGCACATTGAGAATAGCCTCGATAGACATCACCTTTAAATAACGCGAAATCTTATAAATTTGTAAATAAATTTAAAAAAATCACGCGTGGAGCACAGATTACGAAACAATTTCCAGCACATTGAGAATAGCCTCGACACACATCGCCTTTAAATAACGCGAAATCTTATAAATTTGTAAATAAATTTAAAAAAATCACGCGTGGAGCACAGATTATGAAACAATTTCCAGCACATTGAGAATAGCCTCGATAGACATCACCTTTAAATAACGCGAAATACGAGTAGTATAAATCTCTAAAAAAATTGAAAAAAAATTACGCTTGGAGCATAGATTCTGAAACAATTTCCAGCATATTGAATATAGTCTCGAGAGACATCGCCTTTAAATAACGCGAAATAGTATAAATCCGTAAACATATCTTAAAAATTTTACGCGTGGAGCACAGATTATGAAACAATTTCCAGCATATTGAGTATAGCGTCGATAGACATCGTCTTTAAATAATGCGAAATAGTATAAATCTGTAAATAAATTCGAAAAAATCATGCGTGGAGCACAGATTATGAAACAATTTCCAGCACATTGAGAATAGCATCGATAGACATCACCTTTAAATAACGCGAAATAGTATAAATCCGTAAACAAATTCAAAACAATCACGCGTGGAGCACAGATTATGAAACAATTTCCAGCACATTGTGAATAGCCTCGATAGACATCGCCTTTAAATAACGTGAAATCTTATAAATTTGTAAATAAATTCAAAAAAATCACGTGTGGAGCACAGATTATATCCAGCACATTGAGAATAGCCTCAATAGACATCGCCTTTAAATAGCGCGAAATAGTACAAATTTGTAAATAAATGCAAAAAAATCACGCGCGGAGCACAGATTATGAAACAATTTCCAGCACATTGAGAATAGCCTCGATAGACATCGCCTTTAAATAACGCGAAATAGCATAAATCTGTAAATAAATTTGAAAGAAAAATCACGCTTGGAGCATAGATTGTGAAACAATTTCCAGCATATTGAAAACAGTCTCGATACCCATCACTTTTAAATAACGCGAAAAAGTATAAATCTGTAAACAAATTGAAAAAAAAAAATCACGCTTGGAGCATAAATTGTGAAACAATTTCCAGCACATCGAAAATAGTCTCGATAGACATCGCCTTTAAATAAAGCGAAATATTATAAATCCGTAAACAAATTTAAAAACATCACGCGTTGAGCACAGATTATGAAACAATTTCCAGCACATTGAGAATAACCTCGATAGACATCACCTTTAAATAACGCGAAATAGTATAAATGCGTAAACAAATTCAAAAAAATCACGCGCGGAGCACAGATTATGAAACAATTTACAGCACATTGAGAATAGCCTCGATAGACATCGCCTTTAAATAACGCGAAATCTTATAAATTTGTAAATAAATTAAAAAAAATCACGCGTGGAGACAGATTATGAAACAATTTCCAGCACATTGAGAATAGCCTCGATAGACATCGCCCTTAAATAACGCGAAATAGTATAAATCTGTAAACAAATTGAAAAAAAAAATCACGCTTGGAACATAAATTGTGAAACAATTTCCAGTACATTGAAAATAGTCTCGATAGACATCGCCTTAAAATAACGTGAAATAGTATAAATCTGTAAACAAATTCAAAAAAATCACGCGTGGAGCACAGATTATGAAACAATTTACAGCACATTGAGAATAGCCTCGATAGACATCGAAGTTAAATAACGCGAAATATTATAAATTTGTAAATAAATTTAAAAAAATCACGCGTGGAGCACAGATTATGAAACAATTTCCAGCACATTGAGAATAGCCTCGATAGACATCGCCTTTAAATAACGCGAAATAGTATAAATCTGTAAACAAATTGAAAAAAAAAATCACGCTTGGAACATAAATTGTGAAACAATTTCCAGTACATTGAAAATAGTCTCGATAGACATCGCCTTTAAATAACGTGAAATAGTATATATCTGTAAATATATTTGAAAAAAAAATCACGCTTGGAGCATAGATTGTGAAACAATTTCCAGCATACTGAATAGCCTCGATAGACATCACCTTTAAATAACGCGAAAAATTATAAATCTGTAAACAAATTGAAAAAAA
Organism: Maratus speciosus; assembly: GCA_963932465.1. Lineage (NCBI taxonomy): Eukaryota > Metazoa > Arthropoda > Arachnida > Araneae > Salticidae > Maratus > Maratus speciosus. Next base: position 1,336,471 of record CAWVRF010001366.1, read on the forward strand.
AAATCACGCTTGGAGCATAAATTGTGAAACAATTTCCAACACATTGAAAATAGTCTCGGTAGACATCGCCTTTAAATAAAGCGAAATATCATAAATCCGTAAACAAATTTAAAAATATCACGCGTGGAGCACAGATTATGAAACAATTTCCAGCACATTGAGAATAGCCTCGATAGACATCGCCTTTAAATAACGCGAAATAGTATAAATCTGTAAACAAATTGAAAAAGAAAATCACGCTTGGAACATAAATTGTGAAACAATTTCCAGCACATTGAAAATAGCCTCGATAGACATCGCCTTTAAATAACGCGAAATCTTATAAATTTGTAAATAAACTCAAAAAATCACGCGTGGAGCACAGATTATGAAACAATTTCCAGCACATAGAGAATAGCCTCGATGGACATCGCCTTTAAATAACACGAAATAGTATAAATCCGTAAATAAATGAAAAAAAATCAGGCGTGGAACACAGATTATGAAACAATTTCCAGCACATTGAGAATAGTCTCGATAGCCATCGCCTTTAAATAACTCGAAATAGTATAAATCCGTAAACAAAATCAAACAATCCACGCGTGGAGCACAGATTATGGAACAATTTCCAGCACATTGAGAATAGCCTCGATAGACATCACCTTTAAATAACGCGAAATCTTATAAATTTGTAAATAAATTTAAAAAAATCACGCGTGGAGCACAGATTACGAAACAATTTCCAGCACATTGAGAATAGCCTCGACAGACATCGCCTTTAAATAACGCGAAATCTTATAAATTTGTAAATAAATTTTAAAAAATCACGCGTGGAGCACAGATTATGAAACAATTTCCAGCACATTGAGAATAGCCTCGATAGACATCACCTTTAAATAACGCGAAATACGAGTAGTATAAATCTCTAAAAAAATTGAAAAAAAAATTACGCTTGGAGCATAGATTCTGAAACAATTTCCAGCATATTGAATATAGTCTCGAGAGACATCGCCTTTAAATAACGCGAAATAGTATAAATCCGTAAACATATCTTAAAAGTTTTACGCGTGGAGCACAGATTATGAAACAATTTCCAGCATATTGAGTATAGCGTCGATAGACATCGTCTTTAAATAATGCGAAATAGTATAAATCTGTAAATAAATTCGAAAAAATCATGCGTGGAGCACAGATTATGAAACAATTTCCAGCACATTGAGAATAGCATCGATAGACATCACCTTTAAATAACGCGAAATAGTATAAATCCGTAAACAAATTCAAAACAATCACGCGTGGAGCACAGATTATGAAACAATTTCCAGCACATTGTGTATAGCCTCGATAGACATCGCCTTTAAATAACGTGCAATCTTATAAATTTGTAAATAAATTCAAAAAAATCACGTGTGGAGCACAGATTATATCCAGCACATTGAGAATAGCCTCAATAGACATCGCCTTTAAATAGCGCGAAATAGTACAAATTTGTAAATAAATGCAAAAAAATCACGCGCGGAGCACAGATTATGAAACAATTTCCAGCACATTGAGAATAGCCTCGATAGACATCGCCTTTAAATAACGCGAAATAGCATAAATCTGTAAATAAATTTGAAAGAAAAATCACGCTTGGAGCATAGATTGTGAAACAATTTCCAGCATATTGAAAATAGTCTCGATACCCATCACTTTTAAATAACGCGAAAAAGTTTAAATCTGTAAACAAATTGAAAAAAAAAATCACGCTTGGAGCATAAATTGTGAAACAATTTCCAGCACATCGAAAATAGTCTCGATAGACATCGCCTTTAAATAAAGCGAAATATTATAAATCCGTAAACAAATTTAAAACAACACGCGTTGAGCACAGATTATGCAACAATTTCCAGCACATTGAGAATAACCTCGATAGACATCACCTTTAAATAACGCGAAATAGTATAAATGCGTAAACAAATTCAAAAAAATCACGCGTGGAGCACAGATTATGAAACAATTTACAGCACATTGAGAATAGCCTCGATAGACATCGCCTTTAAATAACGCGAAATCTTATAAATTTGTAAATAAATGCAAAAAAATCACGCGCGGAGCACAGATTATGAAACAATTTCCAGCACATTGAGAATAGCCTCGATAGACATCGCCTTTAAATAACGCGAAATAGCATAAATCTGTAAATAAATTTGAAAAAAAAAATCACGCTTGGAGCATAGATTGTGAAACAATTTCCAGCATATTGAAAATAGTCTCGATACCCATCACTTTTAAATAACGCGAAAAAGTATAAATCTGTAAACAAATTCAAAAAAATCACGCGTGGAGCACAGATTATGAAACAATTTACAGCACATTGAGAATAGCCTCGATAGACCTCACCTTTAAATAACGCGAAAAATTATAAATCTGTAAACAAATTGAAAAAAAAAATCACGCTTGGAGCATAAATTGTGAAACAATTTCCAACACATTGAAAATAGTCTCGATAGACATCGCCCTTAAATAACGCGAAATAGTATAAATCTGTAAATAAAATTGAAAAAAAAATCACGCTTGGAGCATAGATTGTGAAACAATTTCCAGCATATTGAAAATAGTCTCGAGAGACATCGCATTTAAATAACGCGAAATAGTATAAATCTGTAAACAAATTCAAAAAAATCACGCGTGGAGCACAGATTATGAAACAATTTACAGCACATTGAGAATAGCCTCGATAGACATCACCTTTAAATAACGCGAAAAATTATAAATCTGTAAACAAATTGAAAAAAAAAATCACGCTTGGAGCATAAATTGTGAAACAATTTCCAACACATTGAAAATAGTCTCGATAGACATCGCCTTTAAATAAAGCGAAATATCATAAATCCGTAAACAAATTTAAAAATATCACGCGTGGAGCACAGATTATGAAACAATTTCCAGCACATTGAGAATAGCCTCGATAGACATCGCATTTAAATAACGCGAAATAGTATAAATCTGTAAACAAATTGAAAAAAAAATCACGCTTGGAACATAAATTGTGAAACAATTTCCAGCACATTGAAAATAGTCTCGAGAGACATCGCATTTAAATAACGCGAAATAGTATAAATCTGTAAACAAATTAAAAAAAATCACGCGTGGAGCACAGATTATGAAACAATTTACAGCACATTGAGAATAGCCTCGATAGACATCGCCTTTAAATAACGCGAAATCTTATAAATTTGTAAATAAATTTAAAAAAATCACGCGTGGAGCACAGATTATGAAACAATTTCCAGCACATTGAGAATAGCCTCGATAGACATCGCCTTTAAATAACGCGAAATAGTATAAATCTGTAAACAAATTGAAAAAAAAATCACGCTTGGAACATAAATTGTGAAACAATTTCCAGCACATTGAAAATAGTCTCGATAGACATCGCCTTTAAATAACGTGAAATAGTATATATCTGTAAATATATTTGAAAAAAAAATCACGCTTGGAGCATAGATTGTGAAACAATTTCCAGCATACTGAATAGCCTCGATAGACATCACCTTTAAATAACGCGAAAAATTATAAATCTGTAAACAAATTGAAAAAAAAAATCACGCTTGGAGCATAAATTGTGAAACAATTTCCAACACATTGAAAATAGTCTCGGTAGACATCGCCTTTAAATAAAGCGAAATATCATAAATCCGTAAACAAATTTAAAAATATCACGCGTGGAGCACAGATTATGAAACAATTTCCAGCACATTGAGAATAGCCTCGATAGACATCGCCTTTAAATAACGCGAAATAGTATAAATCTGTAAACAAATTGAAAAAAAAAAATCACGCTTGGAACATAAATTGTGAAACAATTTCCAGCACATTGAAAATAGCTTCGATAGACATCGCCTTTAAATAACGCGAAATCTTATAAATTTGTAAATAAACTCAAAAAAATCACGAGTGGAGCACAGATTATGAAACAATTTCCAGCACATTGAGAATAGTCTCGATAGCCATCGCCTTTAAATAACTCGAAATAGTATAAATCCGTAAACAAAATCAAACAATCCACGCGTGGAGCACAGATTATGGAACAATTTCCAGCACAATGAGAATAGCCTCGATAGACATCATCTTTAAATAACTCGAAATAGTATAAATCCGTAAATAAATGAAAAATTCAGGCGTGGAGCACAGATTATGAAACAATTTCCAGCACATTGAGAATAGCCTCGATAGACATCACCTTTAAATAACGCGAAATCTTTTAAATTTGTAAATAAATTTAAAAAAATCACGCGTGGAGCACAGATTACGAAACAATTTCCAGCACATTGAGAATAGCCTCGATAGACATCGCCTTTAAATAACGCGAAATCTTATAAATTTGTAAATAAATTTAAAAAAATCACGCGTGGAGCACAGATTATGAAACAATTTCCAGCACATTGAGAATAGCCTCGATAGACATCACCTTTAAATAACGCGAAATACGAGTAGTATAAATCTCTAAAAAAATTTAAAAAAAAAATTACGCTTGGAGCATAGATTCTGAAACAATTTCCAGCATATTGAAAATAGTCTCGAGAGACATCGCATTTAAATAATGCGAAATAGTATAAATCCGTAAAAAAATCTTAAAAAATTTACGCGTGGAGCACAGATTATGAAACAATTTCCAGCACATTGAGTATAGCGTCGACAGACATCGTCCTTAAATAATGCGAAATAGTATAAATCTGTAAATAAATTCGAAAAAATCATGCGTGGAGCACAGATTATGAAACAATTTCCAGCACATTGAGAATAGCATCGATAGACATCACCTTTAAATAACGCGAAATAGTATACATCCGTAAACAAATTCAAAACAATCACGCGTGGAGCACAGATTATGAAACAATTTCCAGCACATTGTGAATAGCCTCGATAGACATCGCCTTTAAATAACGTGAAATCTTATAAATTTGTAAATAAATTCAAAAAAATCACGTGTGGAGCACAGATTATGTCCAGCACATTGAGAATAGCCTCAATAGACATCGCCTTTAAATAACGCGAAATAGTATAAATTTGTAAATAAATGCAAAAAAATCACGCGCGGAGCACAGATTATGAAACAATTTCCAGCACATTGAGAATAGCCTCGATAGACATCGCCTTTAAATAACGCGAAATAGCATAAATCTGTAAATAAATTTGAAAAAAAAATCACGCTTGGAGCATAGATTGTGAAACAATTTCCAGCATATTGAAAATAGTCTCGATACCCATCACTTTTAAATAACGCGAAAAAGTATAATTCTGTAAACAAATTCAAAAAAATCACGCGTGGAGCACAGATTATGAAACAATTTACAGCACATTGAGAATAGCCTCGATAGACATCACCTTTAAATAACGCGAAAAATTATAAATCTGTAAACAAATTGAAAAAAAAAATCACGCTTGGAGCATAAATTGTGAAACAATTTCCAACACATTGAAAATAGTCTAGATAGACATCGCCCTTAAATAACGCGAAATAGTATAAATCTGTAAATAAAATTGAAAAAAAAATCACGCTTGGAGCATAGATTGTGAAACAATTTCCAGCATATTGAAAATAGTCTCGAGAGACATCGCATTTAAATAACGCGAAATAGTATAAATCTGTAAACAAATTCAAAAAAATCACGCGTGGAGCACAGATTATGAAACAATTTACAGCACATTGAGAATAGCCTCGATAGACATCACCTTTAAATAACGCGAAAAATTATAAATCTGTAAACAAATTGAAAAAAAAAAATCACGCTTGGAGCATAAATTGTGAAACAATTTCCAACACATTGAAAATAGTCTCGATAGACATCGCCTTTAAATAAAGCGAAATATCATAAATCCGTAAACAAATTTAAAAATATCACGCGTGGAGCACAGATTATGAAACAATTTCCAGCACATTGAGAATAGCCTCGATAGACATCGCATTTAAATAACGCGAAATAGTATAAATCTGTAAACAAATTGAAAAAAAAATCACGCTTGGAACATAAATTGTGAAACAATTTCCAGCACATTGAAAATAGTCTCGAGAGACATCGCATTTAAATAACGCGAAATAGTATAAATCTGTAAACAAATTAAAAAAAATCACGCGTGGAGCACAGATTATGAAACAATTTACAGCACATTGAGAATAGCCTCGATAGACATCGCCTTTAAATAACGCGAAATCTTATAAATTTGTAAATAAATTTAAAAAAATCACGCGTGGAGCACAGATTATGAAACAATTTCCAGCACATTGAGAATAGCCTCGATAGACATCGCCTTTAAATAACGCGAAATAGTATAAATCTGTAAACAAATTGAAAAAAAAAATCACGCTTGGAACATAAATTGTGAAACAATTTCCAGCACATTGAAAATAGTCTCGATAGACATCGCCTTTAAATAACGTGAAATAGTATATATCTGTAAATATATTTGAAAAAAAAATCACGCTTGGAGCATAGATTGTGAAACAATTTCCAGCATACTGAATAGCCTCGATAGACATCACCTTTAAATAACGCGAAAAATTATAAATCTGTAAACAAATTGAAATAAAAAATCACGCTTGGAGCATAAATTGTGAAACAATTTCCAACACATTGAAAATAGTCTCGGTAGACATCGCCTTTAAATAAAGCGAAATATCATAAATCCGTAAACAAATTTAAAAATATCACGCGTGGAGCACAGATTATGAAACAATTTCCAGCACATTGAGAATAGCCTCGATAGACATCGCCTTTAAATAACGCGAAATAGTATAAATCTGTAAACAAATTGAAAAAAAAAATCACGCTTGGAACATAAATTGTGAAACAATTTCCAGCACATTGAAAATAGCTTCGATAGACATCGCCTTTAAATAACGCGAAATCTTATAAATTTGTAAATAAACTCAAAAAAATCACGAGTGGAGCACAGATTATGAAACAATTTCCAGCACATTGAGAATAGTCTCGATAGCCATCGCCTTTAAATAACTCGAAATAGTATAAATCCGTAAACAAAATCAAACAATCCACGCGTGGAGCACAGATTATGGAACAATTTCCAGCACAATGAGAATAGCCTCGATAGACATCATCTTTAAATAACTCGAAATAGTATAAATCCGTAAATAAATGAAAAATTCAGGCGTGGAGCACAGATTATGAAACAATTTCCAGCACATTGAGAATAGCCTCGATAGACATCACCTTTAAATAACGCGAAATCTTTTAAATTTGTAAATAAATTTAAAAAAATCACGCGTGGAGCACAGATTACGAAACAATTTCCAGCACATTGAGAATAGCCTCGATAGACATCGCCTTTAAATAACGCGAAATCTTATAAATTTGTAAATAAATTTAAAAAAATCACGCGTGGAGCACAGATTATGAAACAATTTCCAGCACATTGAGAATAGCCTCGATAGACATCACCTTTAAATAACGCGAAATACGAGTAGTATAAATCTCTAAAAAAATTGAAAAAAAAAATTACGCTTGGAGCATAGATTCTGAAACAATTTCCAGCATATTGAAAATAGTCTCGAGAGACATCGCATTTAAATAATGCGAAATAGTATAAATCCGTAAAAAAATCTTAAAAAATTTACGCGTGGAGCACAGATTATGAAACAATTTCCAGCACATTGAGTATAGCGTCGACAGACATCGTCCTTAAATAATGCGAAATAGTATAAATCTGTAAATAAATTCGAAAAAATCATGCGTGGAGCACAGATTATGAAACAATTTCCAGCACATTGAGAATAGCATCGATAGACATCACCTTTAAATAACGCGAAATAGTATACATCCGTAAACAAATTCAAAACAATCACGCGTGGAGCACAGATTATGAAACAATTTCCAGCACATTGTGAATAGCCTCGATAGACATCGCCTTTAAATAACGTGAAATCTTATAAATTTGTAAATAAATTCAAAAAAATCACGTGTGGAGCACAGATTATGTCCAGCACATTGAGAATAGCCTCAATAGACATCGCCTTTAAATAACGCGAAATAGTATAAATTTGTAAATAAATGCAAAAAAATCACGCGCGGAGCACAGATTATGAAACAATTTCCAGCACATTGAGAATAGCCTCGATAGACATCGCCTTTAAATAACGCGAAATAGCATAAATCTGTAAATAAATTTGAAAAAAAAATCACGCTTGGAGCATAGATTGTGAAACAATTTCCAGCATATTGAAAATAGTCTCGATACCCATCACTTTTAAATAACGCGAAAAAGTATAATTCTGTAAACAAATTCAAAAAAATCACGCGTGGAGCACAGATTATGAAACAATTTACAGCACATTGAGAATAGCCTCGATAGACATCACCTTTAAATAACGCGAAAAATTATAAATCTGTAAACAAATTGAAAAAAAAAATCACGCTTGGAGCATAAATTGTGAAACAATTTCCAACACATTGAAAATAGTCTCGATAGACATCGCCCTTAAATAACGCGAAATAGTATAAATCTGTAAATAAAATTGAAAAAAAAATCACGCTTGGAGCATAGATTGTGAAACAATTTCCAGCATATTGAAAATAGTCTCGAGAGACATCGCATTTAAATAACGCGAAATAGTATAAATCTGTAAACAAATTCAAAAAAATCACGCGTGGAGCACAGATTATGAAACAATTTACAGCACATTGAGAATAGCCTCGATAGACATCACCTTTAAATAACGCGAAAAATTATAAATCTGTAAACAAATTGAAAAAAAAATCACGCTTGGAGCATAAATTGTGAAACAATTTCCAACACATTGAAAATAGTCTCGATAGACATCGCCTTTAAATAAAGCGAAATATCATAAATCCGTAAACAAATTTAAAAATATCACGCGTGGAGCACAGATTATGAAACAATTTCCAGCACATTGAGAATAGCCTCGATAGACATCGCATTTAAATAACGCGAAATAGTATAAATCTGTAAACAAATTGAAAAAAAAATCACGCTTGGAACATAAATTGTGAAACAATTTCCAGCACATTGAAAATAGTCTCGAGAGACATCGCATTTAAATAACGCGAAATAGTATAAATCTGTAAACAAATTAAAAAAAATCACGCGTGGAGCACAGATTATGAAACAATTTACAGCACATTGAGAATAGCCTCGATAGACATCGCCTTTAAATAACGCGAAATCTTATAAATTTGTAAATAAATTTAAAAAAATCACGCGTGGAGCACAGATTATGAAACAATTTCCAGCACATTGAGAATAGCCTCGATAGACATCGCCTTTAAATAACGCGAAATAGTATAAATCTGTAAACAAATTGAAAAAAAAATCACGCTTGGAACATAAATTGTGAAACAATTTCCAGCACATTGAAAATAGTCTCGATAGACATCGCCTTTAAATAACGTGAAATAGTATATATCTGTAAATATATTTGAAAAAAAAATCACGCTTGGAGCATAGATTGTGAAACAATTTCCAGCATACTGAATAGCCTCGATAGACATCACCTTTAAATAACGCGAAAAATTATAAATCTGTAAACAAATTGAAAAAAAAAAATCACGCTTGGAGCACAGATTATGAAACAATTTCCAGCACATTGAGAATAGCCTCGATAGACATCGCCTTTAAATAACGCGAAATAGTATAAATCTGTAAACAAATTGAAAAAAAAAATCACGCTTGGAACATAAATTGTGAAACAATTTCCAGCACATTGAAAATAGCCTCGATAGACATCGCCTTTAAATAACGCGAAATCTTATAAATTTGTAAATAAACTCAAAAAAATCACGCGTGGAGCACAGATTATGAAACAATTTCCAGCACATAGAGAATAGCCTCGATGGACATCGCCTTTAAATAACACGAAATAGTATAAATCCGTAAATAAATGAAAAAAAATCAGGCGTGGAACACAGATTATGAAACAATTTCCAGCACATTGAGAATAGTCTCCATAGCGATCGCCTTTAAATAACTCGAAATAGTATAAATCCGTAAACAAAATCAAACAATCCACGCGTGGAGCACAGATTATGGAACAATTTCCAGCACAATGAGAATAGCCTCGATAGACATCATCTTTAAATAACTCGAAATAGTATAAATCCGTAAATAAATGAAAAATTCAGGCGTGGAGCACAGATTATGAAACAATTTCCAGCACATTGAGAATAGCCTCGATAGACAACACCTTTAAATAACGCGAAATCTTATAAATTTGTAAATAAATTTAAAAAAATCACGCGTGGAGCACAGATTACGAAACAATTTCCAGCACATTGAGAATAGCCTCGACAGACATCGCCTTTAAATAACGCGAAATCTTATAAATTTGTAAATAAATTTAAAAAAATCACGCGTGGAGCACAGATTATGAAACAATTTCCAGCACATTGAGAATAGCCTCGATAGACATCACCTTTAAATAACGCGAAATACGAGTAGTATAAATCTCTAAAAAAATTGAAAAAAAAATTACGCTTGGAGCATAGATTCTGAAACAATTTCCAGCATATTGAATATAGTCTCGAGAGACATCGCCTTTAAATAACGCGAAATAGTATAAATCCGTAAACATATCTTAAAAATTTTACGCGTGGAGCACAGATTATGAAACAATTTCCAGCATATTGAGTATAGCGTCGATAGACATCGTCTTTAAATAATGCGAAATAGTATAAATCTGTAAATAAATTCGAAAAAATCATGCGTGGAGCACAGATTATGAAACAATTTCCAGCACATTGAGAATAGCATCGATAGACATCACCTTTAAATAACGCGAAATAGTATACATCCGTAAACAAATTCAAAACAATCACGCGTGGAGCACAGATTATGAAACAATTTCCAGCACATTGTGAATAGCCTCGATAGACATCGCCTTTAAATAACGTGAAATCTTATAAATTTGTAAATAAATTCAAAAAAATCACGTGTGGAGCACAGATTATGTCCAGCACATTGAGAATAGCCTCAATAGACATCGCCTTTAAATAACGCGAAATAGTATAAATTTGTAAATAAATGCAAAAAAATCACGCGCGGAGCACAGATTATGAAACAATTTCCAGCACATTGAGAATAGCCTCGATAGACATCGCCTTTAAATAACGCGAAATAGCACAAATCTGTAAATAAATTTGAAAAAAAAATCACGCTTGGAGCATAGATTGTGAAACAATTTCCAGCATATTGAAAATAGTCTCGATACCCATCACTTTTAAATAACGCGAAAAAGTATAAATCTGTAAACAAATTCAAAAAAATCACGCGTGGAGCACAGATTATGAAACAATTTACAGCACATTGAGAATAGCCTCGATAGACCTCACCTTTAAATAACGCGAAAAATTATAAATCTGTAAACAAATTGAAAAAAAAATCACGCTTGGAGCATAAATTGTGAAACAATTTCCAACACATTGAAAATAGTCTCGATAGACATCGCCCTTAAATAACGCGAAATAGTATAAATCTGTAAATAAAATTGAAAAAAAAATCACGCTTGGAGCATAGATTGTGAAACAATTTCCAGCATATTGAAAATAGTCTCGAGAGACATCGCATTTAAATAACGCGAAATAGTATAAATCTGTAAACAAATTCAAAAAAATCACGCGTGGAGCACAGATTATGAAACAATTTACAGCACATTGAGAATAGCCTCGATAGACATCACCTTTAAATAACGCGAAAAATTATAAATCTGTAAACAAATTGAAAAAAAAAAATCACGCTTGGAGCATAAATTGTGAAACAATTTCCAACACATTGAAAATAGTCTCGATAGACATCGCCTTTAAATAAAGCGAAATATCATAAATCCGTAAACAAATTTAAAAATATCACGCGTGGAGCACAGATTATGAAACAATTTCCAGCACATTGAGAATAGCCTCGATAGACATCGCATTTAAATAACGCGAAATAGTATAAATCTGTAAACAAATTGAAAAAAAAATCACGCTTGGAACATAAATTGTGAAACAATTTCCAGCACATTGAAAATAGTCTCGAGAGACATCGCATTTAAATAACGCGAAATAGTATAAATCTGTAAACAAATTAAAAAAAATCACGCGTGGAGCACAGATTATGAAACAATTTACAGCACATTGAGAATAGTCTCGATAGACATCGCCTTTAAATAACGCGAAATCTTATAAATTTGTAAATAAATTTAAAAAAATCACGCGTGGAGCACAGATTATGAAACAATTTCCAGCACATTGAGAATAGCCTCGATAGACATCGCCTTTAAATAACGCGAAATAGTATAAATCTGTAAACAAATTGAAAAAAAAAATCACGCTTGGAACATAAATTGTGAAACAATTTCCAGCACATTGAAAATAGTCTCGATAGACATCGCCTTTAAATAACGTGAAATAGTATATATCTGTAAATATATTTGAAAAAAAAATCACGCTTGGAGCATAGATTGTGAAACAATTTCCAGCATACTGAATAGCCTCGATAGACATCACCTTTAAATAACGCGAAAAATTATAAATCTGTAAACAAATTGAAAAAAAAAATCACGCTTGGAGCATAAATTGTGAAACAATTTCCAACACATTGAAAATAGTCTCGGTAGACATCGCCTTTAAATAAAGCGAAATATCATAAATCCGTAAACAAATTTAAAAATATCACGCGTGGAGCACAGATTATGAAACAATTTCCAGCACATTGAGAATAGCCTCGATAGACATCATCTTTAAATAACTCGAAATAGTATAAATCCGTAAATAAATGAAAAATTCAGGCGTGGAGCACAGATTATGAAACAATTTCCAGCACATTGAGAATAGCCTCGATAGACATCACCTTTAAATAACGCGAAATCTTATAAATTTGTAAATAAATTTAAAAAAATCACGCGTGGAGCACAGATTACGAAACAATTTCCAGCACATTGAGAATAGCCTCGACACACATCGCCTTTAAATAACGCGAAATCTTATAAATTTGTAAATAAATTTAAAAAAATCACGCGTGGAGCACAGATTATGAAACAATTTCCAGCACATTGAGAATAGCCTCGATAGACATCACCTTTAAATAACGCGAAATACGAGTAGTATAAATCTCTAAAAAAATTGAAAAAAAAATTACGCTTGGAGCATAGATTCTGAAACAATTTCCAGCATATTGAATATAGTCTCGATAGACATCGCCTTTAAATAACGCGAAATCTTATAAATTTGTAAATAAATTTAAAAAAATCACGCGTGGAGCACAGATTATGAAACAATTTCCAGCACATTGAGAATAGCCTCGATAGACATCGCCTTTAAATAACGCGAAATAGTATAAATCTGTAAACAAATTGAAAAAAAAAATCACGCTTGGAACATAAATTGTGAAACAATTTCCAGCACATTGAAAATAGTCTCGATAGACATCACCTTTAAATAACGCGAAAAATTATAAATCTGTAAACAAATTGAAAAAAAAAAAATCACGCTTGGAGCATAAATTGTGAAACAATTTCCAACACATTGAAAATAGTCTCGGTAGACATCGCCTTTAAATAACTCGAAATAGTATAAATCCGTAAACAAAATCAAACAATCCACGCGTGGAGCACAGATTATGGAACAATTTCCAGCACAATGAGAATAGCCTCGATAGACATCATCTTTAAATAACTCGAAATAGTATAAATCCGTAAATAAATGAAAAATTCAGGCGTGGAGCACAGATTATGAAACAATTTCCAGCACATTGAGAATAGCCTCGATAGACATCACCTTTAAATAACGCGAAATCTTATAAATTTGTAAATAAATTTAAAAAAATCACGCGTGGAGCACAGATTACGAAACAATTTGCAGCACATTGAGAATAGCCTCGACACACATCGCCTTTAAATAACGCGAAATCTTATAAATTTGTAAATAAATTTAAAAAAATCACGCGTGGAGCACAGATTATGAAACAATTTCCAGCACATTGAGAATAGCCTCGATAGACATCACCTTTAAATAACGCGAAATACGAGTAGTATAAATCTCTAAAAAAATTGAAAAAAAAATTACGCTTGGAGCATAGATTCTGAAACAATTTCCAGCATATTGAATATAGTCTCGATAGACATCGCCTTTAAATAACGCGAAATCTTATAAATTTGTAAATAAATTTAAAAAAATCACGCGTGGAGCACAGATTATGAAACAATTTCCAGCACATTGAGAATAGCCTCGATAGACATCGCCTTTAAATAACGCGAAATAGTATAAATCTGTAAACAAATTGAAAAAAAAAATCACGCTTGGAACATAAATTGTGAAACAATTTCCAGCACATTGAAAATAGTCTCGATAGACATCGCCTTTAAATAACGTGAAATAGTATATATCTGTAAATATATTTGAAAAAAAAATCACGCTTGGAGCATAGATTGTGAAACAATTTCCAGCATACTGAATAGCCTCGATAGACATCACCTTTAAATAACGCGAAAAATTATAAATCTGTAAACAAATTGAAAAAAAAAATCACGCTTGGAGCATAAATTGTGAAACAATTTCCAACACATTGAAAATAGTCTCGGTAGACATCGCCTTTAAATAAAGCGAAATATCATAAATCCGTAAACAAATTTAAAAATATCACGCGTGGAGCACAGATTATGAAACAATTTCCAGCACATTGAGAATAGCCTCGATAGACATCGCCTTTAAATAACGCGAAATAGCATAAATCTGTAAACAAATTGAAAAAAAAAATCACGCTTGGAACATAAATTGTGAAACAATTTCCAGCACATTGAAAATAGCCTCGATAGACATCGCCTTTAAATAACGCGAAATCTTATAAATTTGTAAATAAACTCAAAAAAATCACGAGTGGAGCACAGATTATGAAACAATTTCCAGCACATTGAGAATAGTCTCGATAGCCATCGCCTTTAAATAACTCGAAATAGTATAAATCCGTAAACAAAATCAAACAATCCACGCGTGGAGCACAGATTATGGAACAATTTCCAGCACATTGAGAATAGCCTCGATAGACATCACCTTTAAATAACGCGAAATCTTATAAATTTGTAAATAAATTTAAAAAAATCACGCGTGGAGCACAGATTACGAAACAATTTCCAGCACATTGAGAATAGCCTCGACACACATCGCCTTTAAATAACGCGAAATCTTATAAATTTGTAAATAAATTTAAAAAAATCACGCGTGGAGCACAGATTATGAAACAATTTTCAGCACATTGAGAATAGCCTCGATAGACATCACCTTTAAATAACGCGAAATACGAGTAGTATAAATCTCTAAAAAAATTGAAAAAAAAATTACGCTTGGAGCATAGATTCTGAAACAATTTCCAGCATATTGAATATAGTCTCGAGAGACATCGCCTTTAAATAACGCGAAATAGTATAAATCCGTAAACATATCTTAAAAATTTTACGCGTGGAGCACAGATTATGAAACAATTTCCAGCATATTGAGTATAGCGTCGATAGACATCGTCTTTAAATAATGCGAAATAGTATAAATCTGTAAATAAATTCGAAAAAATCATGCGTGGAGCACAGATTATGAAACAATTTCCAGCACATTGAGAATAGCATCGATAGACATCACCTTTAAATAACGCGAAATAGTATAAATCCGTAAACAAATTCAAAACAATCACGCGTGGAGCACAGATTATGAAACAATTTCCAGCACATTGTGAATAGCCTCGATAGACATCGCCTTTAAATAACGTGAAATCTTATAAATTTGTAAATAAATTCAAAAAAATCACGTGTGGAGCACAGATTATATCCAGCACATTGAGAATAGCCTCAATAGACATCGCCTTTAAATAGCGCGAAATAGTACAAATTTGTAAATAAATGCAAAAAAATCACGCGCGGAGCACAGATTATGAAACAATTTCCAGCACATTGAGAATAGCCTCGATAGACATCGCCTTTAAATAACGCGAAATAGCATAAATCTGTAAATAAATTTGAAAGAAAAATCACGCTTGGAGCATAGATTGTGAAACAATTTCCAGCATATTGAAAACAGTCTCGATACCCATCACTTTTAAATAACGCGAAAAAGTATAAATCTGTAAACAAATTGAAAAAAAAAATCACGCTTGGAGCATAAATTGTGAAACAATTTCCAGCACATCGAAAATAGTCTCGATAGACATCGCCTTTAAATAAAGCGAAATATTATAAATCCGTAAACAAATTTAAAAACATCACGCGTTGAGCACAGATTATGAAACAATTTCCAGCACATTGAGAATAACCTCGATAGACATCACCTTTAAATAACGCGAAATAGTATAAATGCGTAAACAAATTCAAAAAAATCACGCGCGGAGCACAGATTATGAAACAATTTACAGCACATTGAGAATAGCCTCGATAGACATCGCCTTTAAATAACGCGAAATCTTATAAATTTGTAAATAAATTCAAAAAAATCACGCGTGGAGACAGATTATGAAACAATTTCCAGCACATTGAGAATAGCCTCGATAGACATCGCCCTTAAATAACGCGAAATAGTATAAATCTGTAAACAAATTGAAAAAAAAAATCACGCTTGGAACATAAATTGTGAAACAATTTCCAGTACATTGAAAATAGTCTCGATAGACATCGCCTTAAAATAACGTGAAATAGTATAAATCTGTAAACAAATTCAAAAAAATCACGCGTGGAGCACAGATTATGAAACAATTTACAGCACATTGAGAATAGCCTCGATAGACATCGAAGTTAAATAACGCGAAATATTATAAATTTGTAAATAAATTTAAAAAAATCACGCGTGGAGCACAGATTATGAAACAATTTCCAGCACATTGAGAATAGCCTCGATAGACATCGCCTTTAAATAACGCGAAATAGTATAAATCTGTAAACAAATTGAAAAAAAAAATCACGCTTGGAACATAAATTGTGAAACAATTTCCAGTACATTGAAAATAGTCTCGATAGACATCGCCTTTAAATAACGTGAAATAGTATATATCTGTAAATATATTTGAAAAAAAAAATCACGCTTGGAGCATAGATTGTGAAACAATTTCCAGCATACTGAATAGCCTCGATAGACATCACCTTTAAATAACGCGAAAAATTATAAATCTGTAAACAAATTTAAAAAAAAAATCACGCTTGGAGCATAAATTGTGAAACAATTTCCAACACATTGAAAATAGTCTCGGTAGACATCGCCTTTAAATAAAGCGAAATATCATAAATCCGTAAACAAATTTAAAAATATCACGCGTGGAGCACAGATTATGAAACAATTTCCAGCACATTGAGAATAGCCTCGATAGACATCGCCTTTAAATAACGCGAAATAGTATAAATCTGTAAACAAATTGAAAAAAAAAATCACGCTTGGAACATAAATTGTGAAACAATTTCCAGCACATTGAAAATAGCCTCGATAGACATCGCCTTTAAATAACGCGAAATCTTATAAATTTGTAAATAAACTCAAAAAATCACGCGTGGAGCACAGATTATGAAACAATTTCCAGCACATAGAGAATAGCCTCGATGGACATCGCCTTTAAATAACACGAAATAGTATAAATCCGTAAATAAATGAAAAAAAATCAGGCGTGGAACACAGATTATGAAACAATTTCCAGCACATTGAGAATAGTATCGATAGCCATCGCCTTTAAATAACTCGAAATAGTATAAATCCGTAAACAAAATCAAACAATCCACGCGTGGAGCACAGATTATGGAACAATTTCCAGCACATTGAGAATAGCCTCGATAGACATCACCTTTAAATAACGCGAAATCTTATAAATTTGTAAATAAATTTAAAAAAATCACGCGTGGAGCACAGATTACGAAACAATTTCCAGCACATTGAGAATAGCCTCGACAGACATCGCCTTTAAATAACGCGAAATCTTATAAATTTGTAAATAAATTTTAAAAAATCACGCGTGGAGCACAGATTATGAAACAATTTCCAGCACATTGAGAATAGCCTCGATAGACATCACCTTTAAATAACGCGAAATACGAGTAGTATAAATCTCTAAAAAAATTGAAAAAAAAATTACGCTTGGAGCATAGATTCTGAAACAATTTCCAGCATATTGAATATAGTCTCGAGAGACATCGCCTTTAAATAACGCGAAATAGTATAAATCCGTAAACATATCTTAAAAGTTTTACGCGTGGAGCACAGATTATGAAACAATTTCCAGCATATTGAGTATAGCGTCGATAGACATCGTCTTTAAATAATGCGAAATAGTATAAATCTGTAAATAAATTCGAAAAAATCATGCGTGGAGCACAGATTATGAAACAATTTCCAGCACATTGAGAATAGCATCGATAGACATCACCTTTAAATAACGCGAAATAGTATAAATCCGTAAACAAATTCAAAACAATCACGCGTGGAGCACAGATTATGAAACAATTTCCAGCACATTGTGTATAGCCTCGATAGACATCGCCTTTAAATAACGTGAAATCTTATAAATTTGTAAATAAATTCAAAAAAATCACGTGTGGAGCACAGATTATATCCAGCACATTGAGAATAGCCTCAATAGACATCGCCTTTAAATAGCGCGAAATAGTACAAATTTGTAAATAAATGCAAAAAAATCACGCGCGGAGCACAGATTATGAAACAATTTCCAGCACATTGAGAATAGCCTCGATAGACATCGCCTTTAAATAACGCGAAATAGCATAAATCTGTAAATAAATTTGAAAGAAAAATCACGCTTGGAGCATAGATTGTGAAACAATTTCCAGCATATTGAAAATAGTCTCGATACCCATCACTTTTAAATAACGCGAAAAAGTATAAATCTGTAAACAAATTGAAAAAAAAAATCACGCTTGGAGCATAAATTGTGAAACAATTTCCAGCACATCGAAAATAGTCTCGATAGACATCGCCTTTAAATAAAGCGAAATATTATAAATCCGTAAACAAATTTAAAACAACACGCGTTGAGCACAGATTATGCAACAATTTCCAGCACATTGAGAATAACCTCGATAGACATCACCTTTAAATAACGCGAAATAGTATAAATGCGTAAACAAATTCAAAAAAATCACGCGTGGAGCACAGATTATGAAACAATTTACAGCACATTGAGAATAGCCTCGATAGACATCGCCTTTAAATAACGCGAAATCTTATAAATTTGTAAATAAATGCAAAAAAATCACGCGCGGAGCACAGATTATGAAACAATTTCCAGCACATTGAGAATAGCCTCGATAGACATCGCCTTTAAATAACGCGAAATAGCATAAATCTGTAAATAAATTTGAAAAAAAAAATCACGCTTGGAGCATAGATTGTGAAACAATTTCCAGCATATTGAAAATAGTCTCGATACCCATCACTTTTAAATAACGCGAAAAAGTATAAATCTGTAAACAAATTCAAAAAAATCACGCGTGGAGCACAGATTATGAAACAATTTACAGCACATTGAGAATAGCCTCGATAGACCTCACCTTTAAATAACGCGAAAAATTATAAATCTGTAAACAAATTGAAAAAAAAAATCACGCTTGGAGCATAAATTGTGAAACAATTTCCAACACATTGAAAATAGTCTCGATAGACATCGCCCTTAAATAACGCGAAATAGTATAAATCTGTAAATAAAATTGAAAAAAAAATCACGCTTGGAGCATAGATTGTGAAACAATTTCCAGCATATTGAAAATAGTCTCGAGAGACATCGCATTTAAATAACGCGAAATAGTATAAATCTGTAAACAAATTCAAAAAAATCACGCGTGGAGCACAGATTATGAAACAATTTACAGCACATTGAGAATAGCCTCGATAGACATCACCTTTAAATAACGCGAAAAATTATAAATCTGTAAACAAATTGAAAAAAAAAATCACGCTTGGAGCATAAATTGTGAAACAATTTCCAACACATTGAAAATAGTCTCGATAGACATCGCCTTTAAATAAAGCGAAATATCATAAATCCGTAAACAAATTTAAAAATATCACGCGTGGAGCACAGATTATGAAACAATTTCCAGCACATTGAGAATAGCCTCGATAGACATCGCATTTAAATAACGCGAAATAGTATAAATCTGTAAACAAATTGAAAAAAAAATCACGCTTGGAACATAAATTGTGAAACAATTTCCAGCACATTGAAAATAGTCTCGAGAGACATCGCATTTAAATAACGCGAAATAGTATAAATCTGTAAACAAATTAAAAAAAATCACGCGTGGAGCACAGATTATGAAACAATTTACAGCACATTGAGAATAGCCTCGATAGACATCGCCTTTAAATAACGCGAAATCTTATAAATTTGTAAATAAATTTAAAAAAATCACGCGTGGAGCACAGATTATGAAACAATTTCCAGCACATTGAGAATAGCCTCGATAGACATCGCCTTTAAATAACGCGAAATAGTATAAATCTGTAAACAAATTGAAAAAAAAATCACGCTTGGAACATAAATTGTGAAACAATTTCCAGCACATTGAAAATAGTCTCGATAGACATCGCCTTTAAATAACGTGAAATAGTATATATCTGTAAATATATTTGAAAAAAAAATCACGCTTGGAGCATAGATTGTGAAACAATTTCCAGCATACTGAATAGCCTCGATAGACATCACCTTTAAATAACGCGAAAAATTATAAATCTGTAAACAAATTGAAAAAAAAAATCACGCTTGGAGCATAAATTGTGAAACAATTTCCAACACATTGAAAATAGTCTCGGTAGACATCGCCTTTAAATAAAGCGAAATATCATAAATCCGTAAACAAATTTAAAAATATCACGCGTGGAGCACAGATTATGAAACAATTTCCAGCACATTGAGAATAGCCTCGATAGACATCGCCTTTAAATAACGCGAAATAGTATAAATCTGTAAACAAATTGAAAAAAAAAATCACGCTTGGAACATAAATTGTGAAACAATTTCCAGCACATTGAAAATAGCTTCGATAGACATCGCCTTTAAATAACGCGAAATCTTATAAATTTGTAAATAAACTCAAAAAAATCACGAGTGGAGCACAGATTATGAAACAATTTCCAGCACATTGAGAATAGTCTCGATAGCCATCGCCTTTAAATAACTCGAAATAGTATAAATCCGTAAACAAAATCAAACAATCCACGCGTGGAGCACAGATTATGGAACAATTTCCAGCACAATGAGAATAGCCTCGATAGACATCATCTTTAAATAACTCGAAATAGTATAAATCCGTAAATAAATGAAAAATTCAGGCGTGGAGCACAGATTATGAAACAATTTCCAGCACATTGAGAATAGCCTCGATAGACATCACCTTTAAATAACGCGAAATCTTTTAAATTTGTAAATAAATTTAAAAAAATCACGCGTGGAGCACAGATTACGAAACAATTTCCAGCACATTGAGAATAGCCTCGATAGACATCGCCTTTAAATAACGCGAAATCTTATAAATTTGTAAATAAATTTAAAAAAATCACGCGTGGAGCACAGATTATGAAACAATTTCCAGCACATTGAGAATAGCCTCGATAGACATCACCTTTAAATAACGCGAAATACGAGTAGTATAAATCTCTAAAAAAATTGAAAAAAAAAATTACGCTTGGAGCATAGATTCTGAAACAATTTCCAGCATATTGAAAATAGTCTCGAGAGACATCGCATTTAAATAATGCGAAATTGTATAAATCCGTAAAAAAATCTTAAAAAATTTACGCGTGGAGCACAGATTATGAAACAATTTCCAGCACATTGAGTATAGCGTCGACAGACATCGTCCTTAAATAATGCGAAATAGTATAAATCTGTAAATAAATTCGAAAAAATCATGCGTGGAGCACAGATTATGAAACAATTTCCAGCACATTGAGAATAGCATCGATAGACATCACCTTTAAATAACGCGAAATAGTATACATCCGTAAACAAATTCAAAACAATCACGCGTGGAGCACAGATTATGAAACAATTTCCAGCACATTGTGAATAGCCTCGATAGACATCGCCTTTAAATAACGTGAAATCTTATAAATTTGTAAATAAATTCAAAAAAATCACGTGTGGAGCACAGATTATGTCCAGCACATTGAGAATAGCCTCAATAGACATCGCCTTTAAATAACGCGAAATAGTATAAATTTGTAAATAAATGCAAAAAAATCACGCGCGGAGCACAGATTATGAAACAATTTCCAGCACATTGAGAATAGCCTCGATAGACATCGCCTTTAAATAACGCGAAATAGCATAAATCTGTAAATAAATTTGAAAAAAAAATCACGCTTGGAGCATAGATTGTGAAACAATTTCCAGCATATTGAAAATAGTCTCGATACCCATCACTTTTAAATAACGCGAAAAAGTATAATTCTGTAAACAAATTCAAAAAAATCACGCGTGGAGCACAGATTATGAAACAATTTACAGCACATTGAGAATAGCCTCGATAGACATCACCTTTAAATAACGCGAAAAATTATAAATCTGTAAACAAATTGAAAAAAAAAATCACGCTTGGAGCATAAATTGTGAAACAATTTCCAACACATTGAAAATAGTCTCGATAGACATCGCCCTTAAATAACGCGAAATAGTATAAATCTGTAAATAAAATTGAAAAAAAAATCACGCTTGGAGCATAGATTGTGAAACAATTTCCAGCATATTGAAAATAGTCTCGAGAGACATCGCATTTAAATAACGCGAAATAGTATAAATCTGTAAACAAATTCAAAAAAATCACGCGTGGAGCACAGATTATGAAACAATTTACAGCACATTGAGAATAGCCTCGATAGACATCACCTTTAAATAACGCGAAAAATTATAAATCTGTAAACAAATTGAAAAAAAAAATCACGCTTGGAGCATAAATTGTGAAACAATTTCCAACACATTGAAAATAGTCTCGATAGACATCGCCTTTAAATAAAGCGAAATATCATAAATCCGTAAACAAATTTAAAAATATCACGCGTGGAGCACAGATTATGAAACAATTTCCAGCACATTGAGAATAGCCTCGATAGACATCGCATTTAAATAACGCGAAATAGTATAAATCTGTAAACAAATTGAAAAAAAAATCACGCTTGGAACATAAATTGTGAAACAATTTCCAGCACATTGAAAATAGTCTCGAGAGACATCGCATTTAAATAACGCGAAATAGTATAAATCTGTAAACAAATTAAAAAAAATCACGCGTGGAGCACAGATTATGAAACAATTTACAGCACATTGAGAATAGCCTCGATAGACATCGCCTTTAAATAACGCGAAATCTTATAAATTTGTAAATAAATTTAAAAAAATCACGCGTGGAGCACAGATTATGAAACAATTTCCAGCACATTGAGAATAGCCTCGATAGACATCGCCTTTAAATAACGCGAAATAGTATAAATCTGTAAACAAATTGAAAAAAAAAATCACGCTTGGAACATAAATTGTGAAACAATTTCCAGCACATTGAAAATAGTCTCGATAGACATCGCCTTTAAATAACGTGAAATAGTATATATCTGTAAATATATTTGAAAAAAAAATCACGCTTGGAGCATAGATTGTGAAACAATTTCCAGCATACTGAATAGCCTCGATAGACATCACCTTTAAATAACGCGAAAAATTATAAATCTGTAAACAAATTGAAAAAAAAAATCACGCTTGGAGCATAAATTGTGAAACAATTTCCAACACATTGAAAATAGTCTCGGTAGACATCGCCTTTAAATAAAGCGAAATATCATAAATCCGTAAACAAATTTAAAAATATCACGCGTGGAGCACAGATTATGAAACAATTTCCAGCACATTGAGAATAGCCTCGATAGACATCGCCTTTAAATAACGCGAAATAGTATAAATCTGTAAACAAATTGAAAAAAAAAATCACGCTTGGAACATAAATTGTGAAACAATTTCCAGCACATTGAAAATAGCTTCGATAGACATCGCCTTTAAATAACGCGAAATCTTATAAATTTGTAAATAAACTCAAAAAAATCACGAGTGGAGCACAGATTATGAAACAATTTCCAGCACATTGAGAATAGTCTCGATAGCCATCGCCTTTAAATAACTCGAAATAGTATAAATCCGTAAACAAAATCAAACAATCCACGCGTGGAGCACAGATTATGGAACAATTTCCAGCACAATGAGAATAGCCTCGATAGACATCATCTTTAAATAACTCGAAATAGTATAAATCCGTAAATAAATGAAAAATTCAGGCGTGGAGCACAGATTATGAAACAATTTCCAGCACATTGAGAATAGCCTCGATAGACATCACCTTTAAATAACGCGAAAACTTTTAAATTTGTAAATAAATTTAAAAAAATCACGCGTGGAGCACAGATTACGAAACAATTTCCAGCACATTGAGAATAGCCTCGATAGACATCGCCTTTAAATAACGCGAAATCTTATAAATTTGTAAATAAATTTAAAAAAATCACGCGTGGAGCACAGATTATGAAACAATTTCCAGCACATTGAGAATAGCCTCGATAGACATCACCTTTAAATAACGCGAAATACGAGTAGTATAAATCTCTAAAAAAATTGAAAAAAAAAATTACGCTTGGAGCATAGATTCTGAAACAATTTCCAGCATATTGAAAATAGTCTCGAGAGACATCGCATTTAAATAATGCGAAATAGTATAAATCCGTAAAAAAATCTTAAAAAATTTACGCGTGGAGCACAGATTATGAAACAATTTCCAGCACATTGAGTATAGCGTCGACAGACATCGTCCTTAAATAATGCGAAATAGTATAAATCTGTAAATAAATTCGAAAAAATCATGCGTGGAGCACAGATTATGAAACAATTTCCAGCACATTGAGAATAGCATCGATAGACATCACCTTTAAATAACGCGAAATAGTATACATCCGTAAACAAATTCAAAACAATCACGCGTGGAGCACAGATTATGAAACAATTTCCAGCACATTGTGAATAGCCTCGATAGACATCGCCTTTAAATAACGTGAAATCTTATAAATTTGTAAATAAATTCAAAAAAATCACGTGTGGAGCACAGATTATGTCCAGCACATTGAGAATAGCCTCAATAGACATCGCCTTTAAATAACGCGAAATAGTATAAATTTGTAAATAAATGCAAAAAAATCACGCGCGGAGCACAGATTATGAAACAATTTCCAGCACATTGAGAATAGCCTCGATAGACATCGCCTTTAAATAACGCGAAATAGCATAAATCTGTAAATAAATTTGAAAAAAAAATCACGCTTGGAGCATAGATTGTGAAACAATTTCCAGCATATTGAAAATAGTCTCGATACCCATCACTTTTAAATAACGCGAAAAAGTATAATTCTGTAAACAAATTCAAAAAAATCACGCGTGGAGCACAGATTATGAAACAATTTACAGCACATTGAGAATAGCCTCGATAGACATCACCTTTAAATAACGCGAAAAATTATAAATCTGTAAACAAATTGAAAAAAAAAATCACGCTTGGAGCATAAATTGTGAAACAATTTCCAACACATTGAAAATAGTCTCGATAGACATCGCCCTTAAATAACGCGAAATAGTATAAATCTGTAAATAAAATTGAAAAAAAAATCACGCTTGGAGCATAGATTGTGAAACAATTTCCAGCATATTGAAAATAGTCTCGAGAGACATCGCATTTAAATAACGCGAAATAGTATAAATCTGTAAACAAATTCAAAAAAATCACGCGTGGAGCACAGATTATGAAACAATTTACAGCACATTGAGAATAGCCTCGATAGACATCACCTTTAAATAACGCGAAAAATTATAAATCTGTAAACAAATTGAAAAAAAAATCACGCTTGGAGCATAAATTGTGAAACAATTTCCAACACATTGAAAATAGTCTCGATAGACATCGCCTTTAAATAAAGCGAAATATCATAAATCCGTAAACAAATTTAAAAATATCACGCGTGGAGCACAGATTATGAAACAATTTCCAGCACATTGAGAATAGCCTCGATAGACATCGCATTTAAATAACGCGAAATAGTATAAATCTGTAAACAAATTGAAAAAAAAATCACGCTTGGAACATAAATTGTGAAACAATTTCCAGCACATTGAAAATAGTCTCGAGAGACATCGCATTTAAATAACGCGAAATAGTATAAATCTGTAAACAAATTAAAAAAAATCACGCGTGGAGCACAGATTATGAAACAATTTACAGCACATTGAGAATAGCCTCGATAGACATCGCCTTTAAATAACGCGAAATCTTATAAATTTGTAAATAAATTTAAAAAAATCACGCGTGGAGCACAGATTATGAAACAATTTCCAGCACATTGAGAATAGCCTCGATAGACATCGCCTTTAAATAACGCGAAATAGTATAAATCTGTAAACAAATTGAAAAAAAAAATCACGCTTGGAACATAAATTGTGAAACAATTTCCAGCACATTGAAAATAGTCTCGATAGACATCGCCTTTAAATAACGTGAAATAGTATATATCTGTAAATATATTTGAAAAAAAAATCACGCTTGGAGCATAGATTGTGAAACAATTTCCAGCATACTGAATAGCCTCGATAGACATCACCTTTAAATAACGCGAAAAATTATAAATCTGTAAACAAATTGAAAAAAAAAAATCACGCTTGGAGCACAGATTATGAAACAATTTCCAGCACATTGAGAATAGCCTCGATAGACATCGCCTTTAAATAACGCGAAATAGTATAAATCTGTAAACAAATTGAAAAAAAAAATCACGCTTGGAACATAAATTGTGAAACAATTTCCAGCACATTGAAAATAGCCTCGATAGACATCGCCTTTAAATAACGCGAAATCTTATAAATTTGTAAATAAACTCAAAAAAATCACGCGTGGAGCACAGATTATGAAACAATTTCCAGCACATAGAGAATAGCCTCG
The DNA here is from genome assembly GCA_963932465.1 of Maratus speciosus. NCBI lineage: Eukaryota > Metazoa > Arthropoda > Arachnida > Araneae > Salticidae > Maratus > Maratus speciosus. Next base: position 1,363,433 of record CAWVRF010001366.1, read on the forward strand.
ATGGACATCGCCTTTAAATAACACGAAATAGTATAAATCCGTAAATAAATGAAAAAAAATCAGGCGTGGAACACAGATTATGAAACAATTTCCAGCACATTGAGAATAGTCTCGATAGCGATCGCCTTTAAATAACTCGAAATAGTATAAATCCGTAAACAAAATCAAACAATCCACGCGTGGAGCACAGATTATGGAACAATTTCCAGCACAATGAGAATAGCCTCGATAGACATCATCTTTAAATAACTCGAAATAGTATAAATCCGTAAATAAATGAAAAATTCAGGCGTGGAGCACAGATTATGAAACAATTTCCAGCACATTGAGAATAGCCTCGATAGACAACACCTTTAAATAACGCGAAATCTTATAAATTTGTAAATAAATTTAAAAAAATCACGCGTGGAGCACAGATTACGAAACAATTTCCAGCACATTGAGAATAGCCTCGACAGACATCGCCTTTAAATAACGCGAAATCTTATAAATTTGTAAATAAATTTAAAAAAATCACGCGTGGAGCACAGATTATGAAACAATTTCCAGCACATTGAGAATAGCCTCGATAGACATCACCTTTAAATAACGCGAAATACGAGTAGTATAAATCTCTAAAAAAATTGAAAAAAAAATTACGCTTGGAGCATAGATTCTGAAACAATTTCCAGCATATTGAATATAGTCTCGAGAGACATCGCCTTTAAATAACGCGAAATAGTATAAATCCGTAAACATATCTTAAAAATTTTACGCGTGGAGCACAGATTATGAAACAATTTCCAGCATATTGAGTATAGCGTCGATAGACATCGTCTTTAAATAATGCGAAATAGTATAAATCTGTAAATAAATTCGAAAAAATCATGCGTGGAGCACAGATTATGAAACAATTTCCAGCACATTGAGAATAGCATCGATAGACATCACCTTTAAATAACGCGAAATAGTATACATCCGTAAACAAATTCAAAACAATCACGCGTGGAGCACAGATTATGAAACAATTTCCAGCACATTGTGAATAGCCTCGATAGACATCGCCTTTAAATAACGTGAAATCTTATAAATTTGTAAATAAATTCAAAAAAATCACGTGTGGAGCACAGATTATGTCCAGCACATTGAGAATAGCCTCAATAGACATCGCCTTTAAATAACGCGAAATAGTATAAATTTGTAAATAAATGCAAAAAAATCACGCGCGGAGCACAGATTATGAAACAATTTCCAGCACATTGAGAATAGCCTCGATAGACATCGCCTTTAAATAACGCGAAATAGCACAAATCTGTAAATAAATTTGAAAAAAAAATCACGCTTGGAGCATAGATTGTGAAACAATTTCCAGCATATTGAAAATAGTCTCGATACCCATCACTTTTAAATAACGCGAAAAAGTATAAATCTGTAAACAAATTCAAAAAAATCACGCGTGGAGCACAGATTATGAAACAATTTACAGCACATTGAGAATAGCCTCGATAGACCTCACCTTTAAATAACGCGAAAAATTATAAATCTGTAAACAAATTGAAAAAAAAATCACGCTTGGAGCATAAATTGTGAAACAATTTCCAACACATTGAAAATAGTCTCGATAGACATCGCCCTTAAATAACGCGAAATAGTATAAATCTGTAAATAAAATTGAAAAAAAAATCACGCTTGGAGCATAGATTGTGAAACAATTTCCAGCATATTGAAAATAGTCTCGAGAGACATCGCATTTAAATAACGCGAAATAGTATAAATCTGTAAACAAATTCAAAAAAATCACGCGTGGAGCACAGATTATGAAACAATTTACAGCACATTGAGAATAGCCTCGATAGACATCACCTTTAAATAACGCGAAAAATTATAAATCTGTAAACAAATTGAAAAAAAAAAATCACGCTTGGAGCATAAATTGTGAAACAATTTCCAACACATTGAAAATAGTCTCGATAGACATCGCCTTTAAATAAAGCGAAATATCATAAATCCGTAAACAAATTTAAAAATATCACGCGTGGAGCACAGATTATGAAACAATTTCCAGCACATTGAGAATAGCCTCGATAGACATCGCATTTAAATAACGCGAAATAGTATAAATCTGTAAACAAATTGAAAAAAAAATCACGCTTGGAACATAAATTGTGAAACAATTTCCAGCACATTGAAAATAGTCTCGAGAGACATCGCATTTAAATAACGCGAAATAGTATAAATCTGTAAACAAATTTAAAAAAATCACGCGTGGAGCACAGATTATGAAACAATTTACAGCACATTGAGAATAGCCTCGATAGACATCGCCTTTAAATAACGCGAAATCTTATAAATTTGTAAATAAATTTAAAAAAATCACGCGTGGAGCACAGATTATGAAACAATTTCCAGCACATTGAGAATAGCCTCGATAGACATCGCCTTTAAATAACGCGAAATAGTATAAATCTGTAAACAAATTGAAAAAAAAAATCACGCTTGGAACATAAATTGTGAAACAATTTCCAGCACATTGAAAATAGTCTCGATAGACATCGCCTTTAAATAACGTGAAATAGTATATATCTGTAAATATATTTGAAAAAAAAATCACGCTTGGAGCATAGATTGTGAAACAATTTCCAGCATACTGAATAGCCTCGATAGACATCACCTTTAAATAACGCGAAAAATTATAAATCTGTAAACAAATTGAAAAAAAAAATCACGCTTGGAGCATAAATTGTGAAACAATTTCCAACACATTGAAAATAGTCTCGGTAGACATCGCCTTTAAATAAAGCGAAATATCATAAATCCGTAAACAAATTTAAAAATATCACGCGTGGAGCACAGATTATGAAACAATTTCCAGCAGATTGAGAATAGCCTCGATAGACATCGCCTTTAAATAATGCGAAATAGTATAAATCTGTAAACAAATTGAAAAAAAAAATCACGCTTGGAACATAAATTGTGAAACAATTTCCAGCACATTGAAAATAGCCTCGATAGACATCGCCTTTAAATAACGCGAAATCTTATAAATTTGTAAATAAACTCAAAAAAATCACGAGTGGAGCACAGATTATGAAACAATTTCCAGCACATTGAGAATAGCCTCGACACACATCGCCTTTAAATAACGCGAAATCTTATAAATTTGTAAATAAATTTAAAAAAATCACGCGTGGAGCACAGATTATGAAACAATTTCCAGCACATTGAGAATAGCCTCGATAGACATCACCTTTAAATAACGCGAAATACGAGTAGTATAAATCTCTAAAAAAATTGAAAAAAAAATTACGCTTGGAGCATAGATTCTGAAACAATTTCCAGCATATTGAATATAGTCTCGAGAGACATCGCCTTTAAATAACGCGAAATAGTATAAATCCGTAAACATATCTTAAAAATTTTACGCGTGGAGCACAGATTATGAAACAATTTCCAGCATATTGAGTATAGCGTCGATAGACATCGTCTTTAAATAATGCGAAATAGTATAAATCTGTAAATAAATTCGAAAAAATCATGCGTGGAGCACAGATTATGAAACAATTTCCAGCACATTGAGAATAGCATCGATAGACATCACCTTTAAATAACGCGAAATAGTATAAATCCGTAAACAAATTCAAAACAATCACGCGTGGAGCACAGATTATGAAACAATTTCCAGCACAATGTGAATAGCCTCGATAGACATCGCCTTTAATTAACGTGAAATCTTATAAATTTGTAAATAAATTAAAAAAAATCACGTGTGGAGCACAGATTATATCCAGCACATTGAGAATAGCCTCAATAGACATCGCCTTTAAATAGCGCGAAATAGTACAAATATGTAATAAATGCAAAAAAATCACGCGCGGAGCACAGATTATGAAACAATTTCCAGCACATTGAGAATAGCCTCGATAGACATCGCCTTTAAATAACGCGAAATAGCATAAATCTGCAAATAAATTTGAAAGAAAAATCACGCTTGGAGCATAGATTGTGAAACAATTTCCAGCATATTGAAAATAGTCTCGATACCCATCACTTTTAAATAACGCGAAAAAGTATAAATCTGTAAACAAATTGAAAAAAAAAAATCACGCTTGGAGCATAAATTGTGAAACAATTTCCAGCACATCGAAAATAGTCTCGATAGACATCGCCTTTAAATAAAGCGAAATATTATAAATCCGTAAACAAATTTAAAAACATCACGCGTTGAGCACAGATTATGAAACAATTTCCAGCACATTGAGAATAACCTCGATAGACATCACTTTTAAATAACGCGAAATAGTATAAATGCGTAAACAAATTCAAAAAAATCACGCGTGGAGCACAGATTATGAAACAATTTACAGCACATTGAGAATAGCCTCGATAGACATCGCCTTTAAATAACGCGAAATCTTATGAATTTGTAAATAAATTCAAAAAAATCACGCGTGGAGCAGAGATTATGAAACAATTTCCAGCACATTGAGAATAGCCTCGATAGACATCGCCCTTAAATAACGCGAAATAGTATAAATCTGTAAACAAATTGAAAAAAAAAATCACGCTTGGAGCATAAATTATGAAACAATTTCCAGCACATTGAGAATAGCCTCGATAGACATCGCCTTTAAATAACGCGATATAGTATAAATCTGTAAACAAATTGAAAAAAAAAATCACGCTTGGAACATAAATTGTGAAACAATTTCCAGCACATTGAAAATAGTCTCGAGAGACATCGCATTTAAATAACGCGAAATAGTATAAATCTGTAAACAAATTCAAAAAAATCACGCGTGGAGCACAGATTATGAAACAATTTACAGCACATTGAGAATAGCCTCGATAGACATCGAAGTTAAATAACGCGAAATCTTATAAATTTGTAAATAAATTTAAAAAAATCACGCGTGGAGCACAGATTATGAAACAATTTCCAGCACATTGAGAATAGCCTCAATAGACATCGCCTTTAAATAACGCGAAATAGTATAAATCTGTAAACAAATTTAAAAAAAAAATCACGCTTGGAACATAAATTGTGAAACAATTTCCAGTACATTGAAAATAGTCTCGATAGACATCGCCTTTAAATAACGTGAAATAGTATATATCTGTAAATATATTTGAAAAAAAAATCACGCTTGGAGCATAGATTGTGAAACAATTTCCAGCATACTGAATAGCCTCGATAGACATCACCTTTAAATAACGCGAAAAATTATAAATCTGTAAACAAATTGAAAAAAAAAATCACGCTTGGAGCATAAATTGTGAAACAATTTCCAACACATTGAAAATAGTCTCGGTAGACATCGCCTTTAAATAAAGCGAAATATCATAAATCCGTAAACAAATTTAAAAATATCACGCGTGGTGCACAGATTATGAAACAATTTCCAGCACATTGAGAATAGCCTCGATAGACAACGCCTTTAAATAACACGAAATAGTATAAATCTGTAAACAAATTGAAAAAAAAAATCACGCTTGGAACATAAATTGTGAAACAATTTCCAGCACATTGAAAATAGCCTCGATAGACATCGCCTTTAAATAACGCGAAATCTTATAAATTTGTAAATAAATTTAAAAAAATCACGCGTGGAACACAGATTATGAAACAATTTCCAGCACATTGAGAATAGCCTCGATAGACATCACCTTTAAATAACGCGAAATACGAGTAGTATAAATCTCTAAAAAAATTGAAAAAAAAATTACGCTTGGAGCATAGATTCTGAAACAATTTCCAGCATATTGAATATAGTCTCGAGAGACATCGCCTTTAAATAACGCGAAATAGTATAAATCCGTAAACATATCTTAAAAATTTTACGCGTGGAGCACAGATTATGAAACAATTTCCAGCATATTGAGTATAGCGTCGATAGACATCGTCTTTAAATAATGCGAAATAGTATAAATCTGTAAATAAATTCGAAAAAATCATGCGTGGAGCACAGATTATGAAACAATTTCCAGCACATTGAGAATAGCATCGATAGACATCACCTTTAAATAACGCGAAATAGTATACATCCGTAAACAAATTCAAAACAATCACGCGTGGAGCACAGATTATGAAACAATTTCCAGCACATTGTGAATAGCCTCGATAGACATCGCCTTTAAATAACGTGAAATCTTATAAATTTGTAAATAAATTCAAAAAAATCACGTGTGGAGCACAGATTATGTCCAGCACATTGAGAATAGCCTCAATAGACATCGCCTTTAAATAACGCGAAATAGTATAAATTTGTAAATAAATGCAAAAAAATCACGCGCGGAGCACAGATTATGAAACAATTTCCAGCACATTGAGAATAGCCTCGATAGACATCGCCTTTAAATAACGCGAAATAGCATAAATCTGTAAATAAATTTGAAAAAAAAATCACGCTTGGAGCATAGATTGTGAAACAATTTCCAGCATATTGAAAATAGTCTCGATACCCATCACTTTTAAATAACGCGAAAAAGTATAAATCTGTAAACAAATTCAAAAAAATCACGCGTGGAGCACAGATTATGAAACAATTTACAGCACATTGAGAATAGCCTCGATAGACCTCACCTTTAAATAACGCGAAAAATTATAAATCTGTAAACAAATTGAAAAAAAAATCACGCTTGGAGCATAAATTGTGAAACAATTTCCAACACATTGAAAATAGTCTCGATAGACATCGCCCTTAAATAACGCGAAATAGTAAAAATCTGTAAATAAAATTGAAAAAAAAATCACGCTTGGAGCATAGATTGTGAAACAATTTCCAGCATATTGAAAATAGTCTCGAGAGACATCGCATTTAAATAACGCGAAATAGTATAAATCTGTAAACAAATTCAAAAAAATCACGCGTGGAGCACAGATTATGAAACAATTTACAGCACATTGAGAATAGCCTCGATAGACATCACCTTTAAATAACGCGAAAAATTATAAATCTGTAAACAAATTGAAAAAAAAAAATCACGCTTGGAGCATAAATTGTGAAACAATTTCCAACACATTGAAAATAGTCTCGATAGACATCGCCTTTAAATAAAGCGAAATATCATAAATCCGTAAACAAATTTAAAAATATCACGCGTGGAGCACAGATTATGAAACAATTTCCAGCACATTGAGAATAGCTTCGATAGACATCGCATTTAAATAACGCGAAATAGTATAAATCTGTAAACAAATTGAAAAAAAAATCACGCTTGGAACATAAATTGTGAAACAATTTCCAGCACATTGAAAATAGTCTCGAGAGACATCGCATTTAAATAACGCGAAATAGTATAAATCTGTAAACAAATTAAAAAAAATCACGCGTGGAGCACAGATTATGAAACAATTTACAGCACATTGAGAATAGCCTCGACAGACATCGCCTTTAAATAACGCGAAATAGTATAAATCTGTAAACAAATTGAAAAAAAAAATCACGCTTGGAACATAAATTGTGAAACAATTTCCAGCACATTGAAAATAGTCTCGATAGACATCGCCTTTAAATAACGTGAAATAGTATATATCTGTAAATATATTTGAAAAAAAAATCACGCTTGGAGCATAGATTGTGAAACAATTTCCAGCATACTGAATAGCCTCGATAGACATCACCTTTAAATAACGCGTAAAATTATAAATCTGTAAACAAATTGAAAAAAAAAATCACGCTTGGAGCATAAATTGTGAAACAATTTCCAACACATTGAAAAGAGTCTCGGTAGACATCGCCTTTAAATAAAGCGAAATATCATAAATCCGTAAACAAATTTAAAAATATCACGCGTGGAGCACAGATTATGAAACAATTTCCAGCACATTGAGAATAGCCTCGATAGACATCGCCTTTAAATAACGCGAAATAGTATAAATCTGTAAACAAATTGAAAAAAAAAATCACGCTTTGAACATAAATTGTGAAACAATTTCCAGCACATTGAAAATAGCCTCGATAGACATCGCCTTTAAATAACGCGAAATAGCATAAATCTGTAAATAAATTTGAAAGAAAAATCACGCTTGGAGCATAGATTGTGAAACAATTTCCAGCATATTGAAAATAGTCTCGATACCCATCACTTTTAAATAACGCGAAAAAGTATAAATCTGTAAACAAATTGAAAAAAAAAAATCACGCTTGGAGCATAAATTGTGAAACAATTTCCAGCACATCGAAAATAGTCTCGATAGACATCGCCTTTAAATAAAGCGAAATATTATAAATCCGTAAACAAATTTAAAAACATCACGCGTTGAGCACAGATTATGAAACAATTTCCAGCACATTGAGAATAACCTCGATAGACATCACTTTTAAATAACGCGAAATAGTATAAATGCGTAAACAAATTCAAAAAAATCACGCGTGGAGCACAGATTATGAAACAATTTACAGCACATTGAGAATAGCCTCGATAGACATCGCCTTTAAATAACGCGAAATCTTATGAATTTGTAAATAAATTCAAAAAAATCACGCGTGGAGCAGAGATTATGAAACAATTTCCAGCACATTGAGAATAGCCTCGATAGACATCGCCCTTAAATAACGCGAAATAGTATAAATCTGTAAACAAATTGAAAAAAAAAATCACGCTTGGAGCATAAATTATGAAACAATTTCCAGCACATTGAGAATAGCCTCGATAGACATCGCCTTTAAATAACGCGATATAGTATAAATCTGTAAACAAATTGAAAAAAAAAATCACGCTTGGAACATAAATTGTGAAACAATTTCCAGCACATTGAAAATAGTCTCGAGAGACATCGCATTTAAATAACGCGAAATAGTATAAATCTGTAAACAAATTCAAAAAAATCACGCGTGGAGCACAGATTATGAAACAATTTACAGCACATTGAGAATAGCCTCGATAGACATCGAAGTTAAATAACGCGAAATCTTATAAATTTGTAAATAAATTTAAAAAAATCACGCGTGGAGCACAGATTATGAAACAATTTCCAGCACATTGAGAATAGCCTCAATAGACATCGCCTTTAAATAACGCGAAATAGTATAAATCTGTAAACAAATTTAAAAAAAAAATCACGCTTGGAACATAAATTGTGAAACAATTTCCAGTACATTGAAAATAGTCTCGATAGACATCGCCTTTAAATAACGTGAAATAGTATATATCTGTAAATATATTTGAAAAAAAAATCACGCTTGGAGCATAGATTGTGAAACAATTTCCAGCATACTGAATAGCCTCGATAGACATCACCTTTAAATAACGCGAAAAATTATAAATCTGTAAACAAATTGAAAAAAAAAATCACGCTTGGAGCATAAATTGTGAAACAATTTCCAACACATTGAAAATAGTCTCGGTAGACATCGCCTTTAAATAAAGCGAAATATCATAAATCCGTAAACAAATTTAAAAATATCACGCGTGGTGCACAGATTATGAAACAATTTCCAGCACATTGAGAATAGCCTCGATAGACAACGCCTTTAAATAACACGAAATAGTATAAATCTGTAAACAAATTGAAAAAAAAAATCACGCTTGGAACATAAATTGTGAAACAATTTCCAGCACATTGAAAATAGCCTCGATAGACATCGCCTTTAAATAACGCGAAATCTTATAAATTTGTAAATAAATTTAAAAAAATCACGCGTGGAACACAGATTATGAAACAATTTCCAGCACATTGAGAATAGCCTCGATAGACATCACCTTTAAATAACGCGAAATACGAGTAGTATAAATCTCTAAAAAAATTGAAAAAAAAATTACGCTTGGAGCATAGATTCTGAAACAATTTCCAGCATATTGAATATAGTCTCGAGAGACATCGCCTTTAAATAACGCGAAATAGTATAAATCCGTAAACATATCTTAAAAATTTTACGCGTGGAGCACAGATTATGAAACAATTTCCAGCATATTGAGTATAGCGTCGATAGACATCGTCTTTAAATAATGCGAAATAGTATAAATCTGTAAATAAATTCGAAAAAATCATGCGTGGAGCACAGATTATGAAACAATTTCCAGCACATTGAGAATAGCATCGATAGACATCACCTTTAAATAACGCGAAATAGTATACATCCGTAAACAAATTCAAAACAATCACGCGTGGAGCACAGATTATGAAACAATTTCCAGCACATTGTGAATAGCCTCGATAGACATCGCCTTTAAATAACGTGAAATCTTATAAATTTGTAAATAAATTCAAAAAAATCACGTGTGGAGCACAGATTATGTCCAGCACATTGAGAATAGCCTCAATAGACATCGCCTTTAAATAACGCGAAATAGTATAAATTTGTAAATAAATGCAAAAAAATCACGCGCGGAGCACAGATTATGAAACAATTTCCAGCACATTGAGAATAGCCTCGATAGACATCGCCTTTAAATAACGCGAAATAGCATAAATCTGTAAATAAATTTGAAAAAAAAATCACGCTTGGAGCATAGATTGTGAAACAATTTCCAGCATATTGAAAATAGTCTCGATACCCATCACTTTTAAATAACGCGAAAAAGTATAAATCTGTAAACAAATTCAAAAAAATCACGCGTGGAGCACAGATTATGAAACAATTTACAGCACATTGAGAATAGCCTCGATAGACCTCACCTTTAAATAACGCGAAAAATTATAAATCTGTAAACAAATTGAAAAAAAAATCACGCTTGGAGCATAAATTGTGAAACAATTTCCAACACATTGAAAATAGTCTCGATAGACATCGCCCTTAAATAACGCGAAATAGTAAAAATCTGTAAATAAAATTGAAAAAAAAATCACGCTTGGAGCATAGATTGTGAAACAATTTCCAGCATATTGAAAATAGTCTCGAGAGACATCGCATTTAAATAACGCGAAATAGTATAAATCTGTAAACAAATTCAAAAAAATCACGCGTGGAGCACAGATTATGAAACAATTTACAGCACATTGAGAATAGCCTCGATAGACATCACCTTTAAATAACGCGAAAAATTATAAATCTGTAAACAAATTGAAAAAAAAAAATCACGCTTGGAGCATAAATTGTGAAACAATTTCCAACACATTGAAAATAGTCTCGATAGACATCGCCTTTAAATAAAGCGAAATATCATAAATCCGTAAACAAATTTAAAAATATCACGCGTGGAGCACAGATTATGAAACAATTTCCAGCACATTGAGAATAGCCTCGATAGACATCGCATTTAAATAACGCGAAATAGTATAAATCTGTAAACAAATTGAAAAAAAAATCACGCTTGGAACATAAATTGTGAAACAATTTCCAGCACATTGAAAATAGTCTCGAGAGACATCGCATTTAAATAACGCGAAATAGTATAAATCTGTAAACAAATTAAAAAAAATCACGCGTGGAGCACAGATTATGAAACAATTTACAGCACATTGAGAATAGCCTCGACAGACATCGCCTTTAAATAACGCGAAATAGTATAAATCTGTAAACAAATTGAAAAAAAAAATCACGCTTGGAACATAAATTGTGAAACAATTTCCAGCACATTGAAAATAGTCTCGATAGACATCGCCTTTAAATAACGTGAAATAGTATATATCTGTAAATATATTTGAAAAAAAAATCACGCTTGGAGCATAGATTGTGAAACAATTTCCAGCATACTGAATAGCCTCGATAGACATCACCTTTAAATAACGCGTAAAATTATAAATCTGTAAACAAATTGAAAAAAAAATCACGCTTGGAGCATAAATTGTGAAACAATTTCCAACACATTGAAAAGAGTCTCGGTAGACATCGCCTTTAAATAAAGCGAAATATCATAAATCCGTAAACAAATTTAAAAATATCACGCGTGGAGCACAGATTATGAAACAATTTCCAGCACATTGAGAATAGCCTCGATAGACATCGCCTTTAAATAACGCGAAATAGTATAAATCTGTAAACAAATTGAAAAAAAAAATCACGCTTTGAACATAAATTGTGAAACAATTTCCAGCACATTGAAAATAGCCTCGATAGACATCGCCTTTAAATAACGCGAAATCTTATAAATTTGTAAATAAACTCAAAAAAATCACGAGTGGAGCACAGATTATGAAACAATTTCCAGCACATTGAGAATAGCCTCGACACACATCGCCTTTAAATAACGCGAAATCTTATAAATTTGTAAATAAATTTAAAAAAATCACGCGTGGAGCACAGATTATGAAACAATTTCCAGCACATTGAGAATAGCCTCGATAGACATCGCCTTTAAATAACGCGAAATAGTATAAATCTGTAAACAAATTGAAAAAAAAAATCACGCTTGGAACATAAATTGTGAAACAATTTCCAGCACATTGAAAATAGTCTCGATAGACATCGCCTTTAAATAACGTGAAATAGTATATATCTGTAAATATATTTGAAAAAAAAATCACGCTTGGAGCATAGATTGTGAAACAATTTCCAGCATATTGAAAATAGTCTCGAGAGACATCGCATTTAAATAACGCGAAATAGTATAAATCTGTAAACAAATTCAAAAAAATCACGCGTGGAGCACAGATTATGAAACAATTTACAGCACATTGAGAATAGCCTCGATAGACATCACCTTTAAATAACGCGAAAAATTATAAATCTGTAAACAAATTGAAAAAAAAAAATCACGCTTGGAGCATAAATTGTGAAACAATTTCCAACACATTGAAAATAGTCTCGATAGACATCGCCTTTAAATAAAGCGAAATATCATAAATCCGTAAACAAATTTAAAAATATCACGCGTGGAGCACAGATTATGAAACAATTTCCAGCACATTGAGAATAGCCTCGATAGACATCGCATTTAAATAACGCGAAATAGTATAAATCTGTAAACAAATTGAAAAAAAAATCACGCTTGGAACATAAATTGTGAAACAATTTCCAGCACATTGAAAATAGTCTCGAGAGACATCGCATTTAAATAACGCGAAATAGTATAAATCTGTAAACAAATTAAAAAAAATCACGCGTGGAGCACAGATTATGAAACAATTTACAGCACATTGAGAATAGCCTCGATAGACATCGCCTTTAAATAACGCGAAATCTTATAAATTTGTAAATAAATTTAAAAAAATCACGCGTGGAGCACAGATTATGAAACAATTTCCAGCACATTGAGAATAGCCTCGACAGACATCGCCTTTAAATAACGCGAAATAGTATAAATCTGTAAACAAATTGAAAAAAAAAATCACGCTTGGAACATAAATTGTGAAACAATTTCCTGCACATTGAAAATAGTCTCGATAGACATCGCCTTTAAATAACGTGAAATAGTATATATCTGTAAATATATTTGAAAAAAAAATCACGCTTGGAGCATAGATTGTGAAACAATTTCCAGCATACTGAATAGCCTCGATAGACATCACCTTTAAATAACGCGAAAAATTATAAATCTGTAAACAAATTGAAAAAAAAAATCACGCTTGGAGCATAAATTGTGAAACAATTTCCAACACATTGAAAAGAGTCTCGGTAGACATCGCCTTTAAATAAAGCGAAATATCATAAATCCGTAAACAAATTTAAAAATATCACGCGTGGAGCACAGATTATGAAACAATTTCCAGCACATTGAGAATAGCCTCGATAGACATCGCCTTTAAATAACGCGAAATAGTATAAATCTGTAAACAAATTGAAAAAAAAAATCACGCTTGGAACATAAATTGTGAAACAATTTCCAGCACATTGAAAATAGCCTCGATAGACATCGCCTTTAAATAACGCGAAATCTTATAAATTTGTAAATAAACTCAAAAAAATCACGAGTGGAGCACAGATTATGAAACAATTTCCAGCACATTGAGAATAGCCTCGACACACATCGCCTTTAAATAACGCGAAATCTTATAAATTTGTAAATAAATTTAAAAAAATCACGCGTGGAGCACAGATTATGAAACAATTTCCAGCACATTGAGAATAGCCTCGATAGACATCACCTTTAAATAACGCGAAATACGAGTAGTATAAATCTCTAAAAAAATTGAAAAAAAAATTACGCTTGGAGCATAGATTCTGAAACAATTTCCAGCATATTGAATATAGTCTCGAGAGACATCGCCTTTAAATAACGCGAAATAGTATAAATCCGTAAACATATCTTAAAAATTTTACGCGTGGAGCACAGATTATGAAACAATTTCCAGCACATTGTGAATAGCCTCGATAGACATCGCCTTTAATTAACGTGAAATCTTATAAATTTGTAAATAAATTAAAAAAAATCACGTGTGGAGCACAGATTATATCCAGCACATTGAGAATAGCCTCAATAGACATCGCCTTTAAATAGCGCGAAATAGTACAAATATGTAAATAAATGCAAAAAAATCACGCGCGGAGCACAGATTATGAAACAATTTCCAGCACATTGAGAATAGCCTCGATAGACATCGCCTTTAAATAACGCGAAATAGCATAAATCTGTAAATAAATTTGAAAGAAAAATCACGCTTGGAGCATAGATTGTGAAACAATTTCCAGCATATTGAAAATAGTCTCGATACCCATCACTTTTAAATAACGCGAAAAAGTATAAATCTGTAAACAAATTGAAAAAAAAAATCACGCTTGGAGCATAAATTGTGAAACAATTTCCAGCACATCGAAAATAGTCTCGATAGAAATCGCCTTTAAATAAAGCGAAATATTATAAATCCGTAAACAAATTTAAAAACATCACGCGTTGAGCACAGATTATGAAACAATTTCCAGCACATTGAGAATAACCTCGATAGACATCACCTTTAAATAACGCGAAATAGTATAAATGCGTAAACAAATTCAAAAAAATCACGCGTGGAGCACAGATTATGAAACAATTTACAGCACATTGAGAATAGCCTCGATAGACATCGCCTTTAAATAACGCGAAATCTTATGAATTTGTAAATAAATTCAAAAAAATCACGCGTGGAGCAGAGATTATGAAACAATTTCCAGCAGATTGAGAATAGCCTCGATAGACATCGCCCTTAAATAACGCGAAATAGTATAAATCTGTAAACAAATTGAAAAAAAAAATCACGCTTGGAGCATAAATTATGAAACAATTTCCAGCACATTGAGAATAGCCTCGATAGACATCGCCTTTAAATAACGCGATATAGTATAAATCTGTAAACAAATTGAAAAAAAAAATCACGCTTGGAACATAAATTGTGAAACAATTTCCAGCACATTGAAAATAGTCTCGAGAGACATCGCATTTAAATAACGCGAAATAGTATAAATCTGTAAACAAATTCAAAAAAATCACGCGTGGAGCACAGATTATGAAACAATTTACAGCACATTGAGAATAGCCTCGATAGACATCGAAGTTAAATAACGCGAAATCTTATAAATTTGTAAATAAATTTAAAAAAATCACGCGTGGAGCACAGATTATGAAACAATTTCCAGCACATTGAGAATAGCCTCGATAGACATCGCCTTTAAATAACGCGAAATAGTATAAATCTGTAAACAAATTAAAAAAAAAAATCACGCTTGGAACATAAATTGTGAAACAATTTCCAGTACATTGAAAATAGTCTCGATAGACATCGCCTTTAAATAACGTGAAATAGTATATATCTGTAAATATATTTGAAAAAAAAATCACGCTTGGAGCATAGATTGTGAAACAATTTCCAGCATACTGAATAGCCTCGATAGACATCACCTTTAAATAACGCGAAAAATTATAAATCTGTAAACAAATTGAAAAAAAAAATCACGCTTGGAGCATAAATTGTGAAACAATTTCCAACACATTGAAAATAGTCTCGGTAGACATCGCCTTTAAATAAAGCGAAATATCATAAATCCGTAAACAAATTTAAAAATATCACGCGTGGTGCACAGATTATGAAACAATTTCCAGCACATTGAGAATAGCCTCGATAGACAACGCCTTTAAATAACGCGAAATAGTATAAATCTGTAAACAAATTGAAAAAAAAAAATCACGCTTGGAACATAAATTGTGAAACAATTTCCAGCACATTGAAAATAGCCTCGATAGACATCGCCTTTAAATAACGCGAAATCTTATAAATTTGTAAATAAACTCAAAAAAATCACGCGTGGAGCACAGATTATGAAACAATTTCCAGCACATAGAGAATAGACTCGATGGACATCGCCTTTAAATAACACGAAATAGTATAAATCCGTAAATAAATGAAAAAAAATCAGGCGTGGAACACAGATTATGAAACAATTTCCAGCACATTGAGAATAGTCTCGATAGCCATCGCCTTTAAATAACTCGAAATAGTATAAATCCGTAAACAAAATCAAACAATCCACGCGTGGAGCACAGATTATGGAACAATTTCCAGCACAATGAGAATAGCCTCGATAGACATCATCTTTAAATAACTCGAAATAGTATAAATCCGTAAATAAATGAAAAATTCAGGCGTGGAGCACAGATTATGAAACAATTTCCAGCACATTGAGAATAGCCTCGATAGACATCACCTTTAAATAACGCGAAATCTTTTAAATTTGTAAATAAATTTAAAAAAATCACGCGTGGAGCACAGATTACGAAACAATTTCCAGCACATTGAGAATAGCCTCGATAGACATCGCCTTTAAATAACGCGAAATCTTATAAATTTGTAAATAAATTTAAAAAAATCACGCGTGGAGCACAGATTATGAAACAATTTCCAGCACATTGAGAATAGCCTCGATAGACATCACCTTTAAATAACGCGAAATACGAGTAGTATAAATCTCTAAAAAAATTGAAAAAAAAAATTACGCTCGGAGCATAGATTCTGAAACAATTTCCAGCATATTGAAAATAGTCTCGAGAGACATCGCATTTAAATAATGCGAAATAGTATAAATCCGTAAAAAAATCTTAAAAAATTTACGCTTGGAGCACAGATTATGAAACAATTTCCAGCACATTGAGTATAGCGTCGACAGACATCGTCCTTAAATAATGCGAAATAGTATAAATCTGTAAATAAATTCGAAAAAATCATGCGTGGAGCACAGATTATGAAACAATTTCCAGCACATTGAGAATAGCATCGATAGACATCACCTTTAAATAACGCGAAATAGTATACATCCGTAAACAAATTCAAAACAATCACGCGTGGAGCACAGATTATGAAACAATTTCCAGCACATTGTGAATAGCCTCGATAGACATCGCCTTTAAATAACGTGAAATCTTATAAATTTGTAAATAAATTCAAAAAAATCACGTGTGGAGCACAGATTATGTCCAGCACATTGAGAATAGCTTCAATAGACATCGCCTTTAAATAACGCGAAATAGTATAAATTTGTAAATAAATGCAAAAAAATCACGCGCGGAGCACAGATTATGAAACAATTTCCAGCACATTGAGAATAGCCTCGATAGACATCGCCTTTAAATAACGCGAAATAGCATAAATCTGTAAATAAATTTGAAAAAAAAATCACGCTTGGAGCATAGATTGTGAAACAATTTCCAGCATATTGAAAATAGTCTCGATACCCATCACTTTTAAATAACGCGAAAAAGTATAATTCTGTAAACAAATTCAAAAAAATCACGCGTGGAGCACAGATTATGAAACAATTTACAGCACATTGAGAATAGCCTCGATAGACATCACCTTTAAATAACGCGAAAAATTATAAATCTGTAAACAAATTGAAAAAAAAAATCACGCTTGGAGCATAAATTGTGAAACAATTTCCAACACATTGAAAATAGTCTCGATAGACATCGCCCTTAAATAACGCGAAATAGTATAAATCTGTAAATAAAATTGAAAAAAAAATCACGCTTGGAGCATAGATTGTGAAACAATTTCCAGTTATTGAAAATAGTCTCGAGAGACATCGCATTTAAATAACGCGAAATAGTATAAATCTGTAAACAAATTCAAAAAAATCACGCGTGGAGCACAGATTATGAAACAATTTACAGCACATTGAGAATAGCCTCGATAGACATCACCTTTAAATAACGCGAAAAATTATAAATCTGTAAACAAATTGAAAAAAAAAATCACGCTTGGAGCATAAATTGTGAAACAATTTCCAACACATTGAAAATAGTCTCGATAGACATCGCCTTTAAATAAAGCGAAATATCATAAATCCGTAAACAAATTTAAAAATATCACGCGTGGAGCACAGATTATGAAACAATTTCCAGCACATTGAGAATAGCCTCGATAGACATCGCATTTAAATAACGCGAAATAGTATAAATCTGTAAACAAATTGAAAAAAAAATCACGCTTGGAACATAAATTGTGAAACAATTTCCAGCACATTGAAAATAGTCTCGAGAGACATCGCATTTAAATAACGCGAAATAGTATAAATCTGTAAACAAATTAAAAACAATCACGCGTGGAGCACAGATTATGAAACAATTTACAGCACATTGAGAATAGCCTCGATAGACATCGCCTTTAAATAACGCGAAATCTTATAAATTTGTAAATAAATTTAAAAAAATCACGCGTGGAGCACAGATTATGAAACAATTTCCAGCACATTGAGAATAGCCTCGATAGACATCGCCTTTAAATAACGCGAAATAGTATAAATCTGTAAACAAATTGAAAAAAAAAATCACGCTTGGAACATAAATTGTGAAACAATT
The DNA here is from genome assembly GCA_963932465.1 of Maratus speciosus. Taxonomy (NCBI): domain Eukaryota; kingdom Metazoa; phylum Arthropoda; class Arachnida; order Araneae; family Salticidae; genus Maratus; species Maratus speciosus. The sequence goes on from CAWVRF010001366.1 coordinate 1,382,057, forward strand.
TCCAGCACATTGAAAATAGTCTCGATAGACATCGCCTTTAAATAACGTGAAATTGTATATATCTGTAAATATATTTGAAAAAAAAATCACGCTTGGAGCATAGATTGTGAAACAATCTCCAGCATACTGAATAGCCTCGATAGACATCACCTTTAAATAACGCGAAAAATTATAAATCTGTAAACAAATTGAAAAAAAAAATCACGCTTGGAGCATAAATTGTGAAACAATTTCCAACACATTGAAAATAGTCTCGGTAGACATCGCCTTTAAATAAAGCGAAATATCATAAATCCGTAAACAAATTTAAAAATATCACGCGTGGAGCACAGATTATGAAACAATTTCCAGCACATTGAGAATAGCCTCGATAGACATCGCCTTTAAATAACGCGAAATAGTATAAATCTGTAAACAAATTGAAAAAAAAAATCACGCTTGGAACATAAATTGTGAAACAATTTCCAGCACATTGAAAATAGCCTCGATAGACATCGCCTTTAAATAACGCGAAATCTTATAAATTTGTAAATAAACTCAAAAAAATCACGCGTGGAGCACAGATTATGAAACAATTTCCAGCACATAGAGGATAGCCTCGATGGACATCGCCTTTAAATAACACGAAATAGTATAAATCCGTAAATAAATGAAAAAAAATCAGGCGTGGAACACAGATTATGAAACAATTTCCAGCACATTGAGAATAGTCTCGATAGCGATCGCCTTTAAATAACTCGAAATAGTATAAATCCGTAAACAAAATCAAACAATCCACGCGTGGAGCACAGATTATGGAACAATTTCCAGCACAATGAGAATAGCCTCGATAGACATCATCTTTAAATAACTCGAAATAGTATAAATCCGTAAATAAATGAAAAATTCAGGCGTGGAGCACAGATTATGAAACAATTTCCAGCACATTGAGAATAGCCTCGATAGACATCACCTTTAAATAACGCGAAATCTTATAAATTTGTAAATAAATTTAAAAAAATCACGCGTGGAGCACAGATTACGAAACAATTTCCAGCACATTGAGAATAGCCTCGACAGACATCGCCTTTAAATAACGCGAAATCTTATAAATTTGTAAATAAATTTAAAAAAATCACGCGTGGAGCACAGATTATGAAACAATTTCCAGCACATTGAGAATAGCCTCGATAGACATCACCTTTAAATAACGCGAAATACGAGTAGTATAAATCTCTAAAAAAATTGAAAAAAAAATTACGCTTGGAGCATAGATTCTGAAACAATTTCCAGCATATTGAATATAGTCTCGAGAGACATCGCCTTTAAATAATGCGAAATAGTATAAATCCGTAAAAAAATCTTAAAAAATTTACGCTTGGAGCACAGATTATGAAACAATTTCCAGCACATTGAGTATAGCGTCGACAGACATCGTCCTTAAATAATGCGAAATAGTATAAATCTGTAAATAAATTCGAAAAAATCATGCGTGGAGCACAGATTATGAAACAATTTCCAGCACATTGAGAATAGCATCGATAGACATCACCTTTAAATAACGCGAAATAGTATACATCCGTAAACAAATTCAAAACAATCACGCGTGGAGCACAGATTATGAAACAATTTCCAGCACATTGTGAATAGCCTCGATAGACATCGCCTTTAAATAACGTGAAATCTTATAAATTTGTAAATAAATTCAAAAAAATCACGTGTGGAGCACAGATTATGTCCAGCACATTGAGAATAGCCTCAATAGACATCGCCTTTAAATAACGCGAAATAGTATAAATTTGTAAATAAATGCAAAAAAATCACGCGCGGAGCACAGATTATGAAACAATTTCCAGCACATTGAGAATAGCCTCGATAGACATCGCCTTTAAATAACGCGAAATAGCATAAATCTGTAAATAAATTTGAAAAAAAAATCACGCTTGGAGCATAGATTGTGAAACAATTTCCAGCATATTGAAAATAGTCTCGATACCCATCACTTTTAAATAACGCGAAAAAGTATAATTCTGTAAACAAATTCAAAAAAATCACGCGTGGAGCACAGATTATGAAACAATTTACAGCACATTGAGAATAGCCTCGATAGACATCACCTTTAAATAACGCGAAAAATTATAAATCTGTAAACAAATTGAAAAAAAAATCACGCTTGGAGCATAAATTGTGAAACAATTTCCAACACATTGAAAATAGTCTCGATAGACATCGCCCTTAAATAACGCGAAATAGTATAAATCTGTAAATAAAATTGAAAAAAAAATCACGCTTGGAGCATAGATTGTGAAACAATTTCCAGCATATTGAAAATAGTCTCGAGAGACATCGCATTTAAATAACGCGAAATAGTATAAATCTGTAAACAAATTCAAAAAAATCACGCGTGGAGCACAGATTATGAAACAATTTACAGCACATTGAGAATAGCCTCGATAGACATCACCTTTAAATAACGCGAAAAATTATAAATCTGTAAACAAATTGAAAAAAAAAATCACGCTTGGAGCATAAATTGTGAAACAATTTCCAACACATTGAAAATAGTCTCGATAGACATCGCCTTTAAATAAAGCGAAATATCATAAATCCGTAAACAAATTTAAAAATATCACGCGTGGAGCACAGATTATGAAACAATTTCCAGCACATTGAGAATAGCCTCGATAGACATCGCATTTAAATAATGCGAAATAGTATAAATCTGTAAACAAATTGAAAAAAAATCACGCTTGGAACATAAATTGTGAAACAATTTCCAGCACATTGAAAATAGTCTCGAGAGACATCGCATTTAAATAACGCGAAATAGTATAAATCTGTAAACAAATTAAAAAAAATCAAGCGTGGAGCACAGATTATGAAACAATTTACAGCACATTGAGAATAGCCTCGATAGACATCGCCTTTAAATAACGCGAAATCTTATAAATTTGTAAATAAATTTAAAAAAATCACGCGTGGAGCACAGATTATGAAACAATTTCCAGCACATTGAGAATAGCCTCGATAGACATCGCCTTTAAATAACGCGAAATAGTATAAATCTGTAAACAAATTGAAAAAAAAAATCACGCTTGGAACATAAATTGTGAAACAATTTCCAGCACATTGAAAATAGTCTCGATAGACATCGCCTTTAAATAACGTGAAATAGTATATATCTGTAAATATATTTGAAAAAAAATCACGCTTGGAGCATAGATTGTGAAACAATTTCCAGCATACTGAATAGCCTCGATAGACATCACCTTTAAATAACGCGAAAAATTATAAATCTGTAAACAAATTGAAAAAAAAAATCACGCTTGGAGCATAAATTGTGAAACAATTTCCAACACATTGAAAATAGTCTCGGTAGACATCGCCTTTAAATAAAGCGAAATATCATAAATCCGTAAACAAATTTAAAAATATCACGCGTGGAGCACAGATTATGAAACAATTTCCAGCACATTGAGAATAGCCTCGATAGACATCGCCTTTAAATAACGCGAAATAGTATAAATCTGTAAACAAATTGAAAAAAAAAATCACGCTTGGAACATAAATTGTGAAACAATTTCCAGCACATTGAAAATAGCCTAGATAGACATCGCCTTTAAATAACGCGAAATCTTATAAATTTGTAAATAAACTAAAAAAAATCACGCGTGGAGCACAGATTATGAAACAATTTCCAGCACATAGAGAATAGCCTCGATGGACATCGCCTTTAAATAACTCGAAATAGTATAAATCCGTAAACAAAATCAAACAATCCACGCGTGGAGCACAGATTATGGAACAATTTCCAGCACAATGAGAATAGCCTCGATAGACATCATCTTTAAATAACTCGAAATAGTATAAATCCGTAAATAAATGAAAAATTCAGGCGTGGAGCACAGATTATGAAACAATTTCCAGCACATTGAGAATAGCCTCGATAGACATCACCTTTAAATAACGCGAAATCTTATAAATTTGTAAATAAATTTAAAAAAATCACGCGTGGGGCACAGATTACGAAACAATTTCCAGCACATTGAGAATAGCCTCGACAGACATCGCCTTTAAATAACGCGAAATCTTATAAATTTGTAAATAAATTTAAAAAAATCACGCGTGGAGCACAAATTATGAAACAATTTCCAGCACATTGAGAATAGCCTCGATAGACATCACCTTTAAATAACGCGAAATACGAGTAGTATAAATCTCTAAAAAAATTGAAAAAAAAATTACGCTTGGAGCATAGATTCTGAAACAATTTCCAGCATATTGAATATAGTCTCGAGAGACATCGCCTTTAAATAACGCGAAATAGTATAAATCCGTAAACATATCTTAAAAATTTTACGCGTGGAGCACAGATTATGAAACAATTTCCAGCATATTGAGTATAGCGTCGATAGACATCGTCTTTAAATAATGCGAAATAGTATAAATCTGTAAATAAATTCGAAAAAATCATGCGTGGAGCACAGATTATGAAACAATTTCCAGCACATTGAGAATAGCATCGATAGACATCACCTTTAAATAACGCGAAATAGTATAAATCCGTAAACAAATTCAAAACAATCACGCGTGGAGCACTGTTTATGAAACAATTTCCAGCACATTGTGAATAGCCTCGATAGACATCGCCTTTAAATAACGTGAAATCTTATAAATTTGTAAATAAATTCAAAAAAATCACGTGTGGAGCACAGATTATATCCAGCACATTGAGAATAGCCTCAATAGACATCGCCTTTAAATAGCGCGAAATAGTACAAATTTGTAAATAAATGCAAAAAAATCACGCGCGGAGCACAGATTATGAAACAATTTCCAGCACATTGAGAATAGCCTCGATAGACATCGCCTTTAAATAACGCGAAATAGCATAAATCTGTAAATAAATTTGAAAGAAAAATCACGCTTGGAGCATAGATTGTGAAACAATTTCCAGCATATTGAAAATAGTCTCGATACCCATCACTTTTAAATAACGCGAAAAAGTATAAATCTGTAAACAAATTGAAAAAAAAAATCACGCTTGGAGCATAAATTGTGAAACAATTTCCAGCACATCGAAAATAGTCTCGATAGAAATCGCCTTTAAATAAAGCGAAATATTATAAATCCGTAAACAAATTTAAAAACATCACGCGTTGAGCACAGATTATGAAACAATTTCCAGCACATTGAGAATAACCTCGATAGACATCACCTTTAAATAACGCGAAATAATATAAATGCGTAAACAAATTCAAAAAAATCACGCGTGGAGCACAGATTATGAAACAATTTACAGCACATTGAGAATAGCCTCGATAGACATCGCCTTTAAATAACGCGAAATCTTATAAATTTGTAAATAAATTCAAAAAAATCACGCGTGGAGCACAGATTATGAAACAATTTCCAGCACATTGAGAATAGCCTCGATAGACATCGCCCTTAAATAACGCGAAATAGTATAAATCTGTAAACAAATTGAAAAAAAAAATCACGCTTGGAGCATAAATTATGAAACAATTTCCAGCACATTGAGAATAGCCTCGATAGACATCGCCTTTAAATAACGCGAAATAGTATAAATCTGTAAACAAATTGAAAAAAAAAATCACGCTTGGAACATAAATTGTGAAACAATTTCCAGCACATTGAAAATAGCCTCGATAGACATCGCCTTTAAATAACGCGAAATCTTATAAATTTGTAAATAAACTCAAAAAAATCACGCGTGGAGCACATATTATGAAACAATTTCCAGCACATAGAGAATAGCCTCGATGGACATCGCCTTTAAATAACACGAAATAGTATAAATCCGTAAATAAATGAAAAAAAATCAGGCGTGGAACACAGATTATGAAACAATTTCCAGCACATTGAGAATAGTCTCGATAGCCATCGCCTTTAAATAACTCGAAATAGTATAAATCCGTAAACAAAATCAAACAATCCACGCGTGGAGCACAGATTATGGAACAATTTCCAGCACAATGAGAATAGCCTCGATAGACATCATCTTTAAATAACTCGAAATAGTATAAATCCGTAAATAAATGAAACATTCAGGCGTGGAGCACAGATTATGAAACAATTTCCAGCACATTGAGAATATCCTCGATAGACATCACCTTTAAATAACGCGAAATCTTATAAATTTGTAAATAAATTTAAAAAAATCACGCGTGGAGCACAGATTACGAAACAATTTCCAGCACATTGAGAATAGCCTCGACAGACATCGCCTTTAAATAACGCGAAATCTTATAAATTTGTAAATAAATTTTAAAAAATCACGCGTGGAGCACAGATTATGAAACAATTTCCAGCACATTGAGAATAGCCTCGATAGACATCACCTTTAAATAACGCGAAATACGAGTAGTATAAATCTCTAAAAAAATTGAAAAAAAAATTACGCTTGGAGCATAGATTCTGAAACAATTTCCAGCATATTGAATATAGTCTCGAGAGACATCGCCTTTAAATAACGCGAAATAGTATAAATCCGTAAACATATCTTAAAAATTTTACGCGTGGAGCACAGATTATGAAACAATTTCCAGCACATTGAGTATAGCGTCGATAGACATCGTCTTTAAATAATGCGAAATAGTATAAATCTGTAAATAAATTCGAAAAAATCATGCGTGGAGCACAGATTATGAAACAATTTCCAGCACATTGTGAATAGCATCGATAGACATCGCCTTTAAATAACGTGAAATCTTATAAATTTGTAAATAAATTAAAAAAAATCACGTGTGGAGCACAGATTATATCCAGCACATTGAGAATAGCCTCAATAGACATCGCCTTTAAATAGCGCGAAATAGTACAAATTTGTAAATAAATGCAAAAAAATCACGCGCGGAGCACAGATTATGAAACAATTTCCATCACATTGAGAATAGCCTCGATAGACATCGCCTTTAAATAACGCGAAATAGCATAAATCTGTAAATAAATTTGAAAGAAAAATCACGCTTGGAGCATAGATTGTGAAACAATTTCCAGCATATTGAAAATAGTCTCGATACCCATCACTTTTAAATAACGCGAAAAAGTATAAATCTGTAAACAAATTGAAAAAAAAAATCACGCTTGGAGCATAAATTGTGAAACAATTTCCAGCACATCGAAAATAGTCTCGATAGACATCGCCTTTAAATAAAGCAAAATATTATAAATCCGTAAACAAATTTAAAAACATCACGCGTTGAGCACAGATTATGAAACAATTTCCAGCACATTGAGAATAACCTCGATAGACATCACCTTTAAATAACGCGAAATAGTATAAATGCGTAAACAAATTCAAAAAAATCACGCGTGGAGCACAGATTATGAAACAATTTACAGCACATTGAGAATAGCCTCGATAGACATCGCCTTTAAATAACGCGAAATCTTATAAATTTGTAAATAAATTCAAAAAAATCACGCGTGGAGCACAGATTATGAAACAATTTCCAGCACATTGAGAATAGCCTCGATAGACATCGCCCTTAAATAACGCGAAATAGTATAAATCTGTAAACAAATTGAAAAAAAAAATCACGCTTGGAGCATAAATTATGAAACAATTTCCAGCACATTGAGAATAGCCTCGATAGACATCGCCTTTAAATAACGCGATATAGTATAAATCTGTAAACAAATTGAAAAAAAAATCACGCTTGGAACATAAATTGTGAAACAATTTCCAGCACATTGAAAATAGTCTCGATAGACATCGCCTTTAAATAACGTGAAATAGTATATATCTGTAAATAAATTTGAAAACAAAATCACGCTTGGAGCATAGATTGTGAAACAATTTCCAGCATACTGAATAGCCTCGATAGACATCACCTTTAAATAACGCGAAAAATTATAAATCTGTAAACAAATTGAAAAATAAATCACGCTTGGAGCATAAATTGTGAAACAATTTCCAACACAATGAAAATAGTCTCGGTAGACATCGCCTTTAAATAAAGCGAAATATCATAAATCCGTAAACAAATTTAAAAATATCACGCGTGGAGCACAGATTATGAAACAATTTCCAGCACATTGAGAATAGCCTCGATAGACATCGCCTTTAAATAACGCGAAATAGTATAAATCTGTAAACAAATTGAAAAAAAAAATCACGCTTGGAACATAAATTGTGAAACAATTTCCAGCACATTGAAAATAGCCTCGATAGACATCGCCTTTAAATAACGCGAAATCTTATAAATTTGTAAATAAACTAAAAAAAATCACGCGTGGAGCACAGATTATGAAACAATTTCCAGCACATAGAGAATAGCCTCGATGGACATCGCCTTTAAATAACACGAAATAGTATAAATCCGTAAATAAATGAAAAAAAATCAGGCGTGGAACACAGATTATGAAACAATTTCCAGCACATTGAGAATAGTCTCGATAGCCATCGCCTTTAAATAACTCGAAATAGTATAAATCCGTAAACAAAATCAAACAATCCACGCGTGGAGCACAGATTATGGAACAATTTCCAGCACAATGAGAATAGCCTCGATAGACATCATCTTTAAATAACTCGAAATAGTATAAATCCGTAAATAAATGAAAAATTCAGGCGTGGAGCACAGATTATGAAACAATTTCCAGCACATTGAGAATAGCCTCGATAGACATCACCTTTAAATAACGCGAAATAGTATAAATGCGTAAACATATCTTAAAAATTTTACGCGTGGAGCACAGATTATGAAACAATTTCCAGCACATTGAGAATAGCCTCGATAGACATCACCTTTAAATAACGCGAAATACGAGTAGTATAAATCTCTAAAAAAATTGAAAAAAAAATTACGCTTGGAGCATAGATTCTGAAACAATTTCCAGCATATTGAATATAGTCTCGAGAGACATCGCCTTTAAATAACGCGAAATAGTATAAATCCGTAAACATATCTTAAAAATTTTACGCGTGGAGCACAGATTATGAAACAATTTCCAGCACATTGTGAATAGCATCGATAGACATCGCCTTTAAATAACGTGAAATCTTATAAATTTGTAAATAAATTAAAAAAAATCACGTGTGGAGCACAGATTATATCCAGCACATTGAGAATAGCCTCAATAGACATCGCCTTTAAATAGCGCGAAATAGTACAAATTTGTAAATAAATGCAAAAAAATCACGCGCGGAGCACAGATTATGAAACAATTTCCATCACATTGAGAATAGCCTCGATAGACATCGCCTTTAAATAACGCGAAATAGCATAAATCTGTAAATAAATTTGAAAGAAAAATCACGCTTGGAGCATAGATTGTGAAACAATTTCCAGCATATTGAAAATAGTCTCGATACCCATCACTTTTAAATAACGCGAAAAAGTATAAATCTGTAAACAAATTGAAAAAAAAAATCACGCTTGGAGCATAAATTGTGAAACAATTTCCAGCACATCGAAAATAGTCTCGATAGACATCGCCTTTAAATAAAGCAAAATATTATAAATCCGTAAACAAATTTAAAAACATCACGCGTTGAGCACAGATTATGAAACAATTTCCAGCACATTGAGAATAACCTCGATAGACATCACCTTTAAATAACGCGAAATAGTATAAATGCGTAAACAAATTCAAAAAAATCACGCGTGGAGCACAGATTATGAAACAATTTACAGCACATTGAGAATAGCCTCGATAGACATCGCCTTTAAATAACGCGAAATCTTATAAATTTGTAAATAAATTCAAAAAAATCACGCGTGGAGCACAGATTATGAAACAATTTCCAGCACATTGAGAATAGCCTCGATAGACATCGCCCTTAAATAACGCGAAATAGTATAAATCTGTAAACAAATTGAAAAAAAAATCACGCTTGGAGCATAAATTATGAAACAATTTCCAGCACATTGAGAATAGCCTCGATAGACATCGCCTTTAAATAACGCGATATAGTATAAATCTGTAAACAAATTGAAAAAAAAATCACGCTTGGAACATAAATTGTGAAACAATTTCCAGCACATTGAAAATAGTCTCGATAGACATCGCCTTTAAATAACGTGAAATAGTATATATCTGTAAATAAATTTGAAAACAAAATCACGCTTGGAGCATAGATTGTGAAACAATTTCCAGCATACTGAATAGCCTCGATAGACATCACCTTTAAATAACGCGAAAAATTATAAATCTGTAAACAAATTGAAAAATAAATCACGCTTGGAGCATAAATTGTGAAACAATTTCCAACACAATGAAAATAGTCTCGGTAGACATCGCCTTTAAATAAAGCGAAATATCATAAATCCGTAAACAAATTTAAAAATATCACGCGTGGAGCACAGATTATGAAACAATTTCCAGCACATTGAGAATAGCCTCGATAGACATCGCCTTTAAATAACGCGAAATAGTATAAATCTGTAAACAAATTGAAAAAAAAAATCACGCTTGGAACATAAATTGTGAAACAATTTCCAGCACATTGAAAATAGCCTCGATAGACATCGCCTTTAAATAACGCGAAATCTTATAAATTTGTAAATAAACTAAAAAAAATCACGCGTGGAGCACAGATTATGAAACAATTTCCAGCACATAGAGAATAGCCTCGATGGACATCGCCTTTAAATAACACGAAATAGTATAAATCCGTAAATAAATGAAAAAAAATCAGGCGTGGAACACAGATTATGAAACAATTTCCAGCACATTGAGAATAGTCTCGATAGCCATCGCCTTTAAATAACTCGAAATAGTATAAATCCGTAAACAAAATCAAACAATCCACGCGTGGAGCACAGATTATGGAACAATTTCCAGCACAATGAGAATAGCCTCGATAGACATCATCTTTAAATAACTCGAAATAGTATAAATCCGTAAATAAATGAAAAATTCAGGCGTGGAGCACAGATTATGAAACAATTTCCAGCACATTGAGAATAGCCTCGATAGACATCACCTTTAAATAACGCGAAATAGTATAAATGCGTAAACATATCTTAAAAATTTTACGCGTGGAGCACAGATTATGAAACAATTTCCAGCACATTGAGAATAGCCTCGATAGACATCACCTTTAAATAACGCGAAATACGAGTAGTATAAATCTCTAAAAAAATTGAAAAAAAAATTACGCTTGGAGCATAGATTCTGAAACAATTTCCAGCATATTGAATATAGTCTCGAGAGACATCGCCTTTAAATAACGCGAAATAGTATAAATCCGTAAACATATCTTAAAAATTTTACGCGTGGAGCACAGATTATGAAACAATTTCCAGCATATTGAGTATAGCGTCGATAGACATCGTCTTTAAATAATGCGAAATAGTATAAATTTGTAAATAAATTCGAAAAAATCATGCGTGGAGCACAGATTATGAAACAATTTCCAGCACATTGAGAATAGCATCGATAGACATCACCTTTAAATAACGCGAAATAGTATAAATCCGTAAACAAATTCAAAACAATCACGCGTGGAGCACAGATTATGAAACAATTTCCAGCACATTGTGAATAGCCTCGATAGACATCGCCTTTAAATAACGTGAAATCTTATAAATTTGTAAATAAATTCAAAAAAATCACGTGTGGAGCACAGATTATATCCAGAACATTGAGAATAGCCTCAATAGACATCGCCTTTAAATAGCGCGAAATAGTACAAATTTGTAAATAAATGCAAAAAAATCACGCGCGGAGCACAGATTATGAAACAATTTCCAGCACATTGAGAATAGCCTCGATAGACATCGCCTTTAAATAACGCGAAATAGCATAAATCTGTAAATAAATTTGAAAGAAAAATCACGCTTGGAGCATAGATTGTGAAACATTTTCCAGCATATTGAAAATAGTCTCGATACCCATCACTTTTAAATAACGCGAAAAAGTATAAATCTGTAAACAAATTGAAAAAAAAATCACGCTTGGATCATAAATTGTGAAACAATTTCCAGCACATCGAAAATAGTCTCGATAGACATCGCCTTTAAATAAAGCGAAATATTATAAATCCGTAAACAAATTTAAAAACATCACGCGTTGAGCACAGATTATGAAACAATTTCCAGCACATTGAGAATAACCTCGATAGACATCACCTTTAAATAACGCGAAATATTATAAATGCGTAAACAAATTCAAAAAAATCACGCGTGGAGCACAGATTATGAAACAATTTACAGCACATTGAGAATAGCCTCGATAGACATCGCCTTTAAATAACGCGAAATCTTATAAATTTGTAAATAAATTCAAAAAAATCACGCGTGGAGCACAGATTATGAAACAATTTCCAGCACATTGAGAATAGCCTCGATAGACATCGCCCTTAAATAACGCGAAATAGTATAAATCTGTAAACAAATTGAAAAAAAAATCACGCTTGGAGCATAAATTATGAAACAATTTCCAGCACATTGAGAATAGCCTCGATAGACATCGCCTTTAAATAACGCGATATAGTATAAATCTGTAAACAAATTGAAAAAAAAAATCACGCTTGGAACATAAATTGTGAAACAATTTCCAGCACATTGAAAATAGTCTCGAGAGACATCGCATTTAAATAACGCGAAATAGTATAAATCTGTAAACAAATTCAAAAAAATCACGCGTGAAGCACAGATTATGAAACAATTTACAGCACATTGAGAATAGCCTCGATAGACATCGAAGTTAAATAACGCGAAAACTTATAAATTTGTAAATAAATTTAAAAAAATCACGCGTGGAGCACAGATTATGAAACAATTTCCAGCACATTGAGAATAGCCTCGATAGACATCGCCTTTAAATAACGCGAAATAGTATAAATCTGTAAACAAATTGAAAAAAAAAATCACGCTTGGAACATAAATTGTGAAACAATTTCCAGTACATTGAAAATAGTCTCGATAGACATCGCCTTTAAATAACGTGAAATAGTATATATCTGTAAATAAATTTGAAAACAAAATCACGCTTGGAGCATAGATTGTGAAACAATTTCCAGCATATTGAATAGCCTCGATAGACATCACCTTTAAATAACGCGAAAAATTATAAATCTGTAAACAAATTGAAAAAAAAAATCACGCTTGGAGCATAAATTGTGAAACATTTTCCAACACATTGAAAATAGTCTCGATAGACATCGCCTTTAAATAAAGCGAAATATCATAAATCCGTAAACAAATTTAAAAATATCACGCGTGGAGCACAGATTATGAAACAATTTCCAGCACATTGAGAATAGTCTCGATAGACATCGCCTTTAAATAACGCGAAATAGTATAAATCTGTAAACAAATTGAAAAAAAAAATCACGCTTGGAACATAAATTGTGAAACAATTTCCAGCACATTGAAAATAGTCTCGAGAGACATCGCATTTAAATAACGCGAAATAGTATAAATCTGTAAACAAATTTAAAAAAATCACGCGTGGAGCACAGATTATGAAACAATTTACAGCACATTGAGAATAGCCTCGATAGACATCGCCTTTAAATAACGCGAAATCTTATAAATTTGTAAATAAACTCAAAAAAATCACGCGTGGAGCACATATTATGAAACAATTTCCAGCACATAGAGAATAGCCTCGATGGACATCGCCTTTAAATAACACGAAATAGTATAAATCCGTAAATAAATTTTAAAAAATCAGGCGTGGAACACAGATTATGAAACAATTTCCAGCACATTGAGAATAGTCTCGATAGCCATCGCCTTTAAATAACTCGAAATAGTATAAATCCGAAAACAAAATCAAACAATCCACGCGTGGAGCACAGATTATGGAACAATTTCCAGCACAATGAGAATAGCCTCGATAGACATCATCTTTAAATAACTCGAAATAGTATAAATCCGTAAATAAATGAAAAATTCAGGCGTGGAGCACAGATTATGAAACAATTTCCAGCACATTGAGAATAGCCTCGATAGACATCACCTTTAAATAACGCGAAATCTTATAAATTTGTAAATAAATTCAAAAAAATCACGCGTGGAGCACAGATTATGAAACAATTTCCAGCACATTGAGAATAGCCTCGATAGACATCGCCCTTAAATAACGCGAAATAGTATAAATCTGTAAACAAATTGAAAAAAAAAATCACGCTTGGAGCATAAATTATGAAACAATTTCCAGCACATTGAGAATAGCCTCGATAGACATCGCCTTTAAATAACGCGATATAGTATAAATCTGTAAACAAATTGAAAAAAAAATCACGCTTGGAACATAAATTGTGAAACAATTTCCAGCACATTGAAAATAGTCTCGATAGACATCGCCTTTAAATAACGTGAAATAGTATATATCTGTAAATAAATTTGAAAACAAAATCACGCTTGGAGCATAGATTGTGAAACAATTTCCAGCATACTGAATAGCCTCGATAGACATCACCTTTAAATAACGCGAAAAATTATAAATCTGTAAACAAATTGAAAAATAAATCACGCTTGGAGCATAAATTGTGAAACAATTTCCAACACAATGAAAATAGTCTCGGTAGACATCGCCTTTAAATAAAGCGAAATATCATAAATCCGTAAACAAATTTAAAAATATCACGCGTGGAGCACAGATTATGAAACAATTTCCAGCACATTGAGAATAGCCTCGATAGACATCGCCTTTAAATAACGCGAAATAGTATAAATCTGTAAACAAATTGAAAAAAAAAATCACGCTTGGAACATAAATTGTGAAACAATTTCCAGCACATTGAGAATAGCCTCGATAGACATCGCCTTTAAATAACGCGAAATCTTATAAATTTGTAAATAAACTAAAAAAAATCACGCGTGGAGCACAGATTATGAAACAATTTCCAGCACATAGAGAATAGCCTCGATGGACATCGCCTTTAAATAACACGAAATAGTATAAATCCGTAAATAAATGAAAAAAAATCAGGCGTGGAACACAGATTATGAAACAATTTCCAGCACATTGAGAATAGTCTCGATAGCCATCGCCTTTAAATAACTCGAAATAGTATAAATCCGTAAACAAAATCAAACAATCCACGCGTGGAGCACAGATTATGGAACAATTTCCAGCACAATGAGAATAGCCTCGATAGACATCATCTTTAAATAACTCGAAATAGTATAAATCCGTAAATAAATGAAAAATTCAGGCGTGGAGCACAGATTATGAAACAATTTCCAGCACATTGAGAATAGCCTCGATAGACATCACCTTTAAATAACGCGAAATAGTATAAATGCGTAAACATATCTTAAAAATTTTACGCGTGGAGCACAGATTATGAAACAATTTCCAGCACATTGAGAATAGCCTCGATAGACATCACCTTTAAATAACGCGAAATACGAGTAGTATAAATCTCTAAAAAAATTGAAAAAAAAATTACGCTTGGAGCATAGATTCTGAAACAATTTCCAGCATATTGAATATAGTCTCGAGAGACATCGCCTTTAAATAACGCGAAATAGTATAAATCCGTAAACATATCTTAAAAATTTTACGCGTGGAGCACAGATTATGAAACAATTTCCAGCATATTGAGTATAGCGTCGATAGACATCGTCTTTAAATAATGCGAAATAGTATAAATCTGTAAATAAATTCGAAAAAATCATGCGTGGAGCACAGATTATGAAACAATTTCCAGCACATTGAGAATAGCATCGATAGACATCACCTTTAAATAACGCGAAATAGTATAAATCCGTAAACAAATTCAAAACAATCACGCGTGGAGCACAGATTATGAAACAATTTCCAGCACATTGTGAATAGCCTCGATAGACATCGCCTTTAAATAACGTGAAATCTTATAAATTTGTAAATAAATTCAAAAAAATCACGTGTGGAGCACAGATTATATCCAGCACATTGAGAATAGCCTCAATAGACATCGCCTTTAAATAGCGCGAAATAGTACAAATTTGTAAATAAATGCAAAAAAATCACGCGCGGAGCACAGATTATGAAACAATTTCCAGCACATTGAGAATAGCCTCGATAGACATCGCCTTTAAATAACGCGAAATAGCATAAATCTGTAAATAAATTTGAAAGAAAAATCACGCTTGGAGCATAGATTGTGAAACATTTTCCAGCATATTGAAAATAGTCTCGATACCCATCACTTTTAAATAACGCGAAAAAGTATAAATCTGTAAACAAATTGAAAAAAAAATCACGCTTGGATCATAAATTGTGAAACAATTTCCAGCACATCGAAAATAGTCTCGATAGACATCGCCTTTAAATAAAGCGAAATATTATAAATCCGTAAACAAATTTAAAAACATCACGCGTTGAGCACAGATTATGAAACAATTTCCAGCACATTGAGAATAACCTCGATAGACATCACCTTTAAATAACGCGAAATATTATAAATGCGTAAACAAATTCAAAAAAATCACGCGTGGAGCACAGATTATGAAACAATTTACAGCACATTGAGAATAGCCTCGATAGACATCGCCTTTAAATAACGCGAAATCTTATAAATTTGTAAATAAATTCAAAAAAATCACGCGTGGAGCACAGATTATGAAACAATTTCCAGCACATTGAGAATAGCCTCGATAGACATCGCCCTTAAATAACGCGAAATAGTATAAATCTGTAAACAAATTGAAAAAAAAATCACGCTTGGAGCATAAATTATGAAACAATTTCCAGCACATTGAGAATAGCCTCGATAGACATCGCCTTTAAATAACGCGATATAGTATAAATCTGTAAACAAATTGAAAAAAAAAATCACGCTTGGAACATAAATTGTGAAACAATTTCCAGCACATTGAAAATAGTCTCGAGAGACATCGCATTTAAATAACGCGAAATAGTATAAATCTGTAAACAAATTCAAAAAAATCACGCGTGAAGCACAGATTATGAAACAATTTACAGCACATTGAGAATAGCCTCGATAGACATCGAAGTTAAATAACGCGAAAACTTATAAATTTGTAAATAAATTTAAAAAAATCACGCGTGGAGCACAGATTATGAAACAATTTCCAGCACATTGAGAATAGCCTCGATAGACATCGCCTTTAAATAACGCGAAATAGTATAAATCTGTAAACAAATTGAAAAAAAAAATCACGCTTGGAACATAAATTGTGAAACAATTTCCAGTACATTGAAAATAGTCTCGATAGACATCGCCTTTAAATAACGTGAAATAGTATATATCTGTAAATAAATTTGAAAACAAAATCACGCTTGGAGCATAGATTGTGAAACAATTTCCAGCATATTGAATAGCCTCGATAGACATCACCTTTAAATAACGCGAAAAATTATAAATCTGTAAACAAATTGAAAAAAAAAATCACGCTTGGAGCATAAATTGTGAAACATTTTCCAACACATTGAAAATAGTCTCGATAGACATCGCCTTTAAATAAAGCGAAATATCATAAATCCGTAAACAAATTTAAAAATATCACGCGTGGAGCACAGATTATGAAACAATTTCCAGCACATTGAGAATAGTCTCGATAGACATCGCCTTTAAATAACGCGAAATAGTATAAATCTGTAAACAAATTGAAAAAAAAAATCACGCTTGGAACATAAATTGTGAAACAATTTCCAGCACATTGAAAATAGTCTCGAGAGACATCGCATTTAAATAACGCGAAATAGTATAAATCTGTAAACAAATTTAAAAAAATCACGCGTGGAGCACAGATTATGAAACAATTTACAGCACATTGAGAATAGCCTCGATAGACATCGCCTTTAAATAACGCGAAATCTTATAAATTTGTAAATAAACTCAAAAAAATCACGCGTGGAGCACAGATTATGAAACAATTTCCAGCACATAGAGAATAGCCTCGATGGACATCGCCTTTAAATAACACGAAATAGTATAAATCCGTAAATAAATTTTAAAAAATCAGGCGTGGAACACAGATTATGAAACAATTTCCAGCACATTGAGAATAGTCTCGATAGCCATCGCCTTTAAATAACTCGAAATAGTATAAATCCGAAAACAAAATCAAACAATCCACGCGTGGAGCACAGATTATGGAACAATTTCCAGCACAATGAGAATAGCCTCGATAGACATCATCTTTAAATAACTCGAAATAGTATAAATCCGTAAATAAATGAAAAATTCAGGCGTGGAGCACAGATTATGAAACAATTTCCAGCACATTGAGAATAGCCTCGATAGACATCACCTTTAAATAACGCGAAATCTTTTAAATTTGTCAATAAATTTAAAAAAATCACGCGTGGAGCACAGATTACGAAACAATTTCCAGCACATTGAGAATAGCCTCGATAGACATCGCCTTTAAATAACGCGAAATCTTATAAATTTTTAAATAAATTTAAAAAAATCACGCGTGGAGCACAGATTATGAAACAATTTCCAGCACATTGAGAATAGCCTCGATAGACATCGTCCTTAAATAACGTGAAATCTTATAAATTTGTAAATAAATTAAAAAAAATCACGTGTGGAGCACAGATTATGTCCAGCACATTGAGAATAGCCTCAATAGACATCGCCTTTAAATAACGCGAAATAGTATAAATTTGTAAATAAATGCAAAAAAATCACGCGCGGAGCACAGATTATGAAACAATTTCCAGCACATTGAGAATAGCCTCGATAGACATCGCCTTTAAATAACGCGAAATAGCATAAATCTGTAAATAAATTTGAAAAAAAAAATCACGCTTGGAGCATAGATTGTGAAACAATTTCCAACACATTGAAAATAGTCTCGATAGACATCGCCTTTAAATAAAGCGAAATATCATAAATCCGTAAACAAATTTAAAAATATCACGCGTGGAGCACAGATTATGAAACAATTTCCAGCACATTGAGAATAGCCTCAATAGACATCGCCCTTAAATAACGCGAAATAGTATAAATCTGTAAATAAAATTGAAAAAAAAATCACGCTTGGAGCATAGATTGTGAAACAATTTCCAGCATATTGAAAATAGTCTCGAGAGACATCGCATTTAAATAACGCGAAATAGTATAAATCTGTAAACAAATTCAAAAAAATCACGCGTGGAGCACAGATTATGAAACAATTTACAGCACATTGAGAATAGCCTCGATAGACATCACCTTTAAATAACGCGAAAAATTATAAATCTGTAAACAAATTGAAAAAAAAAATCACGCTTGGAGCATAAATTGTGAAACAATTTCCAACACATTGAAAATAGTCTCGATAGACATCGCCTTTAAATAAAGCGAAATATCATAAATCCGTAAACAAATTTAAAAATATCACGCGTGGAGCACAGATTATGAAACAATTTCCAGCACATTGAGAATAGCCTCGATAGACATCGCCCTTAAATAACGCGAAATAGTATAAATCTGTAAACAAATTGAAAAAAAAATCACGCTTGGAGCATAAATTATGAAACAATTTCCAGCACATTGAGAATAGCCTCGATAGACATCGCCTTTAAATAACGCGATATAGTATAAATCTGTAAACAAATTGAAAAAAAAAATCACGCTTGGAACATAAATTGTGAAACAATTTCCAGCACATTGAAAATAGTCTCGAGAGACATCGCATTTAAATAACGCGAAATAGTATAAATCTGTAAACAAATTCAAAAAAATCACGCGTGAAGCACAGATTATGAAACAATTTACAGCACATTGAGAATAGCCTCGATAGACATCGAAGTTAAATAACGCGAAAACTTATAAATTTGTAAATAAATTTAAAAAAATCACGCGTGGAGCACAGATTATGAAACAATTTCCAGCACATTGAGAATAGCCTCGATAGACATCGCCTTTAAATAACGCGAAATAGTATAAATCTGTAAACAAATTGAAAAAAAAAATCACGCTTGGAACATAAATTGTGAAACAATTTCCAGTACATTGAAAATAGTCTCGATAGACATCGCCTTTAAATAACGTGAAATAGTATATATCTGTAAATAAATTTGAAAACAAAATCACGCTTGGAGCATAGATTGTGAAACAATTTCCAGCATATTGAATAGCCTCGATAGACATCACCTTTAAATAACGCGAAAAATTATAAATCTGTAAACAAATTGAAAAAAAAAATCACGCTTGGAGCATAAATTGTGAAACATTTTCCAACACATTGAAAATAGTCTCGATAGACATCGCCTTTAAATAAAGCGAAATATCATAAATCCGTAAACAAATTTAAAAATATCACGCGTGGAGCACAGATTATGAAACAATTTCCAGCACATTGAGAATAGTCTCGATAGACATCGCCTTTAAATAACGCGAAATAGTATAAATCTGTAAACAAATTGAAAAAAAAAATCACGCTTGGAACATAAATTGTGAAACAATTTCCAGCACATTGAAAATAGTCTCGAGAGACATCGCATTTAAATAACGCGAAATAGTATAAATCTGTAAACAAATTTAAAAAAATCACGCGTGGAGCACAGATTATGAAACAATTTACAGCACATTGAGAATAGCCTCGATAGACATCGCCTTTAAATAACGCGAAATCTTATAAATTTGTAAATAAACTCAAAAAAATCACGCGTGGAGCACAGATTATGAAACAATTTCCAGCACATAGAGAATAGCCTCGATGGACATCGCCTTTAAATAACACGAAATAGTATAAATCCGTAAATAAATTTTAAAAAATCAGGCGTGGAACACAGATTATGAAACAATTTCCAGCACATTGAGAATAGTCTCGATAGCCATCGCCTTTAAATAACTCGAAATAGTATAAATCCGAAAACAAAATCAAACAATCCACGCGTGGAGCACAGATTATGGAACAATTTCCAGCACAATGAGAATAGCCTCGATAGACATCATCTTTATATAACTCGAAATAGTATAAATCCGTAAATAAATGAAAAATTCAGGCGTGGAGCACAGATTATGAAACAATTTCCAGCACATTGAGAATAGCCTCGATAGACATCACCTTTAAATAACGCGAAATCTTTTAAATTTGTCAATAAATTTAAAAAAATCACGCGTGGAGCACAGATTACGAAACAATTTCCAGCACATTGAGAATAGCCTCGATAGACATCGCCTTTAAATAACGCGAAATCTTATAAATTTTTAAATAAATTTAAAAAAATCACGCGTGGAGCACAGATTATGAAACAATTTCCAGCACATTGAGAATAGCCTCGATAGACATCGTCCTTAAATAACGTGAAATCTTATAAATTTGTAAATAAATTAAAAAAAATCACGTGTGGAGCACAGATTATGTTCAGCACATTGAGAATAGCCTCAATAGACATCGCCTTTAAATAAAGCGAAATAGTATAAATTTGTAAATAAATGCAAAAAAATCACGCGCGGAGCACAGATTATGAAACAATTTCCAGCACATTGAGAATAGCCTCGATAGACATCGCCTTTAAATAACGCGAAATAGCATAAATCTGTAAATAAATTTGAAAAAAAAATCACGCTTGGAGCATAGATTGTGAAACAATTTCCAACACATTGAAAATAGTCTCGATAGACATCGCCTTTAAATAAAGCGAAATATCATAAATCCGTAAACAAATTTAAAAATATCACGCGTGGAGCACAGATTATGAAACAATTTCCAGCACATTGAGAATAGCCTCAGTAGACATCGCCCTTAAATAACGCGAAATAGTATAAATCTGTAAATAAAATTGAAAAAAAAATCACGCTTGGAGCATAGATTGTGAAACAATTTCCAGCATATTGAAAATAGTCTCGAGAGACATCGCATTTAAATAACGCGAAATAGTATAAATCTGTAAACAAATTAAAAAAAATCACGCGTGGAGCACAGATTATGAAACAATTTACAGCACATTGAGAATAGCCTCGATAGACATCACCTTTAAATAACGCGAAAAATTATAAATCTGTAAACAAATTGAAAAAAAAAATCACGCTTGGAGCATAAATTGTGAAACAATTTCCAACACATTGAAAATAGTCTCGATAGACATCGCCTTTAAATAAAGCGAAATATCATAAATCCGTAAACAAATTTAAAAATATCACGCGTGGAGCACAGATTATGAAACAATTTCCAGCACATTGAGAATAGCCTCGATAGACATCGCATTTAAATAACGCGAAATAGTATAAATCTGTAAACAAATTGAAAAAAAAATCACGCTTGGAACATAAATTGTGAAACAATTTCCAGCACATTGAAAATAGTCTTGAGAGACATCGCATTTAAATAATGCGAAATAGTATAAATCCGTAAACAAATCTTAAAAAATTTACGCATGGAGCACAGATTATGAAACAATTTCCAGCACATTGAGTATAGCGTCGACAGACATCGTCCTTAAATAATGCGAAATATTATAAATCTGTAAATAAATTCGAAAAAATCATGCGTGGAGCACAGATTATGAAACAATTTCCAGCACATTGAGAATAGCATCGATAGACATCACCTTTAAATAACGCGAAATAGTATAAATCCGTAAACAAATTCAAAACAATCACGCGTGGAGCACAGATTATGAAACAATTTCCAGCACATTGTGAATAGCCTCGATAGACATCGCCTTTAAATAACGTGAAATCTTATAAATTTGTAAATAAATTTAAAAAAATCACGCGCGGAGCACAGATTATGAAACAATTTCCAGCACATTGAGAATAGCCTCGATAGACATCGCCTTTAAATAACGCGAAATAGCATAAATCTGTAAATAAATTTGAAAAAAAAATCACGCTTGGAGCATAGATTGTGAAACAATTTCCAACACATTGAAAATAGTCTCGATAGACATCGCCTTTAAATAAAGCGAAATATCATAAATCCGTAAACAAATTTAAAAATATCACGCGTGGAGCACAGATTATGAAACAATTTCCAGCACATTGAGAATAGCCTCAATAGACATCGCCCTTAAATAACGCGAAATAGTATAAATCTGTAAATAAATTTAAAAAAATCACGCGTGGAGCACAGATTACGAAACAATTTCCAGCACATTGAGAATAGCCTCGACAGGCATCGCCTTTAAATAAAGCGAAATATCATAAATCCGTAAACAAATTTAAAAATATCACGCGTGGAGCACAGATTATGAAACAATTTCCAGCACATTGAGAATAGCCTCGATAGACATCGCATTTAAATAACGCGAAATAGTATAAATCTGTAAACAAATTGAAAAAAAAATCACGCTTGGAACATAAATTGTGAAACAATTTCCAGCACATTGAAAATAGTCTTGAGAGACATCGCATTTAAATAACGCGAAATAGTATAAATCTGTAAACAAATTCAAAAAAATCATGCGTGGAGCACAGATTATGAAACTATTTACAGCACATTGAGAATAGCCTCGATAGACATCGCCTTTAAATAACGCGAAATCTTATAAATTTGTAAATAAATTTAAAAAAATCACGCGTGGAGCACAGATTACGAAACAATTTCCAGCACATTGAGAATAGCCTCGACAGACATCGCCTTTAAATAACGCGAAATCTTATAAATTTGTAAATAAATTTAAAAAAATCACGTGAGGAGCACAGATTATGAAATAATTTCCAGCACACTGAGAATAGCCTCGATAGACATCACCTTTAAATAACGCGAAATACGAGTAGTATAAATCTCTAAAAAAATTGAAAAAAAAATTACGCTTGGAGCATAGATTCTGAAACAATTTCCAGCATATTGAATATAGTCTCGAGAGACATCGCATTTAAATAACGCGAAATAGTATAAATCCGTAAACAAATCTTAAAAATTTTACGCGTGGAGCACAGATTATGAAACAATTTCCAGCATATTGAGTATAGCGTCGATAGACATCGTCTTTAAATAATGCGAAATAGTATAAATCTGTAAATAAATTCGAAAAAATCATGCGTGGAGCACAGATTATGAAACAATTTCCAGCACATTGAGAATAGCATCGATAGACATCACCTTTAAATAACGCGAAATAGTATATATCTGTAAATAAATTTGAAAACAAAATCACGCTTGGAGCATAGATTGTGAAACAATTTCCAGCATATTGAATAGCCTCGATAGACATCACCTTTAAATAACGCGAAAAATTATAAATCTGTAAACAAATTGAAAAAAAAAATCACGCTTGGAGCATAAATTGTGAAACATTTTCCACCACATTGAAAATAGTCTCGATAGACATCGCCTTTAAATAAAGCGAAATATAATAAATCCGTAAACAAATTTAAAAATATCACGCGTGGAGCACAGATTATGAAACAATTTCCAGCACATTGAGAATAGTCTCGATAGCCATCGCCTTTAAATAACTCGAAATAGTATGAATCCGTAAACAAAATCAAACAATCCACGCGTGGAGCACAGATTATGGAACAATTTCCAGCACAATGAGAATAGCCTCGATAGACATCATCTTTAAATAACTCGAAATAGTATAAATCCGTAAATAAATGAAAAATTCAGGCGTGGAGCACAGATTATGAAACAATTTCCAGCACATTGAGAATAGCCTCGATAGACATCACCTTTAAATAACGCGAAATCTTATAAATTTGTAAATAAATTTAAAAAAATCACGCGTGGAGCACAGATTACGAAACAATTTCCAGCACATTGAGAATAGCCTCGACAGACATCGCCTTTAAATAACGCGAAATCTTATAAATTTGTAAATAAATTTAAAAAAATCACGCGTGGAGCACAGATTATGAAACAATTTCCAGCACACTGAGAATAGCCTCGATAGACATCACCTTTAAATAACGCGAAATACGAGTAGTATAAATCTCTAAAAAAATTGAAAAAAAAATTACACTTGGAGCATAGATTCTGAAACAATTTCCAGCATATTGATTATAGTCTCGAGAGACATCGCATTTAAATAACGCGAAATAGTATAAATCCGTAAACAAATCTTAAAAATTTTACGCGTGGAGCACAGATTATGAAACAATTTCCAGCATATTGAGTATAGCGTCGATAGACATCGTCTTTAAATAATGCGAAATAGTATAAATCTGTAAATAAATTCGAAAAAATCATGCGTGGAGCACAGATTATGAAACAATTTCCAGCACATTGAGAATAGCATCGATAGACATCACCTTTAAATAACGCGAAATAGTATATATCTGTAAATAAATTTGAAAACAAAATCACGCTTGGAGCATAGATTGTGAAACAATTTCCAGCATATTGAATAGCCTCGATAGACATCACCTTTAAATAACGCGAAAAATTATAAATCTGTAAACAAATTGAAAAAAAAAAATCACGCTTGGAGCATAAATTGTGAAACATTTTCCAACACATTGAAAATAGTCTCGATAGACATCGCCTTTAAATAAAGCGAAATATCATAAATCCGTAAACAAATTTAAAAATATCACGCGTGGAGCACAGATTATGAAACAATTTCCAGCACATTGAGAATAGCCTCGATAGACATCGCCTTTAAATAACGCGAAATAGTATAAATCTGTAAACAAATTGAAAAAAAAATCACGCTTGGAACATAAATTGTGAAACAATTTCCAGCACATTGAAAATAGTCTCGAGAGACATCGCATTTAAATAACGCGAAATAGTATAAATCTGTAAACAAATTCAAAAAAATCACGCGTGGAGCACAGATTATGAAACAATTTACAGCACATTGAGAATAGCCTCGATAGACATCGCCTTTAAATAACGCGAAATCTTATAAATTTGTAAATAAATTAAAAAAAATCACGCGTGGAGCACAGATTATGAAACAATTTACAGCACATTGAGAATAGCCTCGATAGACATCGCCTTTAAATAACGCGAAATCTTATAAATTTGTAAATAAACTCAAAAAAATCACGCGTGGAGCACAGATTATGAAACAATTTCCAGCACATAGAGAATAGTCTCGATAGCCATCGCCTTTAAATAACTCGAAATAGTATAAATCCGTAAACAAAATCAAACAATCCACGCGTGGAGCACAGATTATGGAACAATTTCCAGCACAATGAGAATAACCTCGATAGACATCATCTTTAAATAACTCGAAATAGTATAAATCCGTAAATAAATGAAAAATTTAGGCGTGGAGCACAGATTATGAAACAATTTCCAGCACATTGAGAATAGCCTCGATAGACATCACCTTTAAATAACGCGAAATCTTTTAAATTTGTAAATAAATTTAAAAAAATCACGCGTGGAGCACAGATTACGAAACAATTTCCAGCACATTGAGAATAGCCTCGATAGACATCGCCTTTAAATAACGCGAAATCTTATAAATTTGTAAATAAATTTAAAAAAATCACGCGTGGAGCACAGATTATGAAAAATTTCCAGCACATTGAGAATAGCCTCGATAGACATCACCTTTAAATAACGCGAAATACGAGTAGTAAAAATCTCTAAAAAAATTGAAAAAAAAAATTACGCTTGGAGCATAGATTCTGAAACAATTTCCAGCATATTCAAAATAGTCTCGAGAGACATCGCATTTAAATAATGCGAAATAGTATAAATCCGTGAACAAATCTTAAAAAATTTACGCGTGGAGCACAGATTATGAAACAATTTCCAGCACATTGAGTATAGCGTCGACAGACATCGTCCTTAAATAATGCGAAATAGTATAAATCTGTAAATAAATTCGAAAAAATCATGCGTGGAGCACAGATTATGAAACAATTTCCAGCACATTGAGAATAGCATCGATAGACATCACCCTTAAATAACGCGAAATAGTATAAATCCGTAAACAAATTCAAAACAATCACGCGTGGAGCACAGATTATGAAACAATTTCCAGCACATTGTGAATAGCCTCGATAGACATCGCCTTTAAATAACGTGAAATCTTATAAATTTGTAAATAAATTTTAAAAAATCACGTGTGGAGCACAGATAATGTCCAGCACATTGAGAATAGCCTCAATAGACATCGCCTTTAAATAACGCGAAATAGTATAAATTTGTAAATAAATGCAAAAAAATCACGCGCGGAGCACAGATTATGAAACAATTCCAGCATATTGAGAATAGCCTCGATAGACATCGCCTTTAAATAACGCGAAATAGCATAAATCTGTAAATAAATTTGAAAAAAAATCACGCTTGGAGCATAGATTGTGAAACAAATTCCAGCATATTGAAAATAGTCTCGAGAGACATCGCATTTAAATAACGCGAAATAGTATAAATCTGTAAACAAATTCAAAAAAATCACGCGTGGAGCACAGATTATGAAACAATTTACAGCACATTGAGAATAGCCTCGATAGACATCACCTTTAAATAACGCGAAAAATTATAAATCTGTAAACAAATTGAAAAAAAAAATCACGCTTGGAGCATAAATTGTGAAACAATTTCCAACACATTGAAAATAGTCTCGATAGACATCGCCTTTAAATAAAGCGAAATATCATAAATCCGTAAACAAATTTAAAAATATCACGCGTGGAGCACAGATTATGAAACAATTTCCAGCACATTGAGAATAGCCTCGATAGACATCGCATTTAAATAACGCGAAATAGTATAAATCTGTAAACAAATTGAAAAAAAAATCACGCTTGGAACATAAATTGTGAAACAATTTCCAGCACATTGAAAATAGTCTCGAGAGACATCGCATTTAAATAACGCGAAATAGTATAAATCTGTAAACAAATTCAAAAAAATCACGCGTGGAGCACAGATTATGAAACAATTTACAGCACATTGAGAATAGCCTCGATAGACATCGCCTTTAAATAACGCGAAATCTTATAAATTTGTAAATAAATTTAAAAAAATCACGCGCGGAGCACAGATTATGAAACAATTTCCAGCACATTGAGAATAGCCTCGATAGACATCGCCTTTAAATAACGCGAAATAGTATAAATCTGTAAACAAATTGAAAAAAAAAATCACTCATGGAACATAAATTGTGGAACAATTTCCAGCACATTGAAAATAGTCTCGATAGACATCGCCTTTAAATAAAGTGAAATAGTATATATCTGTAAATAAATTTGAAAAAAAAATCACGCTTGGAGCATAGATTCTGAAACAATTTCCAGCATACTGAATAGCCTCGATAGACATCACCTTTAAATAACGCGAAAAATTATAAATCTGTAAACAAATTGAAAAAAAAAAATCACGCTTGGAGCATAAATTTTGAAACAATTTCCAACACATTGAAAATAGTCTCGGTAGACATCGCCTTTAAATAAAGCGAAATATCATAAATCCGTAAACAAATTTAAAAATATCACGCGTGGAGCACAGATTATGAAACAATTTCCAGCACATTGAGAATAGCCTCGATAGACATCGCCTTTAAATAACACGAAATAGTATAAATCTGTAAACAAATTGAAAAAAAAAATCACGCTTGGAACATAAATTGTGAAACAATTTCCAGCACATTGAAAATAGTCTCGAGAGACATCGCATTTAAATAACGCGAAATAGTATAAATCTGTAAACAAATTCAAAAAAATCACGCGTGGAGCACAGATTATGAAACAATTTACAGCACATTGAGAATAGCCTCGATAGACAACGCCTTTAAATAACGCGAAATCTTATAAATTTGTAAATAAATTTAAAAAAATCACGCGTGGAGCACATATTATGAAATAATTTACAGCACATTGAGAATAGCCTCGATAGACATCGCCTTTAAATAACGCGAAATCTTATAAATTTGTAAATAAACTAAAAAAAAAAAAGCGTGGAGCACAGATTATGAAACAATTTCCAGCACATAGAGAATAGCCTCGATGGACATCGCCTTTAAATAACACGAAATAGTATAAATCCGTAAATAAATGAAAAAAAATCAGGCGTGGAACACAGATTATGAAACAAATTCCAGCACATTGAGAATAGTCTCGATAGCCATCGCCTTTAAATAACTCGAAATAGTATAAATCCGTAAATAAATGAAAAATTCAGGCGTGGGGCACAGATTATGAAACAATTTCCAGCACATTGAGAATAGCCTCGATAGACATCACCTTTAAATAACGCGAAATCTTATAAATTTGTAAATAAATTTTAAAAAATCACGCGTGGAGCACAGATTACGAAACAATTTCCAGCACATTGAGAATAGCCTCGACAGACATCGCCTTTAAATAACGCGAAATCTTATAAATTTGTAAATAAATTAAAAAAAATCACGCGTGGAGCACAGATTATGAAACAATTTCCAGCACATTGAGAATAGCCTCGATAGACATCACCTTTAAATAACGCGAAATACGAGTAGTATAAATCTCTAAAAAAATTGAAAAAAAAATTACGCTTGGAGCATAGATTCTGAAACAATTTCCAGCATATTGAATATAGTGTCGAGAGACATCGCATTTAAATAACGCGAAATAGTATAAATCCGTAAACAAATCTTAAAAATTTTACGCGTGGAGCACAGATTATGAAACAATTTCCAGCATATTGAGTATAGCGTCGATAGACATCGTCTTTAAATAATGCGAAATAGTATAAATCTGTAAATAAATTCGAAAAAATCATGCGTGGAGCACAGATTATGAAACAATTTCCAGCACATTGAGAATAGCATCGATAGACATCACCTTTAAATAACGCGAAATAGTATAAATCCGTAAACAAATTCAAAACAATCACGCGTGGAGCACAGATTATGAAACAATTTCCAGCACATTGTGAATAGCCTCGATAGACATCGCCTTTAAATAACGTGAAATCTTATAAATTTGTAAATAAATTCAAAAAAATCACGTGTGGAGCACAGATTATATCCAGCACATTGAGAATAGCCTCAATAGACATCGCCTTTAAATAACGCGAAATAGTACAAATTTGTAAATAAATGCAAAAAAATCACGCGCGGAGCACAGATTATGAAACAATTTCCAGCACATTGAGAATAGCCTCGATAGACATCGCCTTTAAATAACGCGAAATAGCATAAATCTGTAAATAAATTTGAAAAAAAAATCACGCTTGGAGCATAGATTGTGAAACAATTTCCAGCATATTGAAAATAGTCTCGATACCCATCACTTTTAAATAACGCGAAAAAGTATAAATCTGTAAACAAATTGAAAAAAAATCACGCTTGGAGCATAAATTGTGAAACAAATTCCTGCACATCGAAAATAGTCTCGATAGACATCACCTTTAAATAACGCAAAATAGTATAAATTTGTAAATAAATTCAAAAAAATCACGCGTGGAGCACAGATTATGAAACAATTTCCAGCACATTGAGAATAGCCTCGATAGACATCGCCCTTAAATAACGCGAAATAGTATAAATCTGTAAATAAAATTGAAAAAAAAAATCACTCTTCGAGCATAGATTGTGAAACAATTTCCAGCACATTGAGAATAGTCTCGATAGCCATCGCCTTTAAATAACTCGAAATAGTATAAATCCGAAAACAAAATCAAACAATCCACGCGTGGAGCACAGATTATGGAACAATTTCCAGCACAATGAGAATAGCCTCGATAGACATCATCTTTAAATAACTCGAAATAGTATAAATCCGTAAATAAATGAAAAATTCAGGCGTGGAGCACAGATTATGAAACAATTTCCAGCACATTGAGAATAGCCTCGATAGACATCACCTTTAAATAACGCGAAATCTTTTAAATTTGTCAATAAATTTAAAAAAATCACGCGTGGAGCACAGATTACGAAACAATTTCCAGCACATTGAGAATAGCCTCGATAGACATCGCCTTTAAATAACGCGAAATCTTATAAATTTGTAAATAAATTTAAAAACATCACGCGTGGAGCACAGATTATGAAACAATTTCCAGCACATTGAGAATAGCCTCGATAGACATCACCTTTAAATAACGCGAAATACGAATAGTATAAATCTCTAAAAAAATTGAAAAAAAAAATTACGCTTGGAGCATAGATTCTGAAACAATTTCCAGCATATTGAAAATAGTTTCGAGAGACATCGCATTTAAATAATGCGAAATAGTATAAATCCGTAAACAAATCTTAAAAAATTTACGCGTGGAGCACAGATTATGAAACAATTTCCAGCACATTGAGTATAGCGTCGATGGACATCGTCCTTAAATAATGCGAAATAGTATAAATCTGTAAATAAATTCGAAAAAATCATGCGTGGAGCACAGATTATGAAACAATTTCCAGCACATTGAGAATAGCATCGATAGACATCACCTTTAAAGAACGCGAAATAGTATAAATCCGTAAACAAATTCAAAACAATCACGCGTGGAGCACAGATTATGAAACAATTTCCAGCACATTGTGAATAGCCTCGATAGACATCACCTTTAAATAACGTGAAATCTTATAAATTTGTAAATAAATTTAAAAAAAATCACGTGTGGAGCACAGATTATGTCCAGCACATTGAGAATAGCCTCAATAGACATCGCCTTTAAATAACGCGAAATAGTATAAATTTGTAAATAAATGCAAAAAAATCACGCGCGGAGCACAGCTTATGAAACAATTTCCAGCACATTGAGAATAGCCTCGATAGACATCGCCTTTAAATAACGCGAAATAGCATAAATCTGTAAATAAATTTGAAAAAAAAATCACGCTTGGAGCATAAATTGTGAAA
The DNA here is from genome assembly GCA_963932465.1 of Maratus speciosus. Lineage (NCBI taxonomy): Eukaryota > Metazoa > Arthropoda > Arachnida > Araneae > Salticidae > Maratus > Maratus speciosus. Next base: position 1,413,597 of record CAWVRF010001366.1, read on the forward strand.
CAATTTCCAACACATTGAAAATAGTCTCGATAGACATCGCCTTTAAATAAAGCGAAATATCATAAATCCGTAAACAAATTTAAAAATATCACGCGTGGAGCACAGATTATGAAACAATTTCCAGCACATTGAGAATAGCCTCAATAGACATCGCCCTTAAATAACGCGAAATAGTATAAATCTGTAAATAAAATTGAAAAAAAAAATCACGCTTGGAGCATAGATTGTGAAACAATTTCCAGCATATTGAAAATTGTGTCGAGAGAATTGGCATTTAAATAACGCGAAATAGTATAAATCTGTAAACAAATTCAAAAAAATCACGCGTGGAGCACAGATTATGAAACAATTTACAGCACATTGAGAATAGCCTCGATAGACATCACCATTAAATAACGCGAAAAATTATAAATCTGTAAACAAATTGAAAAAAAAATCACGCTTGGAGCATAAATTGTGAAACAATTTCCAACACATTGAAAATAGTCTCGATAGACATCGCCTTTAAATAAAGCGAAATATCATAAATCCGTAAACAAATTTAAAAATATCACGCGTGGAGCACAGATTATGAAACAATTTCCAGCACATTGAGAATAGCCTCGATAGACATCGCCTTTAAATAACACGAAATATTATAAATCCGTAAATAAATGAAAAAAAATCAGGCGTGGAACACAGATTATGAAACAATTTCCAGCACATTGAGAATAGTCTCGATAGCCATCGCCTTTAAATAACTCGAAATAGTATAAATCCGTAAACAAAATCAAACAATCCACGCGTGGAGCACAGATTATGGAACAATTTCCAGCACAATGAGAATAGCCTCGATAGACATCATCTTTAAATAACTCGAAATAGTATAAATCCGTAAATAAATGAAAAATTCAGGCGTGGAGCACAGATTATGAAACAATTTCCAGCACATTGAGAATAGCCTCGATAAACATCACCTTTAAATAACGCGAAATAGTATAAATCCGTAAACAAATTAAAAAAAATCACGCGTGGAGCACAGATTATGAAAAAATTTCCAGCACATTGAAAATAGCCTCGATAGACATCACTTTTAAATAACGCAAAATAGTATAAATATGTAAAAAAATTGAAAAATAAATCAAGCTTGGAGCATAGATTTTGAAACAATTTCCAGCACATTGAGAATAGCCTCGATAGACATCACCTTTAAATAACGCGAAATATTGTAATCTGTAAACAAATTATCTGTAAACAAATTTGTAAACAAATAATCTGTAAACAAATTGAAAAAAAATCACGCTTGGAGCATAGATTATGAAACAATTTCCAGAACATTGAGAATAGCCTCGAATAGACATCGCCTTTAAATAACGCTCAATAGTATAAATCCGTAAACAAATTAAAAAAAATCACGCGTGGAGCACAGATTATGAAACAATTTCCAGCACATTGAAAACAGTCTCGATAGACTTCTCCTTTAAATAACGCGAAATAGTATATATCCGTAAACAAATTCAAAAAATCCACGCGTGGAGCACAGATTATGAAACAATTTCCAGCACATTGAGAATAGTCTCGATGGACATCACCTTTAAATAATGCGAAATAGTATAAATCCGTAAACAAATTCAAAACAATCACGCGTGGAGTACAGATTATGAAACAATTTCCAGCACATTGAGAATAGCCTCGATAGACATCGCCTTTAAATAACGCGAAATAGCATAAATCTGTAAATAAATTTGAAAAAAAAATCACGCTTGGAGCATAGATTGTGAAACAATTTCCAGCATATTGAAAATAGTCTCGATACCCATCACTTTTAAATAACGCGAAAAAGTATAAATCTGTAAACAAATTGAAAAAAAAAATCACGCTTGGAGCATAAATTGTGAAACAATTTCCAGCACATCGAAAATAGTCTCGATAGACATCGCATTTAAATAACGCGAAATAGTATAAATCTGTAAACAAATTCAAAAAAATCACGCGTGGAGCACAGATTATGAAACAATTTACAGCACATTGAGAATAGCCTCGATAGACATCACCTTTAAATAACGCGAAAAATTATAAATCTGTAAACAAATTGAAAAAAAAAAATCACGCTTAGAGCATAAATTGTAAAACAATTTCCAACACATTGATAATAGTCTCGATAGACATCGCCTTTAAATAAAGCGAAATATCATAAATCCGTAAACAAATTTAAAAATATCACGCGTGGAGCACAGATTATGAAACAATTTCCACCACATTGAGAATAGCCTCAATAGACATCGCCCTTAAATAACGCGAAATAGTATAAATCTGTAAATAAAATTGAAAAAAAAAATCACGCTTGGAGCATAGATTGTGAAACAATTTCCAGCATATTGAAAATAGTCTCGAGAGAATTGGCATTTAAATAACGCGAAATAGTATAAATCTGTAAACAAATTCAAAAAAATCACGCGTGGAGCACAGATTATGAAACAATTTACAGCACATTGAGAATAGCCTCGATAAACATCACCTTTAAATAACGCGAAATAGTATAAATCCGTAAACAAATTTAAAAAAATCACGCGTGGAGCACAGATTATGAAAAAATTTCCAGCACATTGAAAATAGCCTCGATAGACATCACCTTTAAATAACGCAAAATAGTATAAATATGTAAAAAAATTGAAAAATAAATCAAGCTTGGAGCATAGATTTTGAAACAATTTCCAGCACATTGAGAATAGCCTCGATAGACATCACCTTTAAATAACGCGAAATATTGTAATCTGTAAACAAATTATCTGTAAACAAATTTGTAAACAAATAATCTGTAAACAAATTGAAAAAAAATCACGCTTGGAGCATAGATTATGAAACAATTTCCAGAACATTGAGAATAGCCTCGAATAGACATCGCCTTTAAATAACGCTCAATAGTATAAATCCGTAAACAAATTAAAAAAAATCAAGCGTGGAGCACAGATTATGAAACAATTTCCAGCACATTGAAAACAGTCTCGATAGACTTCTCCTTTAAATAACGCGAAATAGTATATATCCGTAAACAAATTCAAAAAATCCACGCGTGGAGCACAGATTATGAAACAATTTCCAGCACATTGAGAATAGCCTCGATAAACATCACCTTTAAATAACGCGAAATAGTATAAATCCGTAAACAAATTAAAAAAAATCACGCGTGGAGCACAGATTATGAAAAAATTTCCAGCACATTGAAAATAGCCTCGATAGACATCACCTTTAAATAACGCAAAATAGTATAAATATGTAAAAAAATTGAAAAATAAATCAAGCTTGGAGCATAGATTTTGAAACAATTTCCAGCACATTGAGAATAGCCTCGATAGACATCACCTTTAAATAACGCGAAATATTGTAATCTGTAAACAAATTATCTGTAAAAAAATTTGTAAACAAATAATCTGTAAACAAATTGAAAAAAAATCACGCTTGGAGCATAGATTATGAAACAATTTCCAGAACATTGAGAATAGCCTCGAATAGACATCGCCTTTAAATAACGCTCAATAGTATAAATCCGTAAACAAATTAAAAAAAATCACGCGTGGAGCACAGATTATGAAACAATTTCCAGCACATTGAGAATAGCCTCAATAGACATCGCCCTTAAATAACGCGAAATAGTATAAATCTGTAAATAAAATTGAAAAAAAAAATCACGCTTGGAGCATAGATTGTGAAACAATTTCCAGCATATTGAAAATAGTCTCGAGAGAATTGGCATTTAAATAACGCGAAATAGTATAAATCTGTAAACAAATTCAAAAAAATCACGCGTGGAGCACAGATTATGAAACAATTTACAGCACATTGAGAATAGCCTCGATAAACATCACCTTTAAATAACGCGAAATAGTATAAATCCGTAAACAAATTAAAAAAAATCACGCGTGGAGCACAGATTATGAAAAAATTTCCAGCACATTGAAAACAGTCTCGATAGACTTCTCCTTTAAATAACGCGAAATATTATATATCCGTAAACAAATTCAAAAAATCCACGCGTGGAGCACAGATTATGAAACAATTTCCAGCACATTGAGAATAGTCTCGATGGACATCACCTTTAAATAACATGAAATAGTATAAATCTCGAAAAAATTCAAAAAAATCATGCGTGGAGCACAGATTATGAAACAATTTCCAGCACATTGAGAATGGCATCGATAGACATCACCTTTAAATAATGCGAAATAGTATAAATCCGTAAACAAATTCAAAACAATCACGCGTGGAGTACAGATTATGAAACAATTTCCAGCACATTGAGAATACCCTCGATAGACATCGCCTTTAAATAACGCGAAATAGCATAAATCTGTAAATAAATTTGAAAAAAAAATCACGCTTGGAGCATAGATTGTGAAACAATTTCCAGCATATTGAAAATAGTCTCGATAACCATCACTTTTAAATAACGCGAAAAAGTATAAATCTGTAAACAAATTGAAAAAAAAAATCACGCTTGGAGCATAAATTGTGAAACAATTTCCAGCACATCGATAATAGTCTCGATAGACATCGCATTTAAATAACGCGAAATAGTATAAATCTGTAAACAAATTCAAAAAAATCACGCGTGGAGCACAGATTATGAAACAATTTACAGCACATTGAGAATAGCCTCGATAGACATCACCTTTAAATAACGCGAAAAATTATAAATCTGTAAACAAATTGAAAAAAAAAAATCACGCTTGGAGCATAAATTGTGAAACAATTTCCAACACATTGAAAATAGTCTTGATAGACATCGCCTTTAAATAAAGCGAAATATCATAAATCCGTAAACAAATTTAAAAATATCACGCGTGGAGCACAGATTATGAAACAATTTCCAGCACATTGAGAATAGCCTCAATAGACATCGCCCTTAAATAACGCGAAATAGTATAAATCTGTAAATAAAATTGAAAAAAAAAAATCACGCTTGGAGCATAGATTGTGAAACAATTTCCAGCATATTGAAAATAGTCTCGAGAGAATTGGCATTTAAATAACGCGAAATAGTATAAATCTGTAAACAAATTCAAAAAAATCACGCGTGGAGCACAGATTATGAAACAATTTACAGCACATTGAGAATAGCCTCGATAAAAATTCACCTTTAAATAACGCGAAATAGTATAAATCCGTAAACAAATTAAAAAAAATCACGCGTGGAGCACAGATTATGAAAAAATTTCCAGCACATTGAAAATAGCCTCGATAGACATCACCTTTAAATAACGCAAAATAGTATAAATATGTAAAAAAATTGAAAAATAAATCAAGCTTGGAGCATAGATTTTGAAACAATTTCCAGCACATTGAGAATAGCCTCGATAGACATCACCTTTAAATAACGCGAAATATTGTAATCTGTAAACAAATTATCTGTAAACAAATTTGTAAACAAATAATCTGTAAACAAATTGAAAAAAAATCACGCTTGGAGCATAGATTATGAAACAATTTCCAGAACATTGAGAATAGCCTCGAATAGACATCGCCTTTAAATAACGCTCAATAGTATAAATCCGTAAACAAATTAAAAAAAATCAAGCGTGGAGCACAGATTATGAAACAATTTCCAGCACATTGAAAACAGTCTCGATAGACTTCTCCTTTAAATAACGCGAAATAGTATATATCCGTAAACAAATTCAAAAAATCCACGCGTGGAGCACAGATTATGAAACAATTTCCAGCACATTGAGAATAGTCTCGATGGACATCACCTTTAAATAACATGAAATAGTATAAATCTCGAAAAAATTCAAAAAAATCATGCGTGGAGCACAGATTATGAAACAATTTCCAGCACATTGAGAATAGCCTCAATAGACATCGCCCTTAAATAACGCGAAATAGTATAAATCTGTAAATAAAATTGAAAAAAAAAATCACGCTTGGAGCATAGATTGTGAAACAATTTCCAGCATATTGAAAATAGTCTCGAGAGAATTGGCATTTAAATAACGCGAAATAGTATAAATCTGTAAACAAATTCAAAAAAATCACGCGTGGAGCACAGATTATGAAACAATTTACAGCACATTGAGAATAGCCTCGATAAACATCACCTTTAAATAACGCGAAATAGTATAAATCCGTAAACAAATTTAAAAAAATCACGCGTGGAGCACAGATTATGAAAAAATTTCCAGCACATTGAAAATAGCCTCGATAGACATCACCTTTAAATAACGCAAAATAGTATAAATATGTAAAAAAATTGAAAAATAAATCAAGCTTGGAGCATAGATTTTGAAACAATTTCCAGCACATTGAGAATAGCCTCGATAGACATCACCTTTAAATAACGCGAAATATTGTAATCTGTAAACAAATTATCTGTAAACAAATTTGTAAACAAATAATCTGTAAACAAATTGAAAAAAAATCACGCTTGGAGCATAGATTATGAAACAATTTCCAGAACATTGAGAATAGCCTCGAATAGACATCGCCTTTAAATAACGCTCAATAGTATAAATCCGTAAACAAATTAAAAAAAATCACGCGTGGAGCACAGATTATGAAACAATTTCCAGCACATTGAAAACAGTCTCGATAGACTTCTCCTTTAAATAACGCGAAATAGTATATATCCGTAAACAAATTCAAAAAATCCACGCGTGGAGCACAGATTATGAAACAATTTCCAGCACATTGAGAATAGTCTCGATGGACATCACCTTTAAATAACATGAAATAGTATAAATCTCGAAAAAATTCAAAAAAATCATGCGTGGAGCACAGATTATGAAACAATTTCCAGCACATTGAGAATGGCATCGATAGACATCACCTTTAAATAATGCGAAATAGTATAAATCCGTAAACAAATTCAAAACAATCACGCGTGGAGTACAGATTATGAAACAATTTCCAGCACATTGAGAATAGCCTCGATAGACATCGCCTTTAAATAACGCGAAATAGCATAAATCTGTAAATAAATTTGAAAAAAAAATCACGCTTGGAGCATAGATTGTGAAACAATTTCCAGCATATTGAAAATAGTCTCGATACCCATCACTTTTAAATAACGCGAAAAAGTATAAATCTGTAAACAAATTGAAAAAAAAAATCACGCTTGGAGCATAAATTGTGAAACAATTTCCAGCACATCGAAAATAGTCTCGATAGACATCGCATTTAAATAACGCGAAATAGTATAAATCTGTAAACAAATTCAAAAAAATCACGCGTGGAGCACAGATTATGAAACAATTTACAGCACATTGAGAATAGCCTCGATAGACATCACCTTTAAATAACGCGAAAAATTGTAAATCTGTAAACAAATTGAAAAAAAAAATCACGCTTGGAGCATAAATTGTGAAACAATTTCCAACACATTGAAAATAGTCTCGATAGACATCGCCTTTAAATAAAGCGAAATATCATAAATCCGTAAACAAATTTAAAAATATCACGCGTGGAGCACAGATTATGAAACAATTTCCAGCACATTGAGAATAGCCTCAATAGACATCGCCCTTAAATAACGCGAAATAGTATAAATCTGTAAATAAAATTGAAAAAAAAAATCACGCTTGGAGCATAGATTGTGAAACAATTTCCAGCATATTGAAAATAGTCTCGAGAGAATTGGCATTTAAATAACGCGAAATAGTATAAATCTGTAAACAAATTCAAAAAAATCACGCGTGGAGCACAGATTATGAAACAATTTACAGCACATTGAGAATAGCCTCGATAGACATCACCATTAAATAACGCGAAAAATTATAAATCTGTAAACAAATTGAAAAAAAAAATCACGCTTGGAGCATAAATTGTGAAACAATTTCCAACACATTGAAAATAGTCTCGATAGACATCGCCTTTAAATAAAGCGAAATATCATAAATCCGTAAACAAATTTAAAAATATCACGCGTGGAGCACAGATTATGAAACAATTTCCAGCACATTGAGAATAGCCTCGATAGACATCGCCTTTAAATAACACGAAATATTATAAATCCGTAAATAAATGAAAAAAAATCAGGCGTGGAACACAGATTATGAAACAATTTCCAGCACATTGAGAATAGTCTCGATAGCCATCGCCTTTAAATAACTCGAAATAGTATAAATCCGTAAACAAAATCAAACAATCCACGCGTGGAGCACAGATTATGGAACAATTTCCAGCACAATGAGAATAGCCTCGATAGACATCATCTTTAAATAACTCGAAATAGTATAAATCCGTAAATAAATGAAAAATTCAGGCGTGGAGCACAGATTATGAAACAATTTCCAGCACATTGAGAATAGCCTCGATAGACATCACCTTTAAATAACGCGAAATAGTATAAATCCGTAAACAAATTAAAAAAAATCACGCGTGGAGCACAGATTATGAAAAAATTTCCAGCACATTGAAAATAGCCTCGATAGACATCACCTTTAAATAACGCAAAATAGTATAAATATGTAAAAAAATTGAAAAGTAAATCAAGCTTGGAGCATAGATTTTGAAACAATTTCCAGCACATTGAGAATAGCCTCGATAGACATCACCTTTAAATAACGCGAAATATTGTAATCTGTAAACAAATTATCTGTAAACAAGTTTGTAAACAAATAATCTGTAAACAAATTGAAAAAAAATCACGCTTGGAGCATAGATTATGAAACAATTTCCAGAACATTGAGAATAGCCTCGAATAGACATCGCCTTTAAATAACGCTCAATAGTATAAATCCGTAAACAAATTAAAAAAAATCACGCGTGGAGCACAGATTATGAAACAATTTCCAGCACATTGAAAACAGTCTCGATAGACTTCTCCTTTAAATAACGCGAAATAGTATATATCCGTAAACAAATTCAAAAAATCCACGCGTGGAGCACAGATTATGAAACAATTTCCAGCACATTGAGAATAGTCTCGATGGACATCACCTTTAAATAACATGAAATAGTATAAATCTCGAAAAAATTCAAAAAAATCATGCGTGGAGCACAGATTATGAAACAATTTCCAGCACATTGAGAATGGCATCGATAGACATCACCTTTAAATAATGCGAAATAGTATAAATCCGTAAACAAATTCAAAACAATCACGCGTGGAGTACAGATTATGAAACAATTTCCAGCACATTGTGAACAGCCTCGATAGAAATCGCCTTTAAATAACGCGACATAGTATAAATTTGTAAATAAATGCAAAAAAATCACGCGCGGAGCACAGATTATGAAACAATTTCCAGCACATTGAGAATAGCCTCGATAGACATCGCCTTTAAATAAAACGAAATGTTATAAATCCGTAAACAAATTTAAAAACATCACGCGTGGAGCACAGATTATGAAACAATTTCCAGCACATTGAGAATAACCTCGATAGACATCACCTTTAAATAACGCGAAATAGTATAAATGCGTAAACAAATTCAAAAAAATCACGCGTGGAGCACAGATTATGAAACAATTTACAGCACATTGAGAATAGCCTCGATAGACATCGCCTTTAAATAACGCGAAATCTTATAAATTTGTAAATAAATTCAAAAAAAGCACGCGTGGAGCACAGATTATGAAACAATTTCCTGCACATTGAGAATAGCCTCGATAGACATCGCCCTTAAATAACGCGAAATAGTATAAATCTGTAAATAAAATTGAAAAAAAAAATCACGCTTGGAGGATAGATTGTGAAACAATTTCCAGCATATTGAAAATAGTCTCGAGAGACATCGCATTTAAATAACGCGAAATAGTATAAATCTGTAAACAAATTCAAAAAAATCACGCGTGGAGCACAGATTATGAAACAATTTACAGCACATTGAGAATAGCCTCGATAGACATCGCCTTTAAATAACGCGAAATCTTATAAATTTGTAAATAAATTTAAAAAAATCACGCGTGGAGCACAGATTATGAAACAATTTCCAGCACATAGAGAATAGCCTCGATAGACATCGCCTTTAAATAACGCGAAATAGTATAAATCCGTAAATAAATGAAAAAAAATCAGGCGTGGAACACAGATTATGAAACAATTTCCAGCACATTGAGAATAGTCTCGATAGCCATCGCCTTTAAATAACTCGAAATAGTATAAATCCGTGAACAAAATCAAACAATCCACGCGTGGAGCACAGATTATGGAACAATTTCCAGCACAATGAGAATAGCCTCGATAGACATCACGTTTAAATAACTCGAAATAGTATAAATCCGTAAATAAATGAAAAATTCAGGCGTGGAGCACAGATTATGAAACAATTTCCAGCACATTGAGAATAGCCTCGATAGACATCACCTTTAAATAACGCGAAATAGTATAAATATGTAAACAAATTGAAAAAAAAAATCACGCTTGGAGCATAAATTGTGAAACAATTTCCAGCACATTGAAAATAGTCTTGATAGACACCGCCTTAAAATAACGCGAAATAGCATAAATCGGTAAATAAATGCAAAAAAATCACTTGTGGAGCACAGATTATAAAACAATTTCCAGCACATTGGGAATAGTCTCGATGGACACCGCCTTAAAATAACGCGAAATAGTATAAATCCGTAAACAAATTAAAAAAAATCACGGATTATGAAACAATTTCCAGCACATTGAGAATAGTTTCGATAGACATCACCTTTAAATAACGCGAAATATTGTAAATCTGTAAACAAATTGAAAAAAAAATCACGCTTGGAGCATAGATTATGAAAGAATTTCCAGAACATTGAGAATAGCCTCGAATAGACATCGCCTTTAAATAACGCTCAATAGTATAAATCCGTAAACAAATTCAAAAAAATCACGCGTGGAGCACAGATTATGAAACAATTTCCAGCACATTGAAAACAGTCTCGATAGACTTCTCCTTTAAATAACGCGAAATGGTATAAATCTGTAAACAAATTGAAAAAAAAAATCACGCTTGGAACATAAATTGTGAAACAATTTCCAGCACATTGAAAATAGTCTCGAGAGACATCGCATTTAAATAACGCGAAATAGTATAAATCTGTAAACAAATTCAAAAAAATCACGCGTGGAGCACAGATTATGAAACAATTTCCAGCACATTGAGAATAGCCTCGATAGACATCGCCTTTAAATAACGCGAAATAGTATAAATCTGTAAACAAATTGAAAAAAAAATCACGCTTGGAACATAAATTGTGAAACAATTTCCAGCACATTGAAAATAGTCTCGAGAGACATCGCATTTAAATAACGCGAAATAGTATAAATCTGTAAACAAGTTCAAAAAAATCACGCGTGGAGCACAGATTATGAAACAATTTCCAGCACATTGAGAATAGCCTCGATAGACATCACCTTTAAATAACGCGAAATCTTATAAATTTTTAAATAAATTTAAAAAAATCACGCGTGGAGTACAGATTATGAAACAATTTCCAGCACATTGAGAATAGCCTCGATAGACATCACCTTTAAATAACGCGAAATACGAGTAGTATAAATCTCTAAAAAAATTGAAAAAAAAAATTACGCTTGGAGCATAGATTCTGAAACAATTTCCAGCATATTGAAAATAGTCTCGAGAGACATCGCATTTAAATAACGCGAAATAGTATAAATCCGTAAACAAATCTTAAAAAATTTACGCGTGGAGCACAGATTATGAAACAATTTCCAGCACATTGAGTATAGCGTCGACAGACATCGTCTTTAAATAATGCGAAATAGTATAAATCTGTAAATAAATTCGAAAAAATCATGCGTGGAGCACAGATTATGAAACAATTTCCAGCACATTGAGAATAGCCTCGATAGACATCGCCTTTAAATAACGCGAAGTAGCATAAAACTGTAAATAAAATTGAAAAAAAAATCACGCTTGGAGCATAGATTGTGAAACAATTTCCAGCATATTGAAAATAGTCTCGAGAGACATCACTTTTAAATAACGCGAAAAAGTATAAATCTGTAAACAAATTGAAAAAAAAATCACGCTTGGAGCATAAATTGTGAAACAATTTCCAGCACATCGAAAATAGTCTCGATAGACATCGCCTTTAAATAAAACGAAATGTTATAAATCCGTAAACAAATTTAAAAACATCACGCGTGGAGCACAGATTATGAAACAATTTCCAGCACATTGAGAATAACCTCGATAGACATCACCTTTAAATAACGCGAAATAGTATAAATGCGTAAACAAATTCAAAAAAATCACGCATGGAGCCCAGATTATGAAACAAATTACAGCACATTGAGAATAGCCTCGATAAACATCGCCTTTATATAACGCGAAATCTTATAAATTTGTAAATAAATTCAAAAAAATCTCGCCCGGAGCACAGATTATGAAACAATTTCCAGCACATTGAGAATAGCCTCGATAGACATCGCCCTTAAATAACGCGAAATAGTATAAATCTGTAAATAAAATTGAAAAAAAAAATCACGCTTGGAGCATAGATTGTGAAACAAATTCCAGCATATTGAAAATAGTCTCGAGAGACATCGCATTTAAATAACGCGAAATAGTATAAATCTGTAAACAAATTCAAAAAAATCACGCGTGGAGCACAGATTATGAAACAATTTCCAGCACATAGAGAATAGCCTCGATAGACATCGCCTTTAAATAACGCGAAATAGTATAAATCCGTAAATAAATGAAAAATTCAGGCGTGGAGCACAGATTATGAAACAATTTCCAGCACATTGAGAATAGCCTCGATAGACATCACCTTTAAATAACGCGAAATAGTGTAAATCCGTAAACACATTTAAAAAATCACGCGTGGAGCACAGATTATGAAAAAATTTCCAGCACATTGAGAATAGCCTCGATAGACATCACATTTAAATAACGCGAAATATTGTAAATCTGTAAACAAATTGAAAAAAAAAATCACGCTTGGAGCATAGATTATGAAAGAATTTCCAGAACATTGAGAATAGCCTCGAATAGACATCGCCTTTAAATAACGCTCAATAGTATAAATCCGTAAACAAATTCAAAAAAATCACGTGTGGAGCACAGATTATGAAACAATTTCCAGCACATTGAAAACAGTCTCGATAGACTTCTCCTTTAAATAACGCGAAATGGTATAAATCTGTAAACAAATTGAAAAAAAAAATCACGCTTGGAACATAAATTGTGAAACAATTTCCAGCACATTGAAAATAGTCTCGAGAGACATCGCATTTAAATAACGCGAAATAGTATAAATCTGTAAAAAAATTCAAAAAAATCACGCGTGGAGCACAGATTATGAAACAATTTCCAGCACATTGAGAATAGCCTCGATAGACATCGCCTTTAAATAACGCGAAATAGTATAAATCTGTAAACAAATTGAAAAAAAAAATCACGCTTGGAACATAAATTGTGAAACAATTTCCAGCACATTGAAAATAATCTCGAGAGACATCGCATTTAAATAACGCGAAATAGTATAAATCTGTAAACAAGTTAAAAAAAATCACGCGTGGAGCACAGATTATGAAACAATTTCCAGCACATTGAGAATAGCCTCGATAGACATCACCTTTAAATAACGCGAAATCTTATAAATTTTTAAATAAAATTAAAAAAATCACGCGTGGAATACAGATTATGAAACAATTTCCAGCACATTGAGAATAGCCTCGATAGACATCACCTTTAAATAACGCGAAATACGAGTAGTATAAATCTCTAAAAAAATTGAAAAAAAAAATTACGCTTGGAGCATAGATTCTGAAACAATTTCCAGCATATTGAAAATAGTCTCGAGAGACATCGCATTTAAATAACGCGAAATAGTATAAATCCGTAAACAAATCTTAAAAAATTTACGCGTGGAGCACAGATTATGAAACAATTTCCAGCACATTGAGTATAGCGTCGACAGACATCGTCTTTAAATAATGCGAAATAGTATAAATCTGTAAATAAATTCGAAAAAATCATGCGTGGAGCACAGATTATGAAACAATTTCCAGCACATTGAGAATAGCCTCGATAGACATCGCCTTTAAATAACGCGAAGTAGCATAAAACTGTAAATAAAATTGAAAAAAAAATCACGCTTGGAGCATAGATTGTGAAACAATTTCCAGCATATTGAAAATAGTCTCGATAGACATCACTTTTAAATAACGCGAAAAAGTAAAAATCTGTAAACAAATTGAAAAAAAAATCACGCTTGGAGCACAGATTATGAAACAATTTCCAGCACATTGAGAATAGCCTCGATAGACATCGCCCTTAAATAACGCGAAATAGTATAAATCTGTAAATAAAATTGAAAAAAAAAATCACGCTTGGAGCATAGATTGTGAAACAAATTCCAGCATATTGAAAATAGTCTCGAGAGACATCGCATTTAAATAACGCGAAATAGTATAAATCTGTAAACAAATTCAAAAAAATCACGCGTGGAGCACAGATTATGAAACAATTTACAGCACATAGAGAATAGCCTCGATAGACATCGCCTTTAAATAACGCGAAATCTTATAAATTTGTAAATAATTTAAAAAAAATCACGCGTGGAGCACAGATTATGAAACAATTTCCAGCACATAGAGAATAGCCTCGATAGACATCGCCTTTAAATAACGCAAAATAGTATAAATCCGTAAATAAATAAAAAAAATCAGGCGTGGAACACAGATTATGAAACAATTTCCAGCACATTGAGAATAGTCTCGATAGCCATCGCCTTTAAATAACTCGAAATAGTATAAATCCGTAAACAAAATCAAACAATCCAAGCGTGGAGCACAGATTATGGAACAATTTCCAGCACAATGAGAATAGCCTCGATAGACATCACCTTTAAATAACTCGAAATAGTATAAATCCGTAAATAAATGAAAAATTCAGTCGTGGAGCACAGATTATGAAACAATTTCCAGCACATTGAGAATAGCCTCGATAGACATCACCTTTAAATAACGCGAAATAGTATAAATCCGTAAACAAATTTAAAAAATCACGCGTGGAGCACAGATTATGAAAAAATTTCCAGCACATTGAGAATAGACTCGATAGACATCACATTTAAATAACGCGAAATATTGTAAATTTTTAAATAAAATTGAAAAAAAAAATTACGCTTGGAGCATAGATTCTGAAACAATTTCCAGCATATTGAAAATAGTCTCGAGAGACATCGCATTTAAATAACGCGAAATAGTATAAATCCGTAAACAAATCTTAAAAAATTTACGCGTGGAGCACAGATTATGAAACAATTTCCAGCACATTGAGTATAGCGTCGACAGACATCGTCTTTAAATAATGCGAAATAGTATAAATCTGTAAATAAATTCGAAAAAATCATGCGTCGAGCACAGATTATGAAACAATTTCCAGCACATTGAGAATAGCCTCGATAGACATCGCCTTTAAATAACGCGAAGTAGCATAAAACTGTAAATAAAATTGAAAAAAAAATCACGCTTGGAGCATAGATTGTGAAACAATTTCCAGCATATTGAAAATAGTCTCGATAGACATCACTTTTAAATAACGCGAAAAAGTATAAATCTGTAAACAAATTGAAAAAAAAATCACGCTTGGAGCATAAATTGTGAAACAATTTCCAGCACATCGAAAATAGTCTCGATAGACATCGCCTTTAAATAAAACGAAATGTTATAAATTTGTAAATAATTTAAAAAAAATCACGCGTGGAGCACAGATTATGAAACAATTTCCAGCACATAGAGAATAGCCTCGATAGACATCGCCTTTAAATAACGCAAAATAGTATAAATCCGTAAATAAATAAAAAAAATCAGGCGTGGAACACAGATTATGAAACAATTTCCAGCACATTGAGAATAGTCTCGATAGCCATCGCCTTTAAATAACTCGAAATAGTATAAATCCGTAAACAAAATCAAACAATCCACGCGTGGAGCACAGATTATGGAACAATTTCCAGCACAATGAGAATAGCCTCGATAGACTTCACCTTTAAATAACTCGAAATAGTATAAATCCGTAAATAAATGAAAAATTCAGTCGTGGAGCACAGATTATGAAACAATTTCCAGCACATTGAGAATAGCCTCGATAGACATCACCTTTAAATAACGCGAAATAGTATAAATCCGTAAACAAATTTAAAAAATCACGCGTGGAGCACAGATTATGAAAAAATTTCCAGCACATTGAGAATAGCCTCGATAGACATCACATTTAAATAACGCGAAATAGTATAAATATGTAAACAAATTGAAAAAAAATCACGCTTGGAGCACAGATTATAAAACAATTTCCAGCACATTGGGAATAGTCTCGATAGACACCGCCTTAAAATAACGCGAAATAGTATAAATCCGTAAACAAATTCAAAAAAATCACGCGTGGAGCACAGATTTTGAAACAATTTCCAGCACATTGAGAATAGTTTCGATAGACATCGCCTTTAAATAACGCTCAATAGTATAAATCCGTAAACAAATTCAAAAAAATCACGCGTAGAGCACAGATTATGAAACAATTTCCAGCACATTGAAAACAGTCTCGATAGACTTCTCCTTTAAATAACGCGAAATGGTATAAATCCGTAAACAAATTAAAAAAATCACGCGAGGATAACAGATTATGAAACAATTTCCAGCACATTGAGAATAGCCTCGATAGACATCGTCTTTAAATAACGCGAAATAGTATATATCCGTAAACAAATTCAAAAAATCCACGCGTGGAGCACAGATTATGAAACAATTTCCAGCACATTGAGAATAGTCTCGATAGACATCACCTTTAAATAACATGAAATAGTATAAATCTCTAAAAAAATTGAAATACAAAATTACGCTTGGAGCATAGATTCTGAAACAATTTCCAGCACATTGAAAATAGTCTCGATAGACATCGCCTTTAAATAGCGCGAAATAGTATAAATCCGTAAACAAATTTTAAAAAAATCACGCTTGGAGCACAGATTATGAAACAATTTCCAGCACATTGAGAATGGCATCGATAGACATCACCTTTAAATAACGCGAAATATTATAAATCCGTAAACAAATTAAAAAAAATCACGCGTGGAGCACAGATTATGAAACAATTTCCAGCACATTGTGAATAGCCTCGATAGACATCGCCTTTAAGTAACGCGAAATCTTATAAATTTGTAAATAAATTTAAAAAAATCACGTGTGGAGCACAGATTATGAAACAATTTCCAGCACATTGAGAATAGCCTCGGTAGACATCGCCTTTAAATAACGCGAAATAGTATAAATTTGTAAATAAATGCAAAAAAATCACGCGTGGAGCAGAGATTATGAAACAAATTCCAGCACATTGAGAATAGCCTCGATAGACCTCTCCTTCAAATAACGCGAAATAGCATAAAACTGTAAACAAATTGAAAAAAAAATCACGCTTGGAGCATAGATTGTGAAACAATTTCCAGCATATTGAAAATAGTTTCCAGAGACATCGCATTTAAATAACGCGAAATAGTATAAATCCGTAAACAAATTCAAAAAAATTATGCGTGGAGCACAGATTATGAAACAATTTCCAGAACATTGAGAATAGCCTCGAATAGACATCACCTTTAAATAACGCTGAATAGTATAAATCCGTAAACAAATTGAAAAAAATCACGCGTGGAGCACAGATTATGAAACAATTTCCAGCACATTGAAAACAGTCTCGATAGACTTCTCCTTTAAATAACACGAAATGGTATAAATAGGTAAACAAATTCAAAAAAATCACGCGTGGAACACAGATTATGAAACAATTTCCAGCACATTGAGAATAGCCTCGATAGACATCGTATTTAAATAACGCGAAATAGTATAAATCCGTAAACAAATTTTTAAAAAATCACGCGTGGAGCACAGATTATGAAACAATTTCCAGCACATTGATTATAGCCTCGTGCTGGAAATTGTTTCAGAATTTATGTTCCAAGCGTGATTTTTTTTCAATTTGTTTACAGATTTATACTTTTTCGCGTTATTTAAAGGTGATGTCTATCGAGGCTATACACAATGTGCTGGAAATCGTTTCATAATCTGTGCTCCACGCGTGATTTTTTAAAAATTTGTTTACGGATTCATACTATTTCGCGCTATTTAAAGGCGATGTCTATCGAGACTATTTTCGATGTGCTGGAAATTGTTTCACAATTTATGTTCCAAGCGTGATTTTTTTTTTCAATTTGTTTACAGATTTATACTTTTTCGCGTAATTTAAAGGTGATGTCTATCGAAGCTATTCTCAATGTGCTGGAAATTGTTTCATAATCTGTGCTCCACGCTTGAATTTTTTGAATTTGTTTACGCATTTATACTTTTTCGCGTAATTTAAAGGTGATGTCTATCGAAGCTATTCTCAATGTGCTGGAAATTGTTTCATAATCAATGCTCCACGCGTGATTTTTTTAAATTTGTTTACGGATTTATAATATTTCGCTTTATTTAAAGGCGATGTCTATCGAGACTGTTTTCGATGTGCTGGAAATTGTTTCACAATTTCTGCTCCAAGCGTGATTTTTTTTTTCAATTTGTTTACAGATTTATACTTTTTCGCGTTATTTAAAGGTGATGTCTATCGAAGCTATCCTCAATGTGCTGGAAATTGTTTCATAATCTGTGCTCCACGCGTGATTTTTTTGCATTTATTTACAAATTTATTCTATTTCGCGTTATTTAAAGGCGATGTCTATCGAGGTTATTCTCAATGTGCTGGAAATTGTTTCATAATCTGTGATCCACACGTGATTTTTTTGAATTTGTTTACGGATTTATACTATTTCGCGTTATTTAAAGGTGATGTCTATCGATGCTATTCTCAATGTGCTGGAAATTGTTTCATAATCTGTGCTCCACGCATGATTTTTTAAAATTTATTTACAGATTTATACTATTTCGCGTTATTTAAAGACGATGTCTATCGACGCTATACTCAATGTGCTGGAAATTGTTTCACAATTTATGCTCCATGCGAGATTTTTTTAAATTTGTTTACGGATTTATAACATTTCGCGTTATTAAAAGGAGAAATCTATCGAGACTATTTTCGATGTGCTGGAAATTGTTTCACAATTTATGTTCCAAGCGTGATTTTTTTTTTCAATTTTTTTACAGATTTATACTTTTTCGCGTTATTTAAAGACGATGTCTATCGAGGCTATTCTCAATGTGCTATAAATTGTTTCATAATCTGTGCTCCACGCGTGATTTTTTTGAATTTGTTTACAGATTTATACTATTTCGCGTTATTTAAATGCGATGTCTCTCGAGACTATTTTCAATATGCTGGAAATTGTTTCACAATCTATGTTCCAAGCGTGATTTTTTTTTCAATTTTATTTACAGATTTATACTATTTCGCGTTATTTAAAGGCGATGTCTATCGAGGCTATTCTCGATATGCTGGAAATTGTTTCATAATCTGTGCTCCACGCGTGATTTTTTTTAATTTGTTTACGCATTTATACTATTTCGCGTTATTTAAAGGTGATGTTTATCGAGGTTATTCTCAATGTGCTGGAAATTGTTTCATAATCGGTGCTGCACGCGTGATTTTTTTAAATTTGTTTACGGATTTATAATATTTCGCTTTATTTAAAGGCGATGTCTATCGAGACTATTTTCGATGTGCTGGAAATTGTTTCACAATCTATGCTCCAAGCGTGATTTTTTTTTTCAATTTTATTTACAGATTTATACTATTTCGCGTTATTTAAAGGTGATGTTTATCGAGGCTATTCTCAATGTGCTGGAAATTGTTTCATAATCTGTGCTCCACGCATGATTTTTTCGAATTTATTTACAGATTTATATTATTTCGCATTATTTAAAGACGATGTCTATCGACGCTATACTCAATGTGCTGGAAATTGTTTCATAATCTGTGCTCCACGCGTAAATTTTTTAAGATTTGTTTACGGATTTATACTATTTCGCGTTATTTAAATGCGATGTCTCTCGAGACTATTTTCAATATGCTGGAAATTGTTTCAGAATCTATGCTCCAAGCGTAATTTTTTTTTTCAAATTTTTTAGAGATTTATACTACTCGTATTTCGCGTTATTTAAAGGTAATGTCTATCGAGGCTATTCTCAATGTGCTGGAAATTGTTTCATAATCTGTGCTCCACGCGTGATTTTTTTAAATTTATTTACAAATTTATAAGATTTCGCTTTATTTAAAGGCGATGTCTATCGAGGCTATTCTCAATGTGCTGGAAATTGTTTCATAATCTGTGCTCCACGCGTGATTTTTTTAAATTTATTTACAAATTTATAAGATTTCGCGTTATTTAAAGGCGATGTCTATCGAGACTATTTTCGATGTGCTGGAAATTGTTTCACAATTTATGTTCAAGCGTGTTTTTTTTTTCAATTTGTTTACAGATTTATACTATTTCGCGTTATTTAAAGGCGATGTCTATCGAGGCTATTCTCAATGTGCTGGAAATTGTTTCATAATCTGTGCTCCACGCGTGATTTTTTTAAATTTATTTACAAATTTATAAGATTTCGCGTTATTTAAAGACGATGTCTATCGAGGCTATTCTCAATGTGCTGTAAATTGTTTCATAATCTGTGCTCCATGCGTGATTTTTTTGAATTTGCTTACAGATTTATACTATTTCGCGTTATTTAAATGCGATGTCTCTCGAGACTATTTTCAATATGCTGGAAATTGTTTCACAATCTATGCTCCAAGCGTGACTTTTTTTTTCAATTTTATTTACAGATTTGTACAATTTCGCGTTATTTAAAGGCGATGTCTATCGAGGCTATTCTCAATGTGCTGGAAATTGTTTCATAATCTGTGCTCCACGCGTGATTTTTTTGAATTTATTTACAAATTTATAAGATTTCGCGTTATTTAAAGGCGATGTCTATCGAGGCTATTCTCAATGTGCTGTAAATTGTTTCATAATCTGTGCTCCAAGCGTGATTTTTTTGAATTTGTTTACGCATTTATACTATTTCGCGTTTTTTAAAGGTGATGTCTATCGAGGCTATTCTCAATGTGCTGGAAATTGTTTCACAATCTATGCTCCAAGCGTGATTTTCCTTAAAAATTTTATTTACAGATTTATACTATTTCGCGTTATTTAAAGGCGATGTCTATCGAGACTATTTTCGATGTGCTGGAAATTGTTTCACAATTTATGTTCCAAGCGTGATTTTTTTTTCAATTTGTTTACAGATTTATACTATTCCGCGTTATTTAAAGGCGATGTTTATCGAGGCTATTCTCAATGTGCTGGGAATTGTTTCATAATCTGTGCTCCACGCGTGATTTTTTTTAATTTATTTACAAATTTATAAGATTTCCTGTTATTTAAAGACGATGTCTATCGAGGCTATTCTCAATGTGCTGTAAATTGTTTCATAATCTGTGCTCCATGCGTGATTTTTTTGAATTTGTTTACAGATTTATACTATTTCGCGTTATTTAAATGCGATGTCTCTCGAGACTATTTTCAATATGCTGGAAATTGTTTCACAATCTATGCTCCAAGCGTGATTTTTTTTTTCAATTTTATTTACAGATTTATACTATTTTGCGTTATTTAAAGGCGATGTCTATCAAGGCTATTCTCAATGTGCTGGAAATCTTTTCATAATCTGTGCTCCACGCGTGATTTTTTTAAATTTATTTACAAATTTATAAGATTTCGCGTTATTTAAAGGCGATGTTATCGAGGCTATTCTCGATGTGCTGTAAATTGTTTCATAATCTGTGCTCCACGCGTGAATTTTTTGAATTTGTTTACGCATTTATACTATGTCGCGTTATTTAAAGGTGATGTCTATCGAGGTGCTCAATGTGCTGGAAATTGTGCTGGAGGTATCAATGTGCTGGAAATTGTTTCATAATCAGTGCTGCACGCGTGATTTTTTTAAATTTGTTTACGGATTTATAATATTTCGCTTTATTTAAAGGCGATGTCTATCGAGACTATTTTCGATGTGCTGGAAATTGTTTCACAATCTATGCTCCAAGCGTGATTTTTTTTTCAATTTTATTTACAGATTTATGCTATTTCGGTTTATTTAAAGGCGATGTCTATCGAGGCTATTCTCAATGTGCTGGAAATTTTTTCATATTCTGTGCTCCGCCCGTGATTTTTTTGCATTTATTTACAAATTTATACTATTTCGCGTTATTTAAAGGCGAAGTCTATCGAGGCTATTCTCAATGTGCTAGACATAATCTGTGCTCCACACGTGATTTTTTTGAATTTATTTACAAATTTATAAGATTTCGCGTTATTTAAAGGCGATGTCTATCGAGGCTATGCACAATGTGCTGGAAATTGTTTCATAATCTGTGCTCCACGCGTGATTGTTTTGAATTTGTTTACGGATTTATACTATTTCGCGTTATTTAAAGGTGATGTCTATCGATGCTATTCTCAATGTGCTGGAAATTGTTTCATAATCTGTGCTCCACGCATGATGTTTTCGAATTTATTTACAGATTTATACTATTTCGCATTATTTAAAGACGATGTCTATCGACGCTATACTCAATGTGCTGGAAATTGTTTCATAATCTGTCCTCCACGCGTAAATTTTTTAAGATTTGTTTACGGATTTATACTATTTCGCGTTATTTAAATGCGATGTCTCTCGAGACTATTTTCAATATGCTGGAAATTGTTTCAGAATCTATGCTCCAAGTGTAATTTTTTTGAATTTGTTTACGCATTTATACTATTTCGCGTTATTTAAAGGTGATGTCTATCGAGACTATTTTCGATGTGCTGGAAATTGTTTCACAATTTATGTTCCAAGCGTGATTTTTTTTTCAATTTGTTTACAGATTTATACTATTTCGTGTTATTTAAAGGCGATGTCTATCGAGGCTATTATCAATGTGCTGGAAATTGTTTCATAATCTGTGCTCCACGCGTGATTTTTTTGAATTTGTTTACAGATTTATACTATTTCGCGTTAATTAAAGGCGATGTCTCTCGAGACTATTTTCAATATGCTGCAATAGATATCAATCAACTTTCAATACAATAGACATCGCCTTTAAATACGCAGAATAGTATAAATCCGTAAACAAATTCAAAAATATCACGCGTGGAGCACAGATTATGAAACAATTTCCAGCACATTGAGAATAGCCTCGATAGACATCGCCTTTAAATAACGCGAAATATTATAAATCCGTAAACAAATTTAAAAAAATCACGTCGGAGCACGGATTATGAAACAATTTCCAGCAGATTGTGAATAGCCTCGATAGACATCGCCTTTAAATAACGCGAAATCTTATAAATTTGTAAACAAATTGAAAAAAAATCAAGCTTGGAGCATAGATTGTGAAACAATTTCCAGCACATTGAAAATAGTCTCAATAGACATCGTTTTTAAATAACGCGAAAGGGTATAAATCCGTAAACAAATTTTAAAAAATCGCGCTTGGAGCACAGATTATAAAACAATTTCCAGCACATTGAGAATAGTCTCGATAGACATCACCTTTAAATAACGCGAAACAGTATAAATATGTAAACAAATTGAAAAAAAAAAATCAAGCTTGGAGCATAGATTGTGAAACAATTTCCAGCACATTGAAAATAGTCTCAATAGACATCGCCTTTAAATAACGCGAAATCTTATAAATTTGTAAATAAATTTTAAAAAATCACGTGTGGAGCACAGATTATGAAACAATTTCCAGCACATTGAGAATAGCCTCGATAGACATCGCCTTTAAATAACGCGAAATAGTATAAGTTTGTAAAAAGATGCAAAAAAATCACGCGTGGAGCACAGATTATGAAACAAATTCCAGCACATTGAGAATAGCCTCGATAGACATCTCCTTCAAATAACGCGAAATAGCATAAACCTGTAAACAAATTGAAAAAAAATCACGCTTGGAGCATAGATTGTGAAACAATTTCCAGCACATTGAAAATAGTCTCGATAGACATCGCCTTTTAATAACGAGAAATAGTATAAATCTGTAAATAAAATTGAAAAAAAAAATGACGCTTGGAGCATAGATTGTGAAACAATTTCCAGCATATTGAAAATAGTCTCGAGAGACATCGCATTTAAATAACGCGAAATAGTATAAATCCGTAAACAAATTCAAAAAAATCATGCGTGGAGCTCAGATTATGAAACAATTTCCAGCACATTGAGAATAGCTTCGATAGACATCACCTTTAAATAACGCGAAAAAGTATAAATCTGTAAACAAATTGAAAAAAAAAAATCACGCTTGGAGCATAAATTGTGAAACAATTTCCAGCACATCGAAAATAGTCTCGATAGACATCGCCTTTAAATAAAGCGAACTATTATAAATCCGTAAACAAATTTAAAAAAATCACGCGTGGAGCACAGATTATGAAACAATTTCCAGCACATTGAGAATAACCTCCATAGACATCACCTTTAAATAACGCGAAATAGTATAAATGCGTAAACAAATTAAAAAAAGTCACGCGTGGAGCACAGATTATGAAACAATTTCCAGAACATTGAGAATAGCCTCGATAGACATCGCTTTAAATAACGCGAAATCTTATAAATTTGTAAATAAATTTTAAAAAATCACGCGTGGAGCACAGATTATGAAACAATTTCCAGCACATTGAGAATAGTGTCGATAGACATCGCCTTTAAATACGCAAAATAGTATAAATCCGTAAACAAATTTAAAAAAATCACGCGTGGAGCACAGATTATGAAACAATTTCCAGCACATTGAGAATAGCCTCGATAGACATCGCCTTTAAATAACGCGAAATATTATAAATCCGTAAACAAATTTAAAAATAATCACGCGTGGAGCACAGATTATGAAACAATTTCCAAAACATTGAGAATAGCTCCCATAGACATCACCTTTAAATAACCCGAAATAGTATAAATCCATAAACAAATTTTAAAAAAATCACGCGTGTAGCACAGATTATGAAACAATTTCCAGAACATTGAGAGTAGCTTCGATATACATCACCTTTAAATAACGCGAAAAGTATAAATCTGTAAACAATTTGAAAAATAAAACAAAAAAAAAATGACGCTTGGGGTATAAATTGTGAAACAATTTCCAGCACATTGAAAATAGTCTCGATAGATATCGCCTTTAAATAACACGAAATAGTATAAATCCGTAAAAAAAATTCAAAAAAATCACGCGTGGAGCACAGATTATGAAACAATTTCCAGCACATTGAGGATAGCCTCTATAGACATCACCTTTAAATAACGCGAAATAGTATAAATCTGTAAACAATTTGAAAAAAAAAAAAAAGAATCACGCTTGGAGAATAGATTGTGAAACCATATTCAGCACATTGAAAATAGTCTCGATAGATATCGCCTTTAAATAACACGAAATAGTATAAATCCGTAAAAAAAATTCAAAAAAATCACGCGTGGAGCACAGATTATGAAACAATTTCCAGCACATTGAAAATAGTCTCGATAGACACCACCTTTAAATAACTCGAAATAGTATAAATCCGCAAACAAATTTAAAAAATCACGCGTTGAGCACAGATTATGAAACAATTTCCAGCACATTGAGAATAGCCTCGATAGACATCGCCTTTAAATAACGCGAAATCTTATAAATTTGTAAATAAATTTAAAAAAATCACGCGTGGAGCACAGATTATGAAATAATTTCCAGCACATTGAGAATATCCCCGATAAACATCACCTTTAAATAACGCGAAATAGTATAAATATGTAAACAAATTGAAAAAAAAAATCAAGATTGGAGCATAGATTGTGAAAAAATTTCCAAAACATTGAGAATAGCTCCCATAGACATCACCTTTAAATAACCCGAAATAGTATAAATCCATAAACAAATTTTAAAAAAATCACGCGTGTAGCACAGATTATGAAACAATTTCCAGCACATTGAGAGTAGCTTCGATATACATCACCTTTAAATAACGCGAAATAGTATAAATCAGTAAACAAATTAAAAAAAAAACACGCGTGGAGCACAGATTATGAAACAATTTCCAGCACATTGAGAATAGCGTTGATAGACATCGCCTTTAAATACGCAAAATAGTATAAATCCGTAAACAAATTTAAAAAAATCACGCGTGGAGCACAGATTATGAAACAATTTCCAGCACATTGAGAATAGCCTCGATAGACATCACCTTTAAATAAAGCGAAATAGTATAAATCCGTAAACAAATTTAAAAATAATCACGCGTGGAGCACAGATTATGAAACAATTTCCAAAACATTGAGAATAGCTCCCATAGACATCACCTTTAAATAACCCGAAATAGTATAAATCCATAAACAAATTTTAAAAAAATCACGCGTGTAGCACAGATTATGAAACAATTTCCAGCACATTGAGAGTAGCTTCGATATACATCACCTTTAAATAACGCGAAAAGTATAAATCTGTAAACAATTTGAAAAATAAAACAAAAAAAAAATCACGCTTGGGGTATAAATTGTGAAACAATTTCCAGCACATTGAAAATAGTCTCGATAGATATCGCCTTTAAATAACACGAAATAGTATAAATCCGTAAAAAAAATTCAAAAAAATCACGCGTGGAGCACAGATTATGAAACAATTTCCAGCACATTGAGGATAGCCTCTATAGACATCACCTTTAAATAACGCGAAACAGTATAAATCTGTAAACAATTTGAAAAAAAAAAAAAAGAATCACGCTTGGAGAATAGATTGTGAAACAATTTTCAGCACATTGAAAATAGTCTCGATAGATATCGCCTTTAAATAACACGAAATAGTATAAATCCGTAAAAAAAATTTAAAAAAATCACGCGTGGAGCACAGATTATGAAACAATTTCCAGAACATTGAAAATAGTCTCGATAGACACCACCTTTAAATAACTCGAAATAGTATAAATCCGTAAACAAATTTAAAAAATCACGCGTTGAGCACAGATTATGAAACAATTTCCAGCACATTGAGAATAGCCTCGATAGACATCACCTTTAAATAACGCGAAATCTTATAAATTTGTAAATAAATTTAAAAAAGTCACGCGTGGAGCACAGATTACGAAACAATTTCCAGCACATTGAGAATAGCCTCGATAGACATCGCCTTTAAATAACGCGAAATCTTATAAATTTGTAAATAAATTTAAAAAAAACCACGCGTGGAGCACAGATTATGAAACAATTTCCAGCACATTGAGAATAGCCTCGATAGACATCACCTTTAAATAACGCGAAATACGAGTAGTATAAATCTCTAAAAAAATTGAAAAAAAATTACGCTTGGAGCATAGATTCTGATACAATTTCCAGCATATTGAATATAGTCTCGAGAGACATCGCAATTAAATAACGCGAAATAGTATAAATCCGTAAACAAATCTTAAAAATTTTACGCGTGGAGCACAGATTATGAAACAATTTCCAGTACATTGAGTATAGCGTCGATAGACATCGTCTTTAAATAATGCGAAATAGTGTAAATCTGTAAATAAATTCGAAAAAATCATGCGTGGAGCACAGATTATGAAACAATTTCCAGCACATTGAGAATAGCATCGATAGACATCACCTTTAAATAACGCGAAATAGTATAAATCCGTAAACAAATTCAAAACAATCACGCGTGGAGCACAGATTATGAAACAATTTCCAGCACATTGTGAATAGCCTCGATAGACATCGCCTTTAAATAACGTGAAATGTTATAAATTTGTAAATAAATTCAAAAAAATCACGTGTGGAGCACAGATTATATCCAGCACATTGAAAATAGCCTCAATAGACATCGCCTTTAAATAACGCGAAATAGTATAAATTTGTAAATAAATGCAAAAAAATCACGCGCAGAGCACAGATTATGAAACAATTTCCAGCACATTGAGAATAGCCTCGATAGACATCGCCTTTAAATAACGCGAAATAGGATAAATCTGTAAAAAATTTGAAAAAAAAATCACTCTTGGAGCATAGATTGTCAAACAATTTCCAGCATATTGAAAATAGTCTCGATACCCATCACTTTTAAATAACGCGAAAAAGTATAAATCTGTAATCAAATTGAAAAAAAAAATCACGCTTGGAGCATAAATTGTGAAACAATTTCCAGCACATCGAAAATAGTCTCGATAGACATCGCCTTTAAATAAAGCGAAATATTATAAATCCGTAAACAAATTTAAAAACATCACGCGTTGAGCACAGATTATGAAACAATTTCCAGCACATTGAGAATAACCTCGATAGACATCACCTTTAAATAACGCGAAATAGTATAAATGCGTAAACAAATTCAAAAAAATCACGCGTGGAGCACAGATTATGAAACAATTTCCAGCACATTGAGAATAGCCTCGATAGACATCGCCTTTAAATAACGCGAAATAGTATAAATCTGTAAACAAATTGAAAAAAAAAAAATCACGCTTGGAACATAAATTGTGAAACAATTTCCAGCACATTGAAAATAGTCTCGAGAGACATCGCATTTAAATAACGCGAAATAGTATAAATCTGTAAACAAATTCAAAAAAATCACGCGTGGAGCACAGATTATGAAACAATTTACAGCACATTGAGAATAGCCTCGATAGACATCGAAGTTAAATAACGCGAAATCTTATAAATTTGTAAATAAATTTAAAAAAATCACGCGATGAGCACAGATTATGAAACAATTTCCAGCACATTGAGAATAGCCTCGATAGACATCGCCTCTAAATAACGCGAAATAGTATAAATCTGTAAACAAATTGAAAAAAAAAAATCACGCTTGGAACATAAATTGTGAAACAATTTCCAGCACATTGAAAATAGTCTCGATAGACATCGCCTATAAATAACGTGAAATAGTATATATCTGTAAGTAAATTTGAAAACAAAATCACGCTTGGAGCATAGATTGTGAAACAATTTCCAGCATATTGAATAGCCTCGATAGACATCACCTTTAAATAACGCGAAAAATTATAAATCTGTAAACAAATTGAAAAAAAAAATCACGCTTGGAGCATAAATTGTGAAACATTTTCCAACACATTGAAAATAGTCTCGATAGACATCGCCTTTAAATAAAGCGAAATATCATAAATCCGTAAACAAATTTTAAAATATCACGCGTGGAGCACAGATTATGAAACAATTTCCTGCACATTGAGAATAGCCTCGATAGACATCGCCTTTAAATAACGCGAAATAGTATAAATCTGTAAACAAATTGAAAAAAAAAATCACGCTTGGAACATAAATTGTGAAACAATTTCCAGCACATTGAAAATAGTCTCGAGAGACATCGCATTTAAATAACGCGAAATAGTATAAATGTGTAAACAAATTCAAAAAAATCACGCGTGGAGCACAGATTATGAAACAATTTACAGCACATTGAGAATAGCCTCGATAGACATCGCCTTTAAATAACGCGAAATCTTATCAATTTGTAAATAAATTTAAAAAAATCACGCGTGGAGCACAGATTATGAAACAATTTACAGCACATAGAGAATAGCCTCGATAGCCATCGCCTTTAAATAACTCGAAATAGTATAAATCCGTAAACAAAATCAAACAATCCACGCGTGGAGCACAGATTATGGAACAATTTCCAGCACAATGAGAATAGTCTCGATAGACATCGCCTTTAAATAACGCGAAATAGTATAAATCAGTAAACAAATTAAAAAAAAAAACACGCGTGGAGCACAGATTATGAAACAATTTCCAGCACATTGAGAATAGTGTTGATAGACATCGCCTTTAAATACGCAAAATAGTATAAATCCGTAAACAAATTTAAAAAAATCACGCGTGGAGCACAGATTATGAAACAATTTCCAGCACATTGAGAATAGCCTCGATAGACATCACCTTTAAATAAAGCGAAATAGTATAAATCCGTAAACAAATTTAAAAATAATCACGCGTGTAGCACAGATTATGAAACAATTTCCAGCACATTGAGAGTAGCTTCGATATACATCACCTTTAAATAACGCGAAAAGTATAAATCTGTAAACAATTTGAAAAATAAAACAAAAAAAAATCACGCTTGGGGTATAAATTGTGAAACAATTTCAAGCACATTGAAAATAGTCTCGATAGATATCGCCTTTAAATAACACGAAATAGTATAAATCCGTAAAAAAAATTCAAAAAAATCACGCGTGGAGCACAGATTATGAAACAATTTCCAGCACATTGAGGATAGCCTCTATAAACATCACCTTTAAATAACGCGAAACAGTATAAATCTGTAAACAATTTGAAAAAAAAAAAAAAAAGAATCACGCTTGGAGAATAGATTGTGAAACAATTTTCAGCACATTGAAAATAGTCTCGATAGATATCGCCTTTAAATAACACGAAATAGTATAAATCCGTAAAAAAAATTCAAAAAAATCACGCGTGGAGCACAGATTATGAAACAATTTCCAGCACATTGAGAATAGCCTCGATAGACATCACCTTTAAATAACGCGAAATACGAGTAGTATAAATCTCTAAAAAAATTGAAAAAAAATTACGCTTGGAGCATAGATTCTGAAACAATTTCCAGCATATTGAATATAGTCTCGAGAGACATCGCAATTAAATAACGCGAAATAGTATAAATCCGTAAACAAATCTTAAAAATTTTACGCGTGGAGCACAGATTATGAAACAATTTCCAGTACATTGAGTATAGCGTCGATAGACATCGTCTTTAAATAATGCGAAATAGTATAAATCTGTAAATAAATTCGAAAAAATCATGCGTGGAGCACAGATTATGAAACAATTTCCAGCACATTGAGAATAGCATCGATAGACATCACCTTTAAATAACGCGAAATAGTATAAATCCGTAAACAAATTCAAAACAATCACGCGTGGAGCACAGATTATGAAACAATTTCCAGCACATTGTGAATAGCCTCGATAGACATCGCCTTTAAATAACGTGAAATGTTATAAATTTGTAAATAAATTCAAAAAAATCACGTGTGGAGCACAGATTATATCCAGCACATTGAAAATAGCCTCAATAGACATCGCCTTTAAATAACGCGAAATAGTATAAATTTGTAAATAAATGCAAAAAAATCACGCGCGGAGCACAGATTATGAAACAATTTCCAGCACATTGAGAATAGCCTCGATAGACATCGCCTTTAAATAACGCGAAATAGGATAAATCTGTAAAAAATTTGAAAAAAAAATCACGCTTGGAGCATAGATTGTCAAACAATTTCCAGCATATTGAAAATAGTCTCGATACCCATCACTTTTAAATAAAGCGAAATATTATAAATCCGTAAACAAATTTAAAAACATCACGCGTTGAGCACAGATTATGAAACAATTTCCAGCACATTGAGAATAACCTCGATAGACATCGCCTTTAAATAACGCGAAATCTTATAAATTTGTAAATAAATTCAAAAAAATCACGCGTGGAGCACAGATTATGAAACAATTTCCAGCACATTGATAATAGCCTCGATAGACATCGCCATAAATAACGCGAAATAGTATAAATCTGTAAATAAAATTGAAAAAAAAAATCACTCTTCGAGTATAGATTGTGAAACAATTTCCAGCATATTGAAAATAGTCTCGAGAGACATCGCATTTAAATAACGCGAAATAGTATAAATCTGTAAACAAATTCAAAAAAATCACGCGTGGAGCACAGATTATGAAACAATTTACAGCACATTGAGAATAGCCTCGATAGACATCACCTTTAAATAACGCGAAAAATTATAAATCTGTAAACAAATTGAAAAAAAAATCACGCTTGGAGCATAAATTGTGAAACAATTTCCAACACATTGAAAATAGTCTCGATAGACATCGCCTTTAAATAAAGCGAAATATCATAAATCCGTAAACAAATTTAAAAATATCACGCGTGGAGCACAGATTATGAAACAATTTCCAGCACATTGAGAATAGCCTCGATAGACATCGCCTTTAAATAACGCGAAATAGTATAAATCTGTAAACAAATTGAAAAAAAAAAAATCACGCTTGGAACATAAATTGTGAAACAATTTCCAGCACATTGAAAATAGTCTCGATAGACATCGCCTATAAATAACGTGAAATAGTATATATCTGTAAGTAAATTTGAAAACAAAATCACGCTTGGAGCATAGATTGTGAAACAATTTCCAGCATATTGAATAGCCTCGATAGACATCACCTTTAAATAACGCGAAAAATTATAAATCTGTAAACAAATTGAAAAAAAAAATCACGCTTGGAGCATAAATTGTGAAACATTTTCCAACACATTGAAAATAGTCTCGATAGACATCGCCTTTAAATAAAGCGAAATATCATAAATCCGTAAACAAATTTTAAAATATCACGCGTGGAGCACAGATTATGAAACAATTTCCTGCACATTGAGAATAGCCTCGATAGACATCGCCTTTAAATAACGCGAAATAGTATAAATCTGTAAACAAATTGAAAAAAAAAATCACGCTTGGAACATAAATTGTGAAACAATTTCCAGCACATTGAAAATAGTCTCGAGAGACATCGCATTTAAATTACGCGAAATAGTATAAATGTGTAAACAAATTCAAAAAAAATCACGCGTGGAGCACAGATTATGAAACAATTTACAGCACATTGAGAATAGCCTCGATAGACATCGCCTTTAAATAACGCGAAATCTTATAAATTTGTAAATAAATTTTAAAAAATCACGCGTGGAGCACAGATTATGAAACAATTTACAGCACATTGAGAATAGCCTCGATAGACATCGCCTTTAAATAACGCGAAATCTTATAAATTTGTAAATAAACTCCAAAAAATCACGCGTGGAGCACAGATTATGAAACAATTTCCACCACATAGAGAATAGCCTCGATGGACATCGCCTTTAAATAACACGAAATAGTATAAATCCGTAAATAAATTTAAAAAAATCAGGCGTGGAACACAGATTATGAAACAATTTCCAGCACATTGAGAATAGTCTCGATAGCCATCGCCTTTAAATAACTCGAAATAGTATAAATCCGTAAACAAAATCAAACAATCCACGCGTGGAGCACAGATTATGGAACAATTTCCAGCACAATGAGAATAGCCTCGATAGACATCATCTTTAAATAACTCGAAATAGTATAAATCCGTAAATAAATGAAAAATTCAGGCGTGGAGCACAGATTATGAAACAATTTCCAGCACATTGAGAATAGCCTCGATAGACATCACCTTTAAATAACGCGAAATCTTTTAAATTTGTAAATAAATTTAAAAAATTCACGCGTGGAGCACAGATTACGAAACAATTTCCAGCACATTGAGAATAGCCTCGATAGACATCGCCTTTAAATAACGCGAAATCTTATAAATTTGTAAATAAATTTAAAAAAATCACGCGTGGAGCACAGATTATGAAACAATTTCCAGCACATTGAGAATAGCCTCGATAGACATCACCTTTAAATAACGCGAAATACGAGTAGTATAAATCTCTAAAAAAATTGAAAAAAAAAATTACGCTCGGAGCATAGATTCTGAAACAATTTCCAGCATATTGAAAATAGTCTCGAGAGACATCGCATTTAAATAATGCGAAATAGTATAAATCCGTAAACAAATCTTAAAAAATTTATGCGTGGAGCACAGATTATGAAACAATTTCCAGCACATTGAGTATAGCGTCGACAGACATCGTCCTTAAATAATGCGAAATAGTATAAATCTGTAAATAAATTCGAAAAAATCACGCGTGGAGCACAGATTATGAAACAATTTACAGCACATTGAGAATAGCCTCGATAGACATCGCCTTTAAATAACGCGAAATCTTATAAATTTGTAAACAAATTCAAAACAATCACGCGTGGAGCACAGATTATGAAACAATTTCCAGCACATAGAGAATAGCCTCGATGGACATCGCCTTTAAATAACACGAAATAGTATAAATCCGTAAATAAATTTAAAAAAATCAGGCGTGGAACACAGATTATGAAACAATTTCCAGCACATTGAGAATAGTCTCGATAGCCATCGCCTTTAAATAACTCGAAATAGTATAAATCCGTAAACAAAATCAAACAATCCACGCGTGGAGCACAGATTATGGAACAATTTCCAGCACAATGAGAATAGCCTCGATAGACATCATCTTTAAATAACTCGAAATAGTATAAATCCGTAAATAAATGAAAAATTCAGGCGTGGAGCACAGATTATGAAACAATTTCCAGCACATTGAGAATAGCCTCGATAGACATCACCTTTAAATAACGCGAAATCTTTTAAATTTGTAAATAAATTTAAAAAAATCACGCGTGCAGCACAGATTACGAAACAATTTCCAGCACATTGAGAATAGCCTCGATAGACATCGCCTTTAAATAACGCGAAATCTTATAAATTTGTAAATAAATTTAAAAAAATCACGCGTGGAGCACAGATTATGAAACAATTTCCAGCACATTGAGAATAGCCTCGATAGACATCACCTTTAAATAACGCGAAATACGAGTAGTATAAATCTCTAAAAAAATTGAAAAAAAAATTACGCTTGGAGCATAGATTCTGAAACAATTTCCAGCATATTGAAAATAGTCTCGAGAGACATCGCATTTAAATAATGCGAAATAGTATAAATCCGTAAACAAATCTTAAAAAAATTATGCGTGGAGCACAGATTATGAAACAATTTCCAGCACATTGAGTATAGCGTCGACAGACATCGTCCTTAAATAATGCGAAATAGTATAAATCTGTAAATAAATTCGAAAAAATCATGCGTGGAGCACAGATTATGAAACAATTTCCAGCACATTGAGAATAGCATCGATAGACATCACCTTTAAATAACGCGAAATAGTATAAATCCGTAAACAAATTCAAAACAATCACGCGTGGAGCACAGATTATGAAACAATTTCCAGCACATTGTGAATAGCCTCGATAGACATCGCCTTTAAATATCACGAAATAGTACAAATCCGTAAATAAATTTAAAAAAATCAGGCGTGGAACACAGATTATGAAACAATTTCCAGCACATTGAGAATAGTCTCGATAGCCATCGCCTTTAAATAACTCGAAATAGTATAAATCCGTAAACAAAATCAAACAATCCACGCGTGGAGCACAGATTATGGAACAATTTCCAGCACAATGAGAATAGCCTCGATAGACATCATCTTTAAATAACTCGAAATAGTATAAATCCGTAAATAAATGAAAAATTCAGGCGTGGAGCACAGATTATGAAACAATTTCCAGCACATTGAGAATAGCCTCGATAGACATCACCTTTAAATAACGCGAAATCTTTTAAATTTGTAAATAAATTTAAAAAAATCACGCGTGGAGCACAGATTACGAAACAATTTCCAGCACATTGAGAATAGCCTCGATAGACATCGCCTTTAAATAACGCGAAATCTTATAAATTTGTAAATAAATTTAAAAAAATCACGCGTGGAGCACAGATTATGAAACAATTTCCAGCACATTGAGAATAGCCTCGATAGACATCACCTTTAAATAACGCGAAATACGAGTAGTATAAATCTCTAAAAAAATTGAAAAAAAAAATTACGCTTGGAGCATAGATTCTGAAACAATTTCCAGCATATTGAAAATAGTCTCGAGAGACATCGCATTTAAATAATGCGAAATAGTATAAATCCGTAAACAAATCTTAAAAAAATTATGCGTGGAGCACAGATTATGAAACAATTTCCAGCACATTGAGTATAGCGTCGACAGACATCGTCCTTAAATAATGCGAAATAGTATAAATCTGTAAATAAATTCGAAAAAATCATGCGTGGAGCACAGATTATGAAACAATTTCCAGCACATTGAGAATAGCATCGATAGACATCACCTTTAAATAACGCGAAATAGTATAAATCCGTAAACAAATTCAAAACAATCACGCGTGGAGCACAGATTATGAAACAATTTCCAGCACATTGTGAATAGCCTCGATAGACATCGCCTTTAAATAACGTGAAATCTTATAAATTTGTAAATAAATTCAAAAAAATCACGTGTGGAGCACAGATTATGTCCAGCACATTGAGAATAGCCTCGATAGACATCGCCTTTAAATAACGCGAAATCTTATAAATTTGTAAATAAATTCAAAAAAATCACGCGTGGAGCACAGATTATGAAACAATTTCCAGCACATTGAGAATAGCCTCGATAGACATCGCCCCTAAATAACGCGAAATAGTATAAATCTGTAAATAAAATTGAAAAAAAAAATCACGCGTGGAGCACAGATTATGAAACAATTTACAGCAAATTGAGAATAGCCTCGATAGACATCACCTTTAAATAACGCGAAAAATTATAAATCTGTAAACAAATTGAAAAAAAAATCACTCTTGGAGCATAAATTGTGAAACAATTTCCAACACATTGAAAATAATCTCGATAGACATCGCCTTTAAATAAAGCGAAATATCATAAATCCGTAAACAAATTTAAAAATATCACGCGTGGAGCACAGATTATGAAACAATTTCCAGCACATTGAGAATCGCCTCGATAGACATCGCCTTTAAATAACGCGAAATCTTATAAATTTGTAAATACATTAAAAAAAATCACGCGTGGAGCACAGATTATGAAACAATTTCCAGCACATTGAGAATAGCCTCG
The DNA here is from genome assembly GCA_963932465.1 of Maratus speciosus. Lineage (NCBI taxonomy): Eukaryota > Metazoa > Arthropoda > Arachnida > Araneae > Salticidae > Maratus > Maratus speciosus. The sequence continues at coordinate 1,450,171 of CAWVRF010001366.1, forward strand.
ATAGACATCGCCTTTAAATAACGCGAAATAGTATAAATCTGTAAACAAATTGAAAAAAAAAATCACGCTTGGAACATAAATTTTGAAACAATTTCCAGCACATTGAAAATAGTCTCGATAGACATCGCCTTTAAATAACGTGAAATAGTATATATCTGTAAACAAATTTATAAAAAAATCACGCGTGGAGCACAGATTATGAAACAATTTACAGCACATTGAGAATAGCCTCGATAGACATCGCCTTTAAATAACGCGAAATCTTATAAATTTGTAAATAAATTGAAAAAAATCACGCGTGGAGCACAGATTATGAAACAATTTACAGCACATTGAGAATAGCCTCGATAGACATCGCCTTTAAATAACGCGAAATCTTATAAATTTGTAAACAAATTGAAAAAAAAAATCACGCTTGGAGTATAAATTGTGAAACAATTTCCAACACATTGAAAATAGTCTCGAGAGACATCGCATTTAAATAACGCGAAATAGTATAAATCTGTAAACAAATTCAAAAAAATCACGCGTGGAGCACAGATTATGAAACAATTTCCAGCACATTGAGAATAGCCTCGATAGACAACGCCTTTAAATAACGCGAAATAGTATAAATCTGTAAACAAATTGAAAAAAAAAATCACGCTTGGAACATAAATTGTGAAACAATTTCCAGCACATTGAAAATAGTCTCGAGAGACATCGCATTTAAATAACGCGAAATAGTATAAATCTGTAAACAAATTTATAAAAAAATCACGCGTGGAGCACAGATTATGAAACAATTTACAGCACATTGAGAATAGCCTCGATAGACATCGCCTTTAAATAACGCGAAATCTTATAAATTTGTAAATAAATTGAAAAAAATCACGCGTGGAGCACAGATTATGAAACAATTTACAGCACATTGAGAATAGCCTCGATAGACATCGCCTTTAAATAACGCGAAATCTTATAAATTTGTAAACAAATTCAAAACAATCACGCGTGGAGCACAGATTATGAAACAATTTCCAGCACATTGTGAATAGCCTCGATAGACATCGCCTTTAAATAACGTGAAATCTTATAAATTTGTAAATAAATTAAAAAAAATCACGTGTGGAGCACAGATTATGTCCAGCACATTGAGAATAGCCTCGATAGACATCGCCTTTAAATAACGCGAAATAGCATCAATCTGTAAATAAATTTGAAAAAAAAAATCACGCTTGGAGCATAGATTGTGAAAGAATTTCCAGCATATTGAAAATAGTCTCGATACCCATCACTTTTAAATAACGCGAAAAAGTATAAATCTGTAAACAAATTGAAAAAAAAAATCACGCTTGGAGCATAAATTGTGAAACAATTTCCAGCACATCGAAAATAGTCTCGATAGACATCGCCTTTAAATAAAGCGAAATATTATAAATCCGTAAACAAATTTAAAAAAATCACGCGTGGAGCACAGATTATGAAACAATTTCCAGCACATTGAGAATAGCCTCGATAGAAATCGCCTTTAAATAACGCGAAATCTTATAAATTTGTAAATAAATTAAAAAAAATCACGCGTGGAGCACAGATTATGAAACAATTTACAGCACATTGAGAATAGCCTCGATAGACATCGCCTTTAAATAACGCGAAATCTTATAAATTTGTAAATAAACTCAAAAAAATCACGCGTGGAGCACAGATTATGAAACAATTTCCAGCACATAGAGAATAGCCTCGATGGACATCGCCTTTAAATAACACGAAATAATATAAATCCGTAAATAAATGAAAAAAAATCAGGCGTGGAACACAGATTATGAAACAATTTCCAGCACATTGAGAATAGTCTCGATAGCCATCGCCTTTAAATAACTCGAAATAGTATAAATCCGTAAACAAAATCAAACAATCCACGCGTGGAGCACAGATTATGGAACAATTTCCAGCACAATGAGAATAGCCTCGATAGACATCATCTTTAAATAACTCGAAATAGTATAAATCCGTAAATAAATGAAAAATTCAGGCGTGGAGCACAGATTATGAAACAATTTCCAGCACATTGAGAATAGCCTCGATAGACATCACCTTTAAATAACGCGAAATCTTTTAAATTTGTAAATAAATTTAAAAAAATCACGCGTGGAGCACAGATTACGAAACAATTTCCAGCACATTGAGAATAGCCTCGATAGACATCGCCTTTAAATAACGCGAAATCTTATAAATTTGTAAATAAATTTAAAAAAATCACGCGTGGAGCACAGATTATGAAACAATTTCCAGCACATTGAGAATAGCCTCGATAGACATCACCTTTAAATAACGCGAAATACGAGTAGTATAAATCTCTAAAAAAATTGAAAAAAAAAATTACGCTTGGAGCATAGATTCTGAAACAATTTCCAGCATATTGAAAATAGTCTCGAGAGACATCGCATTTAAATAATGCGAAATAGTATAAATCCGTAAACAAATCTTAAAAAAATTATGCGTGGAGCACAGATTATGAAACAATTTCCAGCACATTGAGTATAGCGTCGACAGACATCGTCCTTAAATAATGCGAAATAGTATAAATCTGTAAATAAATTCGAAAAAATCATGCGTGGAGCACAGATTATGAAACAATTTCCAGCACATTGAGAATAGCATCGATAGACATCACCTTTAAATAACGCGAAATAGTATAAATCCGTAAACAAATTCAAAACAATCACGCGTGGAGCACAGATTATGAAACAATTTCCAGCACATTGTGAATAGCCTCGATAGACATCGCCTTTAAATAACGTGAAATCTTATAAATTTGTAAATAAATTCAAAAAAATCACGTGTGGAGCACAGATTATGTCCAGCACATTGAGAATAGCCTCGATAGACATCGCCTTTAAATAACGCGAAATCTTATAAATTTGTAAATAAATTCAAAAAAATCACGCGTGGAGCACAGATTATGAAACAATTTCCAGCACATTGAGAATAGCCTCGATAGACATCGCCCCTAAATAACGCGAAATAGTATAAATCTGTAAATAAAATTGAAAAAAAAAATCACGCGTGGAGCACAGATTATGAAACAATTTACAGCAAATTGAGAATAGCCTCGATAGACATCACCTTTAAATAACGCGAAAAATTATAAATCTGTAAACAAATTGAAAAAAAAATCACTCTTGGAGCATAAATTGTGAAACAATTTCCAACACATTGAAAATAATCTCGATAGACATCGCCTTTAAATAAAGCGAAATATCATAAATCCGTAAACAAATTTAAAAATATCACGCGTGGAGCACAGATTATGAAACAATTTCCAGCACATTGAGAATCGCCTCGATAGACATCGCCTTTAAATAACGCGAAATCTTATAAATTTGTAAATACATTAAAAAAAATCACGCGTGGAGCACAGATTATGAAACAATTTCCAGCACATTGAGAATAGCCTCGATAGACATCGCCTTTAAATAACGCGAAATAGTATAAATCTGTAAACAAATTGAAAAAAAAAATCACGCTTGGAACATAAATTTTGAAACAATTTCCAGCACATTGAAAATAGTCTCGATAGACATCGCCTTTAAATAACGTGAAATAGTATATATCTGTAAATAATTTTGAAAAAAAAATCACGCTTGGAGCATAGATTGTGAAACAATTTCCAGCATATTGAATAGCCTCGATAGACATCACCTTTAAATAACGCGAAAAATTATAAATCTGTAAACAAATTGAAAAAAAAAATCACGCTTGGAGTATAAATTGTGAAACAATTTCCAACACATTGAAAATAGTCTCGAGAGACATCGCATTTAAATAACGCGAAATAGTATAAATCTGTAAACAAATTCAAAAAAATCACGCGTGGAGCACAGATTATGAAACAATTTCCAGCACATTGAGAATAGCCTCGATAGACAACGCCTTTAAATAACGCGAAATAGTATAAATCTGTAAACAAATTGAAAAAAAAAATCACGCTTGGAACATAAATTGTGAAACAATTTCCAGCACATTGAAAATAGTCTCGAGAGACATCGCATTTAAATAACGCGAAATAGTATAAATCTGTAAACAAATTTATAAAAAAATCACGCGTGGAGCACAGATTATGAAACAATTTACAGCACATTGAGAATAGCCTCGATAGACATCGCCTTTAAATAACGCGAAATCTTATAAATTTGTAAATAAATTGAAAAAAATCACGCGTGGAGCACAGATTATGAAACAATTTACAGCACATTGAGAATAGCCTCGATAGACATCGCCTTTAAATAACGCGAAATCTTATAAATTTGTAAACAAATTCAAAACAATCACGCGTGGAGCACAGATTATGAAACAATTTCCAGCACATTGTGAATAGCCTCGATAGACATCGCCTTTAAATAACGTGAAATCTTATAAATTTGTAAATAAATTCAAAAAAATCACGTGTGGAGCACAGATTATGTCCAGCACATTGAGAATAGCCTCGATAGACATCGCCTTTAAATAACGCGAAATAGCATAAATCTGTAAATAAATTTGAAAAAAAAAATCACGCTTGGAGCATAGATTGTGAAAGAATTTCCAGCATATAGAAAATAGTCTCGATACCCATCACTTTTAAATAACGCGAAAAAGTATAAATCTGTAAACAAATTGAAAAAAAAAATCACGCTTGGAGCATAAATTGTGAAACAATTTCCAGCACATCGAAAATAGTCTCGATAGACATCGCCTTTAAATAAAGCGAAATATTATAAATCCGTAAACAAATTTAAAAAAATCACGCGTGGAGCACAGATTATGAAACAATTTCCAGCACATTGAGAATAGCCTCGATAGAAATCGCCTTTAAATAACGCGAAATCTTATAAATTTGTAAATAAATTAAAAAAAATCACGCGTGGAGCACAGATTATGAAACAATTTCCAGCACATTGAGAATAGCCTCGATAGACATCGCCTTTAAATAACGCGAAATAGTATAAATCTGTAAACAAATTGAAAAAAATCACGCGTGGAGCACAGATTATGAAACAATTTCCAGCACATTGAGAATAGCCTCGATAGACAACGCCTTTAAATAACGCGAAATAGTATAAATCTGTAAACAAATTGAAAAAAAAAATCACGCTTGGAACATAAATTGTGAAACAATTTCCAGCACATTGAAAATAGTCTCGAGAGACATTGCATTTAAATAACGCGAAATAGTATAAATCTGTAAACAAATTCAAAAAAATCACGCGTGGAGCACAGATTATGAAACAATTTACGGCACATTGAGAATAGCCTCGATAGACATCGCCTTTAAATAACGCGAAATCTTATAAATTTGTAAATAAATTAAAAAAAATCACGCGTGGAGCACAGATTATGAAACAATTTACAGCACATTGAGAATAGCCTCGATAGACATCGCCTTTAAATAACGCGAAATCTTATAAATTTGTAAATAAACTCAAAAAAATCACGCGTGGAGCACAGATTATGAAACAATTTCCAGCACATAGAGAATAGCCTCGATGGACATCGCCTTTAAATAACACGAAATAGTATAAATCCGTAAATAAATGAAAAAAAATCAGGCGTGGAACACAGATTATGAAACAATTTCCAGCACATTGAGAATAGTCTCGATAGCCATCGCCTTTAAATAACTCGAAATAGTATAAATCCGTAAACAAAATCAAACAATCCACGCGTGGAGCACAGATTATGGAACAATTTCCAGCACAATGAGAATAGCCTCGATAGACATCATCTTTAAATAACTCGAAATAGTATAAATCCGTAAATAAATGAAAAATTCAGGCGTGGAGCACAGATTATGAAAGAATTTCCAGCACATTGAGAATAGCCTCGATAGACATCACCTTTAAATAACGCGAAATCTTATAAATTTCTAAATAAATCTAAAAAAATCACGCGTGGAGCACAGATTACGAAACAATTTCCAGCACATTGAGAATAGCCTCGATAGACATCGCCTTTAAATAACGCGAAATCTTATAAATTTGTAAATAAATTTAAAAAAACCACGCGTGGAGCACAGATTATGAAACAATTTCCAGCACATTGAGAATAGCCTCGATAGACATCACCTTTAAATAACGCGAAATACGAGTAGTATAAATCTCTAAAAAAATTGAAAAAAAAATTACGCTTGGAGCATAGATTCTGAAACAATTTCCAGCATATTGAATATAGTCTCGAGAGACATCGCAATTAAATAACGCGAAATAGTATAAATCCGTAAACAAATCTTAAAAATTTTACGCGTGGAGCACAGATTATGAAACAATTTCCAGTACATTGAGTATAGCGTCGATAGACATCGTCTTTAAATAATGCGAAATAGTATAAATCTGTAAATAAATTCGAAAAAATCATGCGTGGAGCACAGATTATGAAACAATTTCCAGCACATTGAGAATAGCATCGATAGACATCACCTTTAAATAACGCGAAATAGTATAAATCCGTAAACAAATTCAAAACAATCACTCGTGGAGCACAGATTATGAAACAATTTCCAGCACATTGTGGATAGCCTCGATAGACATCGCCTTTAAATAACGTGAAATCTTATAAATTTGTAAATAAATTCAAAAAAATCACGTGTGGAGCACAGATTATATCCAGCACATTGAGAATAGCCTCAATAGACATCGCCTTTAAATAACTCGAAATAGTATAAATTTGTAAATAAATGCAAAAAAATCACGCGCGGAGCACAGATTATGAAACAATTTCCAGCACATTGAGAATAGCCTCGATAGACATCGCCTTTAAATAACGCGAAATAGGATAAATCTGTAAAAAATTTGAAAAAAAAATCACGAATGTAGCATAGATTGTCAAACAATTTCCAGCATATTGAAAATAGTCTCGATACCCATCACTTTTAAATAACGCAAAAAAGTATAAATCTGTAATTAAATTGAAAAAAAAAATCACGCTTGGAGCATAAATTGTGAAACAATTTCCAGCACATCGAAAATAGTCTCGATAGACATCGCCTTTAAATAAAGCGAAATATTATAAATCCGTAAACAAATTTAAAAACATCACGCGTTGAGCACAGATTATGAAACAATTTCCAGCACATTGAGAATAACCTCGATAGACATCACCTTTAAATAACGCGAAATAGTATAAATGCGTAAACAAATTCAAAAAAATCACGCGTGGAGCACAGATTATGAAACAATTTACAGCACATTGAGAATAGCCTCGATAGACATCGCCTTTAAATAACGCGAAATCTTATAAATTTGTAAATAAATTCAAAAAAATCACGCGTGGAGCACAGATTATGAAACAATTTCCAGCACATTGATAATAGCCTCGATAGACATCGCCATAAATAACGCGAAATAGTATAAATCTGTAAATAAAATTGGAAAAAAAATCACTCTTCGAGCATAGATTGTGAAACAATTTCCAGCATATTGAAAATAGTCTCGAGAGACATCGCATTTAAATAACGCGAAATAGTATAAATCTGTAAACAAATTCAAAAAAATCACGCGGAGCACAGATTATGAAACAATTTACAGCACATTGAGAATAGCCTCGATAGACATCACCTTTAAATAACGCGAAAAATTATAAATCTGTAAACAAATTGAAAAAAAAAATCACGCTTGGAGCATAAATTGTGAAACAATTTCCAACACATTGAAAATAGTCTCGATAGACATCGCCTTTAAATAAAGCGAAATATCATAAATCCGTAAACAAATTTAAAAATATCACGCGTGGAGCACAGATTATGAAACAATTTCCAGCACATTGAGAATAGCCTCGATAGACATCGCCTTTAAATAACGCGAAATAGTATAAATCTGTAAACAAATTGAAAAAAAAAAATCACGCTTGGAACATAAATTGTGAAACAATTTCCAGCACATTGAAAATAGTCTCGATAGACATCGCCTTTAAATAACGTGAAATAGTATATATCTGTAAATAAATTTGAAAACAAAATCACGCTTGGAGCATAGATTGTGAAACAATTTCCAGCATATTGAATAGCCTCGATAGACATCACCTTTAAATAACGCGAAAAATTATAAATCTGTAAACAAATTGAAAAAAAAAATCACGCTTGGAACATAAATTGTGAAACAATTTCCAGCACATTGAAAATAGTCTCGAGAGACATCGCATTTAAATAACGCGAAATAGTATAAATCTGTAAACAAATTCAAAAAAATCACGCGTGGAGCACAGATTATGAAACAATTTACAGCACATTGAGAATAGCCTCGATAGACATCGCCTTTAAATAACGCGAAATCTTATAAATTTGTAAATAAATTTAAAAAAATCACGCGTGGAGCACAGATTATGAAACAATTTACAGCACATTGAGAATAGCCTCGATAGACATCGCCTTTAAATAACGCGAAATCTTATAAATTTGTAAATAAACTCAAAAAAATCACGCGTGGAGCACAGATTATGAAACAATTTCCAGCACATAGAGAATAGCCTCGATGGACATCGCCTTTAAATAACACGAAATAGTATAAATCCGTAAATAAATTTAAAAAAATCAGGCGTGGAACACAGATTATGAAACAATTTCCAGCACATTGAGAATAGTCTCGATAGCCATCGCCTTTAAATAACTCGAAATAGTATAAATCCGTAAACAAAATCAAACAATCCACGCGTGGAGCACAGATTATGGAACAATTTCCAGCACAATGAGAATAGCCTCGATAGACATCATCTTTAAATAACTCGAAATAGTATAAATCCGTAAATAAATGAAAAATTCAGGCGTGGAGCACAGATTATGAAACAATTTCCAGCACATTGAGAATAGCCTCGATAGACATCGCCTTTAAATAACGCGAAATAGTATAAATCTGTAAATAAAATTGAAAAAAAAATCACGCTTGGAGCAGAGATTATGAAACAATTTCCAGCACATTCAGGGCCTGATTAATGCACGGGCCTCCGGGGCTTCGGCCCTGGGCCCACCAATTTCAGGGGCCCACAAATTTGTGTGTATTTTCTCACAATTTAAGGATTTCCACTGTTTGCATTTTATATTTTGGTCCCTGACGTAAGAACAAAGTTTTACTGTTATAAAAAACCTCCATATTTAATTTTTCTGTAAAAGTCCTTTTCAGTTTGAGAGTACCTATAATTTTCAAAACTTGCCGTATCCAGAAAATCAAATTTGGGGGAAATGCCAAAAACTGCATACTGTGTCTAATGGTTTCAATATAAACGAGGATTTTACAATGTCAGAATTATAGCTTAAAATGATTACTAGACTGTTAGGGAAAACACAATTTTTATGATTTTAGATAAGGCGAGTTTTGAAAAAGATGTCCTCATTTATTCTGCAACATAAACTGTGGATCATAGATGTTTGTGAATTATACAAATGCTTATTTGAGAAAGTGGACGTTAATTCATTTCCTTGATTATTCTTGTAAGTTAATTTTTTTTTTTCGTAAACTTGAAACTTTCTTCCAAACAACTTTGTCAACTCATCAAATAAAATTACTTTTTTTTTCTGAAAGTGTCGCCGGGAATGGGGAGGTAAGGGGAGCCCAACTTTTCAACAGGCCCTGGGCCCAACTTCAGCTTGATCGGGCTCTGAGCACATTGAGAATAGCCTCGATAGACATCACCTTTAAATAACGCGAAATACGAGTAGTATAAATCTCTAAAAAAATTGAAAAAAAAATTACGCTTGGAGCATAGATTCTGAAACAATTTCCAGCATATTGAAAATAGTCTCGAGAGACATCGCATTTAAATAATGCGAAATAGTATAAATCCGTAAACAAATCTTAAAAAATTTACGCGTGGAGCACAGATTATGAAACAATTTCCAGCACATTGAGTATAGCGTCGACAGACATCGTCCTTAAATAATGCGAAATAGTATAAATCTGTAAATAAATTCGAAAAAATCATGCGTGGAGCACAGATTATGAAACAATTTCCAGCACATTGAGAATAGCATCGATAGACATCACCTTTAAATAACGCGAAATAGTATAAATCCGTAAACAAATTCAAAACAATCACGCGTGGAGCACAGATTATGAAACAATTTCCAGCACATTGTGAATAGCCTCGATAGACATCGCCTTTAAATAACGCGAAATCTTATAAATTTGTAAATAAATTAAAAAAAATCACGCGTGGAGCACAGATTATGAAACAATTTCCAGCACATTGAGAATAGCCTCGATAGACATCGCCTTTAAATAACGCGAAATCTTATAAATTTGTAAACAAATTCAAAACAATCACGCGTGGAGCACAGATTATGAAACAATTTCCAGCACATAGAGAATAGCCTCGATGGACATCGCCTTTAAATAACACGAAATAGTATAAATCCGTAAATAAATTTAAAAAAATCAGGCGTGGAACACAGATTATGAAACAATTTCCAGCACATTGAGAATAGTCTCGATAGCCATCGCCTTTAAATAACTCGAAATAGTATAAATCCGTAAACAAAATCAAACAATCCACGCGTGGAGCACAGATTATGGAACAATTTCCAGCACAATGAGAATAGCCTCGATAGACATCATCTTTAAATAACTCGAAATAGTATAAATCCGTAAATAAATGAAAAATTCAGGCGTGGAGCACAGATTATGAAACAATTTCCAGCACATTGAGAATAGCCTCGATAGACATCACCTTTAAATAACGCGAAATCTTTTAAATTTGTAAATAAATTTAAAAAAATCACGCGTGGAGCACAGATTACGAAACAATTTCCAGCACATTGAGAATAGCCTCGATAGACATCGCCTTTAAATAACGCGAAATCTTATAAATTTGTAAATAAATTTAAAAAAATCACGCGTGGAGCACAGATTATGAAACAATTTCCAGCACATTGAGAATAGCCTCGATAGACATCACCTTTAAATAACGCGAAATACGAGTAGTATAAATCTCTAAAAAAATTGAAAAAAAAATTACGCTTGGAGCATAGATTCTGAAACAATTTCCAGCATATTGAAAATAGTCTCGAGAGACATCGCATTTAAATAATGCGAAATAGTATAAATCCGTAAACAAATCTTAAAAAAATTATGCGTGGAGCACAGATTATGAAACAATTTCCAGCACATTGAGTATAGCGTCGACAGACATCGTCCTTAAATAATGCGAAATAGTATAAATCTGTAAATAAATTCGAAAAAATCATGCGTGGAGCACAGATTATGAAACAATTTCCAGCACATTGAGAATAGCATCGATAGACATCACCTTTAAATAACGCGAAATAGTATAAATCCGTAAACAAATTCAAAACAATCACGCGTGGAGCACAGATTATGAAACAATTTCCAGCACATTGTGAATAGCCTCGATAGACATCGCATTTAAATATCACGAAATAGTATAAATCCGTAAATAAATTTAAAAAAATCAGGCGTGGAACACAGATTATGAAACAATTTCCAGCACATTGAGAATAGCCTCGATAGACATCATCTTTAAATAACTCGAAATAGTATAAATCCGTAAACAAAATCAAACAATCCACGCGTGGAGCACAGATTATGGAACAATTTCCAGCACAATGAGAATAGCCTCGATAGACATCATCTTTAAATAACTCGAAATAGTATAAATCCGTAAATAAATGAAAAATTCAGGCGTGGAGCACAGATTATGAAACAATTTCCAGCACATTGAGAATAGCCTCGATAGACATCACCTTTAAATAACGCGAAATCTTTTAAATTTGTAAATAAATTTAAAAAAATCACGCGTGGAGCACAGATTACGAAACAATTTCCAGCACATTGAGAATAGCCTCGATAGACATCGCCTTTAAATAACGCGAAATCTTATAAATTTGTAAATAAATTTAAAAAAATCACGCGTGGAGCACAGATTATGAAACAATTTCCAGCACATTGAGAATAGCCTCGATAGACATCACCTTTAAATAACGCGAAATACGAGTAGTATAAATCTCTAAAAAAATTGAAAAAAAAAATTACGCTTGGAGCATAGATTCTGAAACAATTTCCAGCATATTGAAAATAGTCTCGAGAGACATCGCATTTAAATAATGCGAAATAGTATAAATCCGTAAACAAATCTTAAAAAAATTATGCGTGGAGCACAGATTATGAAACAATTTCCAGCACATTGAGTATAGCGTCGACAGACATCGTCCTTAAATAATGCGAAATAGTATAAATCTGTAAATAAATTCGAAAAAATCATGCGTGGAGCACAGATTATGAAACAATTTCCAGCACATTGAGAATAGCATCGATAGACATCACCTTTAAATAACGCGAAATAGTATAAATCCGTAAACAAATTCAAAACAATCACGCGTGGAGCACAGATTATGAAACAATTTCCAGCACATTGTGAATAGCCTCGATAGACATCGCCTTTAAATAACGTGAAATCTTATAAATTTGTAAATAAATTCAAAAAAATCACGTGTGGAGCACAGATTATGTCCAGCACATTGAGAATAGCCTCGATAGACATCGCCTTTAAATAACGCGAAATCTTATAAATTTGTAAATAAATTCAAAAAAATCACGCGTGGAGCACAGATTATGAAACAATTTCCAGCACATTGAGAATAGCCTCGATAGACATCGCCCCTAAATAACGCGAAATAGTATAAATCTGTAAATAAAATTGAAAAAAAAAATCACGCGTGGAGCACAGATTATGAAACAATTTACAGCAAATTGAGAATAGCCTCGATAGACATCACCTTTAAATAACGCGAAAAATTATAAATCTGTAAACAAATTGAAAAATAAAATCACTCTTGGAGCATAAATTGTGAAACAATTTCCAACACATTGAAAATAATCTCGATAGACATCGCCTTTAAATAAAGCGAAATATCATAAATCCGTAAACAAATTTAAAAATATCACGCGTGGAGCACAGATTATGAAACAATTTCCAGCACATTGAGAATCGCCTCGATAGACATCGCCTTTAAATAACGCGAAATCTTATAAATTTGTAAATACATTAAAAAAAATCACGCGTGGAGCACAGATTATGAAACAATTTCCAGCACATTGAGAATAGCCTCGATAGACATCGCCTTTAAATAACGCGAAATAGTATAAATCTGTAAACAAATTGAAAAAAAAAATCACGCTTGGAACATAAATTTTGAAACAATTTCCAGCACATTGAAAATAGTCTCGATAGACATCGCCTTTAAATAACGTGAAATAGTATATATCTGTAAATAATTTTGAAAAAAAAATCACGCTTGGAGCATAGATTGTGAAACAATTTCCAGCATATTGAATAGCCTCGATAGACATCACCTTTAAATAACGCGAAAAATTATAAATCTGTAAACAAATTGAAAAAAAAAATCACGCTTGGAGTATAAATTGTGAAACAATTTCCAACACATTGAAAATAGTCTCGAGAGACATCGCATTTAAATAACGCGAAATAGTATAAATCTGTAAACAAATTCAAAAAAATCACGCGTGGAGCACAGATTATGAAACAATTTCCAGCACATTGAGAATAGCCTCGATAGACAACGCCTTTAAATAACGCGAAATAGTGTAAATCTGTAAACAAATTGAAAAAAAAAATCACGCTTGGAACATAAATTGTGAAACAATTTCCAGCACATTGAAAATAGTCTCGAGAGACATCGCATTTAAATAACGCGAAATAGTATAAATCTGTAAACAAATTTATAAAAAAATCACGCGTGGAGCACAGATTATGAAACAATTTACAGCACATTGAGAATAGCCTCGATAGACATCGCCTTTAAATAACGCGAAATCTTATAAATTTGTAAATAAATTGAAAAAAATCACGCGTGGAGCACAGATTATGAAACAATTTACAGCACATTGAGAATAGCCTCGATAGACATCGCCTTTAAATAACGCGAAATCTTATAAATTTGTAAACAAATTCAAAACAATCACGCGTGGAGCACAGATTATGAAACAATTTCCAGCACATTGTGAATAGCCTCGATAGACATCGCCTTTAAATAACGTGAAATCTTATAAATTTGTAAATAAATTCAAAAAAATCACGTGTGGAGCACAGATTATGTCCAGCACATTGAGAATAGCCTCGATAGACATCGCCTTTAAATAACGCGAAATAGCATAAATCTGTAAATAAATTTGAAAAAAAAAATCACGCTTGGAGCATAGATTGTGAAAGAATTTCCAGCATATTGAAAATAGTCTCGATACCCATCACTTTTAAATAACGCGAAAAAGTATAAATCTGTAAACAAATTGAAAAAAAAAATCACGCTTGGAGCATAAATTGTGAAACAATTTCCAGCACATCGAAAATAGTCTCGATAGACATCGCCTTTAAATAAAGCGAAATATTATAAATCCGTAAACAAATTTAAAAAAATCACGCGTGGAGCACAGATTATGAAACAATTTCCAGCACATTGAGAATAGCCTCGATAGAAATCGCTTTAAATAACGCGAAATCTTATAAATTTGTAAATAAATTTAAAAAAATCACGCGTGGAGCACAGATTATGAAACAATTTCCAGCACATTGAGAATAGCCTCGATAGACATCGCCTTTAAATAACGCGAAATAGTATAAATCTGTAAACAAATTGAAAAAAATCACGCGTGGAGCACAGATTATGAAACAATTTCCAGCACATTGAGAATAGCCTCGATAGACAACGCCTTTAAATAACGCGAAATAGTATAAATCTGTAAACAAATTGAAAAAAAAAAATCACGCTTGGAACATAAATTGTGAAACAATTTCCAGCACATTGAAAATAGTCTCGAGAGACATTGCATTTAAATAACGCGAAATAGTATAAATCTGTAAACAAATTCAAAAAAATCACGCGTGGAGCACAGATTATGAAACAATTTACAGCACATTGAGAATAGCCTCGATAGACATCGCCTTTAAATAACGCGAAATCTTATAAATTTGTAAATAAATTAAAAAAAATCACGCGTGGAGCACAGATTATGAAACAATTTACAGCACATTGAGAATAGCCTCGATAGACATCGCCTTTAAATAACGCGAAATCTTATAAATTTGTAAATAAACTCAAAAAAATCACGCGTGGAGCACAGATTATGAAACAATTTCCAGCACATAGAGAATAGCCTCGATGGACATCGCCTTTAAATAACACGAAATAGTATAAATCCGTAAATAAATGAAAAAAAATCAGGCGTGGAACACAGATTATGAAACAATTTCCAGCACATTGAGAATAGTCTCGATAGCCATCGCCTTTAAATAACTCGAAATAGTATAAATCCGTAAACAAAATCAAACAATCCACGCGTGGAGCACAGATTATGGAACAATTTCCAGCACAATGAGAATAGCCTCGATAGACATCATCTTTAAATAACTCGAAATAGTATAAATCCGTAAATAAATGAAAAATTCAGGCGTGGAGCACAGATTATGAAAGAATTTCCAGCACATTGAGAATAGCCTCGATAGACATCACCTTTAAATAACGCGAAATCTTATAAATTTCTAAATAAATCTAAAAAAATCACGCGTGGAGCACAGATTACGAAACAATTTCCAGCACATTGAGAATAGCCTCGATAGACATCGCCTTTAAATAACGCGAAATCTTATAAATTTGTAAATAAATTTAAAAAAACCACGCGTGGAGCACAGATTATGAAACAATTTCCAGCACATTGAGAATAGCCTCGATAGACATCACCTTTAAATAACGCGAAATACGAGTAGTATAAATCTCTAAAAAAATTGAAAAAAAAATTACGCTTGGAGCATAGATTCTGAAACAATTTCCAGCATATTGAATATAGTCTCGAGAGACATCGCAATTAAATAACGCGAAATAGTATAAATCCGTAAACAAATCTTAAAAATTTTACGCGTGGAGCACAGATTATGAAACAATTTCCAGTACATTGAGTATAGCGTCGATAGACATCGTCTTTAAATAATGCGAAATAGTATAAATCTGTAAATAAATTCGAAAAAATCATGCGTGGAGCACAGATTATGAAACAATTTCCAGCACATTGAGAATAGCATCGATAGACATCACCTTTAAATAACGCGAAATAGTATAAATCCGTAAACAAATTCAAAACAATCACTCGTGGAGCACAGATTATGAAACAATTTCCAGCACATTGTGGATAGCCTCGATAGACATCGCCTTTAAATAACGTGAAATCTTATAAATTTGTAAATAAATTCAAAAAAATCACGTGTGGAGCACAGATTATATCCAGCACATTGAGAATAGCCTCAATAGACATCGCCTTTAAATAACTCGAAATAGTATAAATTTGTAAATAAATGCAAAAAAATCACGCGCGGAGCACAGATTATGAAACAATTTCCAGCACATTGAGAATAGCCTCGATAGACATCGCCTTTAAATAACGCGAAATAGGATAAATCTGTAAAAAATTTGAAAAAAAAATCACGAATGGAGCATAGATTGTCAAACAATTTCCAGCATATTGAAAATAGTCTCGATACCCATCACTTTTAAATAACGCGAAAAAGTATAAATCTGTAATTAAATTGAAAAAAAAAAATCACGCTTGGAGCATAAATTGTGAAACAATTTCCAGCACATCGAAATAGTCTCGATAGACATCGCCTTTAAATAAAGCGAAATATTATAAATCCGTAAACAAATTTAAAAACATCACGCGTTGAGCACAGATTATGAAACAATTTCCAGCACATTGAGAATAACCTCGATAGACATCACCTTTAAATAACGCGAAATAGTATAAATGCGTAAACAAATTCAAAAAAATCACGCGTGGAGCACAGATTATGAAACAATTTACAGCACATTGAGAATAGCCTCGATAGACATCGCCTTTAAATAACGCGAAATCTTATAAATTTGTAAATAAATTCAAAAAAATCACGCGTGGAGCACAGATTATGAAACAATTTCCAGCACATTGATAATAGCCTCGATAGACATCGCCATAAATAACGCGAAATAGTATAAATCTGTAAATAAAATTGAAAAAAAAATCACTCTTCGAGCATAGATTGTGAAACAATTTCCAGCATATTGAAAATAGTCTCGAGAGACATCGCATTTAAATAACGCGAAATAGTATAAATCTGTAAACAAATTCAAAAAAATCACGCGGAGCACAGATTATGAAACAATTTACAGCATATTGAAAATAGTCTCGATACCCATCACTTTTAAATAACGCGAAAAAGTATAAATCTGTAAACAAATTGAAAAAAAAAATCACGCTTGGAGCATAAATTGTGAAACAATTTCCAGCACATCGAAAATAGTCTCGATAGACATCGCCTTTAAATAAAGCGAAATATTATAAATCCGTAAACAAATTTAAAAAAATCACGCGTGGAGCACAGATTATGAAACAATTTCCAGCACATTGAGAATAGCCTCGATAGAAATCGCTTTAAATAACGCGAAATCTTATAAATTTGTAAATAAATTAAAAAAAATCACGCGTGGAGCACAGATTATGAAACAATTTCCAGCACATTGAGAATAGCCTCGATAGACATCGCCTTTAAATAACGCGAAATAGTATAAATCTGTAAACAAATTGAAAAAAATCACGCGTGGAGCACAGATTATGAAACAATTTCCAGCACATTGAGAATAGCCTCGATAGACAACGCCTTTAAATAACGCGAAATAGTATAAATCTGTAAACAAATTGAAAAAAAAAAATCACGCTTGGAACATAAATTGTGAAACAATTTCCAGCACATTGAAAATAGTCTCGAGAGACATTGCATTTAAATAACGCGAAATAGTATAAATCTGTAAACAAATTCAAAAAAATCACGCGTGGAGCACAGATTATGAAACAATTTACAGCACATTGAGAATAGCCTCGATAGACATCGCCTTTAAATAACGCGAAATCTTATAAATTTGTAAATAAATTAAAAAAAATCACGCGTGGAGCACAGATTATGAAACAATTTACAGCACATTGAGAATAGCCTCGATAGACATCGCCTTTAAATAACGCGAAATCTTATAAATTTGTAAATAAACTCAAAAAAATCACGCGTGGAGCACAGATTATGAAACAATTTCCAGCACATAGAGAATAGCCTCGATGGACATCGCCTTTAAATAACACGAAATAGTATAAATCCGTAAATAAATGAAAAAAAATCAGGCGTGGAACACAGATTATGAAACAATTTCCAGCACATTGAGAATAGTCTCGATAGCCATCGCCTTTAAATAACTCGAAATAGTATAAATCCGTAAACAAAATCAAACAATCCACGCGTGGAGCACAGATTATGGAACAATTTCCAGCACAATGAGAATAGCCTCGATAGACATCATCTTTAAATAACTCGAAATAGTATAAATCCGTAAATAAATGAAAAATTCAGGCGTGGAGCACAGATTATGAAAGAATTTCCAGCACATTGAGAATAGCCTCGATAGACATCACCTTTAAATAACGCGAAATCTTATAAATTTCTAAATAAATCTAAAAAAATCACGCGTGGAGCACAGATTACGAAACAATTTCCAGCACATTGAGAATAGCCTCGATAGACATCGCCTTTAAATAACGCGAAATCTTATAAATTTGTAAATAAATTTAAAAAAACCACGCGTGGAGCACAGATTATGAAACAATTTCCAGCACATTGAGAATAGCCTCGATAGACATCACCTTTAAATAACGCGAAATACGAGTAGTATAAATCTCTAAAAAAATTGAAAAAAAAATTACGCTTGGAGCATAGATTCTGAAACAATTTCCAGCATATTGAATATAGTCTCGAGAGACATCGCAATTAAATAACGCGAAATAGTATAAATCCGTAAACAAATCTTAAAAATTTTACGCGTGGAGCACAGATTATGAAACAATTTCCAGTACATTGAGTATAGCGTCGATAGACATCGTCTTTAAATAATGCGAAATAGTATAAATCTGTAAATAAATTCGAAAAAATCATGCGTGGAGCACAGATTATGAAACAATTTCCAGCACATTGAGAATAGCATCGATAGACATCACCTTTAAATAACGCGAAATAGTATAAATCCGTAAACAAATTCAAAACAATCACTCGTGGAGCACAGATTATGAAACAATTTCCAGCACATTGTGGATAGCCTCGATAGACATCGCCTTTAAATAACGTGAAATCTTATAAATTTGTAAATAAATTCAAAAAAATCACGTGTGGAGCACAGATTATATCCAGCACATTGAGAATAGCCTCAATAGACATCGCCTTTAAATAACTCGAAATAGTATAAATTTGTAAATAAATGCAAAAAAATCACGCGCGGAGCACAGATTATGAAACAATTTCCAGCACATTGAGAATAGCCTCGATAGACATCGCCTTTAAATAACGCGAAATAGGATAAATCTGTAAAAAATTTGAAAAAAAAATCACGAATGGAGCATAGATTGTCAAACAATTTCCAGCATATTGAAAATAGTCTCGATACCCATCACTTTTAAATAACGCGAAAAAGTATAAATCTGTAATTAAATTGAAAAAAAAAAATCACGCTTGGAGCATAAATTGTGAAACAATTTCCAGCACATCGAAATAGTCTCGATAGACATCGCCTTTAAATAAAGCGAAATATTATAAATCCGTAAACAAATTTAAAAACATCACGCGTTGAGCACAGATTATGAAACAATTTCCAGCACATTGAGAATAACCTCGATAGACATCACCTTTAAATAACGCGAAATAGTATAAATGCGTAAACAAATTCAAAAAAATCACGCGTGGAGCACAGATTATGAAACAATTTACAGCACATTGAGAATAGCCTCGATAGACATCGCCTTTAAATAACGCGAAATCTTATAAATTTGTAAATAAATTCAAAAAAATCACGCGTGGAGCACAGATTATGAAACAATTTCCAGCACATTGATAATAGCCTCGATAGACATCGCCATAAATAACGCGAAATAGTATAAATCTGTAAATAAAATTGAAAAAAAAATCACTCTTCGAGCATAGATTGTGAAACAATTTCCAGCATATTGAAAATAGTCTCGAGAGACATCGCATTTAAATAACGCGAAATAGTATAAATCTGTAAACAAATTCAAAAAAATCACGCGGAGCACAGATTATGAAACAATTTACAGCACATTGAGAATAGCCTCGATAGACATCACCTTTAAATAACGCGAAAAATTATAAATCTGTAAACAAATTGAAAAAAAAAATCACGCTTGGAGCATAAATTGTGAAACAATTTCCAACACATTGAAAATAGTCTCGATAGACATCGCCTTTAAATAAAGCGAAATATCATAAATCCGTAAACAAATTTAAAAATATCACGCGTGGAGCACAGATTATGAAACAATTTCCAGCACATTGAGAATAGCCTCGATAGACATCGCCTTTAAATAACGCGAAATAGTATAAATCTGTAAACAAATTGAAAAAAAAAAATCACGCTTGGAACATAAATTGTGAAACAATTTCCAGCACATTGAAAATAGTCTCGATAGACATCGCCTTTAAATAACGTGAAATAGTATATATCTGTAAATAAATTTGAAAACAAAATCACGCTTGGAGCATAGATTGTGAAACAATTTCCAGCATATTGAATAGCCTCGATAGACATCACCTTTAAATAACGCGAAAAATTATAAATCTGTAAACAAATTGAAAAAAAAAAAATCACGCTTGGAGCATAAATTGTGAAACATTTTCCAACACATTGAAAATAGTCTCGATAGACATCGCCTTTAAATAAAGCGAAATACCATAAATCCGTAAACAAATTTAAAAATATCACGCGTGGAGCACAGATTATGAAACAATTTCCAGCACATTGAGAATAGCCTCGATAGACATCGCCCGTAAATAACGCGAAATAGTATAAATCTGTCAACAAATTGAAAAAAAAAAATCACGCTTGGAACATAAATTGTGAAACAATTTCCAGCACATTGAAAATAGTCTCGAGAGACATCGCATTTAAATAACGCGAAATAGTATAAATCTGTAAACAAATTCAAAAAAATCACGCGTGGAGCACAGATTATGAAACAATTTACAGCACATTGAGAATAGCCTCGATAGACATCGCCTTTAAATAACGCGAAATCTTATAAATTTGTAAATAAATTTAAAAAAATCACGCGTGGAGCACAGATTATGAAACAATTTACAGCACATTGAGAATAGCCTCGATAGACATCGCCTTTAAATAACGCGAAATCTTATAAATTTGTAAATAAACTCAAAAAAATCACGCGTGGAGCACAGATTATGAAACAATTTCCAGCACATAGAGAATAGCCTCGATGGACATCGCCTTTAAATAACACGAAATAGTATAAATCCGTAAATAAATTTAAAAAAATCAGGCGTGGAACACAGATTATGAAACAATTTCCAGCACATTGAGAATAGTCTCGATAGCCATCGCCTTTAAATAACTCGAAATAGTATAAATCCGTAAACAAAATCAAACAATCCACGCGTGGAGCACAGATTATGGAACAATTTCCAGCACAATGAGAATAGCCTCGATAGACATCATCTTTAAATAACTCGAAATAGTATAAATCCGTAAATAAATGAAAAATTCAGGCGTGGAGCACAGATTATGAAACAATTTCCAGCACATTGAGAATAGCCTCGATAGACATCGCCTTTAAATAACGCGAAATAGTATAAATCTGTAAATAAAATTGAAAAAAAAATCACGCTTGGAGCAGAGATTATGAAACAATTTCCAGCACATTCAGGGCCTGATTAATGCACGGGCCTCCGGGGCCTCGGCCCTGGGCCCACCAATTTCAGGGGCCCACAAATTTGTGTGTATTTTCTCACAATTTAAGGATTTCCACTGTTTGCATTTTATATTTTGGTCCCTGACGTAAGAACAAAGTTTTACTGTTATAAAAAACCTCCATATTTAATTTTTCTGTAAAAGTCCTTTTCAGTTTGAGAGTACCTATAATTTTCAAAACTTGCCGTATCCAGAAAATCAAATTTGGGGGAAATGCCAAAAACTGCATACTGTGTCTAATGGTTTCAATATAAACGAGGATTTTACAATGTCAGAATTATAGCTTAAAATGATTACTAGACTGTTAGGGAAAACACAATTTTTATGATTTTAGATAAGGCGAGTTTTGAAAAAGATGTCCTCATTTATTCTGCAACATAAACTGTGGATCATAGATGTTTGTGAATTATACAAATGCTTATTTGAGAAAGTGGACGTTAATTCATTTCCTTGATTATTCTTGTAAGTTAATTTTTTTTTTTCGTAAACTTGAAACTTTCTTCCAAACAACTTTGTCAACTCATCAAATAAAATTACTTTTTTTTTCTGAAAGTGTCGCCGGGAATGGGGAGGTAAGGGGAGCCCAACTTTTCAACAGGCCCTGGGCCCAACTTCAGCTTGATCGGGCTCTGAGCACATTGAGAATAGCCTCGATAGACATCACCTTTAAATAACGCGAAATACGAGTAGTATAAATCTCTAAAAAAATTGAAAAAAAAATTACGCTTGGAGCATAGATTCTGAAACAATTTCCAGCATATTGAAAATAGTCTCGAGAGACATCGCATTTAAATAATGCGAAATAGTATAAATCCGTAAACAAATCTTAAAAAATTTACGCGTGGAGCACAGATTATGAAACAATTTCCAGCACATTGAGTATAGCGTCGACAGACATCGTCCTTAAATAATGCGAAATAGTATAAATCTGTAAATAAATTCGAAAAAATCATGCGTGGAGCACAGATTATGAAACAATTTCCAGCACATTGAGAATAGCATCGATAGACATCACCTTTAAATAACGCGAAATAGTATAAATCCGTAAACAAATTCAAAACAATCACGCGTGGAGCACAGATTATGAAACAATTTCCAGCACATTGTGAATAGCCTCGATAGACATCGCCTTTAAATAACGCGAAATCTTATAAATTTGTAAATAAATTAAAAAAAATCACGCGTGGAGCACAGATTATGAAACAATTTCCAGCACATTGAGAATAGCCTCGATAGACATCGCCTTTAAATAACGCGAAATCTTATAAATTTGTAAACAAATTCAAAACAATCACGCGTGGAGCACAGATTATGAAACAATTTCCAGCACATAGAGAATAGCCTCGATGGACATCGCCTTTAAATAACACGAAATAGTATAAATCCGTAAATAAATTTAAAAAAATCAGGCGTGGAACACAGATTATGAAACAATTTCCAGCACATTGAGAATAGTCTCGATAGCCATCGCCTTTAAATAACTCGAAATAGTATAAATCCGTAAACAAAATCAAACAATCCACGCGTGGAGCACAGATTATGGAACAATTTCCAGCACAATGAGAATAGCCTCGATAGACATCATCTTTAAATAACTCGAAATAGTATAAATCCGTAAATAAATGAAAAATTCAGGCGTGGAGCACAGATTATGAAACAATTTCCAGCACATTGAGAATAGCCTCGATAGACATCACCTTTAAATAACGCGAAATCTTTTAAATTTGTAAATAAATTTAAAAAAATCACGCGTGGAGCACAGATTACGAAACAATTTCCAGCACATTGAGAATAGCCTCGATAGACATCGCCTTTAAATAACGCGAAATCTTATAAATTTGTAAATAAATTTAAAAAAATCACGCGTGGAGCACAGATTATGAAACAATTTCCAGCACATTGAGAATAGCCTCGATAGACATCACCTTTAAATAACGCGAAATACGAGTAGTATAAATCTCTAAAAAAATTGAAAAAAAAATTACGCTTGGAGCATAGATTCTGAAACAATTTCCAGCATATTGAAAATAGTCTCGAGAGACATCGCATTTAAATAATGCGAAATAGTATAAATCCGTAAACAAATCTTAAAAAAATTATGCGTGGAGCACAGATTATGAAACAATTTCCAGCACATTGAGTATAGCGTCGACAGACATCGTCCTTAAATAATGCGAAATAGTATAAATCTGTAAATAAATTCGAAAAAATCATGCGTGGAGCACAGATTATGAAACAATTTCCAGCACATTGAGAATAGCATCGATAGACATCACCTTTAAATAACGCGAAATAGTATAAATCCGTAAACAAATTCAAAACAATCACGCGTGGAGCACAGATTATGAAACAATTTCCAGCACATTGTGAATAGCCTCGATAGACATCGCATTTAAATATCACGAAATAGTATAAATCCGTAAATAAATTTAAAAAAATCAGGCGTGGAACACAGATTATGAAACAATTTCCAGCACATTGAGAATAGCCTCGATAGACATCATCTTTAAATAACTCGAAATAGTATAAATCCGTAAACAAAATCAAACAATCCACGCGTGGAGCACAGATTATGGAACAATTTCCAGCACAATGAGAATAGCCTCGATAGACATCATCTTTAAATAACTCGAAATAGTATAAATCCGTAAATAAATGAAAAATTCAGGCGTGGAGCACAGATTATGAAACAATTTCCAGCACATTGAGAATAGCCTCGATAGACATCACCTTTAAATAACGCGAAATCTTTTAAATTTGTAAATAAATTTAAAAAAATCACGCGTGGAGCACAGATTACGAAACAATTTCCAGCACATTGAGAATAGCCTCGATAGACATCGCCTTTAAATAACGCGAAATCTTATAAATTTGTAAATAAATTTAAAAAAATCACGCGTGGAGCACAGATTATGAAACAATTTCCAGCACATTGAGAATAGCCTCGATAGACATCACCTTTAAATAACGCGAAATACGAGTAGTATAAATCTCTAAAAAAATTGAAAAAAAAAATTACGCTTGGAGCATAGATTCTGAAACAATTTCCAGCATATTGAAAATAGTCTCGAGAGACATCGCATTTAAATAATGCGAAATAGTATAAATCCGTAAACAAATCTTAAAAAAATTATGCGTGGAGCACAGATTATGAAACAATTTCCAGCACATTGAGTATAGCGTCGACAGACATCGTCCTTAAATAATGCGAAATAGTATAAATCTGTAAATAAATTCGAAAAAATCATGCGTGGAGCACAGATTATGAAACAATTTCCAGCACATTGAGAATACCATCGATAGACATCACCTTTAAATAACGCGAAATAGTATAAATCCGTAAACAAATTCAAAACAATCACGCGTGGAGCACAGATTATGAAACAATTTCCAGCACATTGTGAATAGCCTCGATAGACATCGCCTTTAAATAACGTGAAATCTTATAAATTTGTAAATAAATTAAAAAAAATCACGTGTGGAGCACAGATTATGTCCAGCACATTGAGAATAGCCTCGATAGACATCGCCTTTAAATAACGCGAAATCTTATAAATTTGTAAATAAATTCAAAAAAATCACGCGTGGAGCACAGATTATGAAACAATTTCCAGCACATTGAGAATAGCCTCGATAGACATCGCCCCTAAATAACGCGAAATAGTATAAATCTGTAAATAAAATTGAAAAAAAAAATCACGCGTGGAGCACAGATTATGAAACAATTTACAGCAAATTGAGAATAGCCTCGATAGACATCACCTTTAAATAACGCGAAAAATTATAAATCTGTAAACAAATTGAAAAAAAAAATCACTCTTGGAGCATAAATTGTGAAACAATTTCCAACACATTGAAAATAATCTCGATAGACATCGCCTTTAAATAAAGCGAAATATCATAAATCCGTAAACAAATTTAAAAATATCACGCGTGGAGCACAGATTATGAAACAATTTCCAGCACATTGAGAATCGCCTCGATAGACATCGCCTTTAAATAACGCGAAATCTTATAAATTTGTAAATACATTAAAAAAAATCACGCGTGGAGCACAGATTATGAAACAATTTCCAGCACATTGAGAATAGCCTCGATAGACATCGCCTTTAAATAACGCGAAATAGTATAAATCTGAAAACAAATTGAAAAAAAAAATCACGCTTGGAACATAAATTTTGAAACAATTTCCAGCACATTGAAAATAGTCTCGATAGACATCGCCTTTAAATAACGTGAAATAGTATATATCTGTAAATAATTTTGAAAAAAAAATCACGCTTGGAGCATAGATTGTGAAACAATTTCCAGCATATTGAATAGCCACGATAGACATCACCTTTAAATAACGCGAAAAATTATAAATCTGTAAACAAATTGAAAAAAAAAATCACGCTTGGAGTATAAATTGTGAAACAATTTCCAACACATTGAAAATAGTCTCGAGAGACATCGCATTTAAATAACGCGAAATAGTATAAATCTGTAAACAAATTCAAAAAAATCACGCGTGGAGCACAGATTATGAAACAATTTCCAGCACATTGAGAATAGCCTCGATAGACAACGCCTTTAAATAACGCGAAATAGTGTAAATCTGTAAACAAATTGAAAAAAAAAATCACGCTTGGAACATAAATTGTGAAACAATTTCCAGCACATTGAAAATAGTCTCGAGAGACATCGCATTTAAATAACGCGAAATAGTATAAATCTGTAAACAAATTTATAAAAAAATCACGCGTGGAGCACAGATTATGAAACAATTTACAGCACATTGAGAATAGCCTCGATAGACATCGCCTTTAAATAACGCGAAATCTTATAAATTTGTAAATAAATTGAAAAAAATCACGCGTGGAGCACAGATTATGAAACAATTTACAGCACATTGAGAATAGCCTCGATAGACATCGCCTTTAAATAACGCGAAATCTTATAAATTTGTAAACAAATTCAAAACAATCACGCGTGGAGCACAGATTATGAAACAATTTCCAGCACATTGTGAATAGCCTCGATAGACATCGCCTTTAAATAACGTGAAATCTTATAAATTTGTAAATAAATTCAAAAAAATCACGTGTGGAGCACAGATTATGTCCAGCACATTGAGAATAGCCTCGATAGACATCGCCTTTAAATAACGCGAAATAGCATAAATCTGTAAATAAATTTGAAAAAAAAAATCACGCTTGGAGCATAGATTGTGAAAGAATTTCCAGCATATTGAAAATAGTCTCGATACCCATCACTTTTAAATAACGCGAAAAAGTATAAATCTGTAAACAAATTGAAAAAAAAAATCACGCTTGGAGCATAAATTGTGAAACAATTTCCAGCACATCGAAAATAGTCTCGATAGACATCGCCTTTAAATAAAGCGAAATATTATAAATCCGTAAACAAATTTAAAAAAATCACGCGTGGAGCACAGATTATGAAACAATTTCCAGCACATTGAGAATAGCCTCGATAGAAATCGCTTTAAATAACGCGAAATCTTATAAATTTGTAAATAAATTAAAAAAAATCACGCGTGGAGCACAGATTATGAAACAATTTCCAGCACATTGAGAATAGCCTCGATAGACATCGCCTTTAAATAACGCGAAATAGTATAAATCTGTAAACAAATTGAAAAAAATCACGCGTGGAGCACAGATTATGAAACAATTTCCAGCACATTGAGAATAGCCTCGATAGACAACGCCTTTAAATAACGCGAAATAGTATAAATCTGTAAACAAATTGAAAAAAAAAATCACGCTTGGAACATAAATTGTGAAACAATTTCCAGCACATTGAAAATAGTCTCGAGAGACATTGCATTTAAATAACGCGAAATAGTATAAATCTGTAAACAAATTCAAAAAAATCACGCGTGGAGCACAGATTATGAAACAATTTACAGCACATTGAGAATAGCCTCGATAGACATCGCCTTTAAATAACGCGAAATCTTATAAATTTGTAAATAAATTAAAAAAAATCACGCGTGGAGCACAGATTATGAAACAATTTACAGCACATTGAGAATAGCCTCGATAGACATCGCCTTTAAATAACGCGAAATCTTATAAATTTGTAAATAAACTCAAAAAAATCACGCGTGGAGCACAGATTATGAAACAATTTCCAGCACATAGAGAATAGCCTCGATGGACATCGCCTTTAAATAACACGAAATAGTATAAATCCGTAAATAAATGAAAAAAAATCAGGCGTGGAACACAGATTATGAAACAATTTCCAGCACATTGAGAATAGTCTCGATAGCCATCGCCTTTAAATAACTCGAAATAGTATAAATCCGTAAACAAAATCAAACAATCCACGCGTGGAGCACAGATTATGGAACAATTTCCAGCACAATGAGAATAGCCTCGATAGACATCATCTTTAAATAACTCGAAATAGTATAAATCCGTAAATAAATGAAAAATTCAGGCGTGGAGCACAGATTATGAAAGAATTTCCAGCACATTGAGAATAGCCTCGATAGACATCACCTTTAAATAACGCGAAATCTTATAAATTTCTAAATAAATCTAAAAAAATCACGCGTGGAGCACAGATTACGAAACAATTTCCAGCACATTGAGAATAGCCTCGATAGACATCGCCTTTAAATAACGCGAAATCTTATAAATTTGTAAATAAATTTAAAAAAACCACGCGTGGAGCACAGATTATGAAACAATTTCCAGCACATTGAGAATAGCCTCGATAGACATCACCTTTAAATAACGCGAAATACGAGTAGTATAAATCTCTAAAAAAATTGAAAAAAAAATTACGCTTGGAGCATAGATTCTGAAACAATTTCCAGCATATTGAATATAGTCTCGAGAGACATCGCAATTAAATAACGCGAAATAGTATAAATCCGTAAACAAATCTTAAAAATTTTACGCGTGGAGCACAGATTATGAAACAATTTCCAGTACATTGAGTATAGCGTCGATAGACATCGTCTTTAAATAATGCGAAATAGTATAAATCTGTAAATAAATTCGAAAAAATCATGCGTGGAGCACAGATTATGAAACAATTTCCAGCACATTGAGAATAGCATCGATAGACATCACCTTTAAATAACGCGAAATAGTATAAATCCGTAAACAAATTCAAAACAATCACTCGTGGAGCACAGATTATGAAACAATTTCCAGCACATTGTGGATAGCCTCGATAGACATCGCCTTTAAATAACGTGAAATCTTATAAATTTGTAAATAAATTCAAAAAAATCACGTGTGGAGCACAGATTATATCCAGCACATTGAGAATAGCCTCAATAGACATCGCCTTTAAATAACTCGAAATAGTATAAATTTGTAAATAAATGCAAAAAAATCACGCGCGGAGCACAGATTATGAAACAATTTCCAGCACATTGAGAATAGCCTCGATAGACATCGCCTTTAAATAACGCGAAATAGGATAAATCTGTAAAAAATTTGAAAAAAAAATCACGAATGGAGCATAGATTGTCAAACAATTTCCAGCATATTGAAAATAGTCTCGATACCCATCACTTTTAAATAACGCGAAAAAGTATAAATCTGTAATTAAATTGAAAAAAAAAAATCACGCTTGGAGCATAAATTGTGAAACAATTTCCAGCACATCGAAATAGTCTCGATAGACATCGCCTTTAAATAAAGCGAAATATTATAAATCCGTAAACAAATTTAAAAACATCACGCGTTGAGCACAGATTATGAAACAATTTCCAGCACATTGAGAATAACCTCGATAGACATCACCTTTAAATAACGCGAAATAGTATAAATGCGTAAACAAATTCAAAAAAATCACGCGTGGAGCACAGATTATGAAACAATTTACAGCACATTGAGAATAGCCTCGATAGACATCGCCTTTAAATAACGCGAAATCTTATAAATTTGTAAATAAATTCAAAAAAATCACGCGTGGAGCACAGATTATGAAACAATTTCCAGCACATTGATAATAGCCTCGATAGACATCGCCATAAATAACGCGAAATAGTATAAATCTGTAAATAAAATTGAAAAAAAAATCACTCTTCGAGCATAGATTGTGAAACAATTTCCAGCATATTGAAAATAGTCTCGAGAGACATCGCATTTAAATAACGCGAAATAGTATAAATCTGTAAACAAATTCAAAAAAATCACGCGGAGCACAGATTATGAAACAATTTACAGCATATTGAAAATAGTCTCGATACCCATCACTTTTAAATAACGCGAAAAAGTATAAATCTGTAAACAAATTGAAAAAAAAAATCACGCTTGGAGCATAAATTGTGAAACAATTTCCAGCACATCGAAAATAGTCTCGATAGACATCGCCTTTAAATAAAGCGAAATATTATAAATCCGTAAACAAATTTAAAAAAATCACGCGTGGAGCACAGATTATGAAACAATTTCCAGCACATTGAGAATAGCCTCGATAGAAATCGCTTTAAATAACGCGAAATCTTATAAATTTGTAAATAAATTAAAAAAAATCACGCGTGGAGCACAGATTATGAAACAATTTCCAGCACATTGAGAATAGCCTCGATAGACATCGCCTTTAAATAACGCGAAATAGTATAAATCTGTAAACAAATTGAAAAAAATCACGCGTGGAGCACAGATTATGAAACAATTTCCAGCACATTGAGAATAGCCTCGATAGACAACGCCTTTAAATAACGCGAAATAGTATAAATCTGTAAACAAATTGAAAAAAAAAAATCACGCTTGGAACATAAATTGTGAAACAATTTCCAGCACATTGAAAATAGTCTCGAGAGACATTGCATTTAAATAACGCGAAATAGTATAAATCTGTAAACAAATTCAAAAAAATCACGCGTGGAGCACAGATTATGAAACAATTTACAGCACATTGAGAATAGCCTCGATAGACATCGCCTTTAAATAACGCGAAATCTTATAAATTTGTAAATAAATTAAAAAAAATCACGCGTGGAGCACAGATTATGAAACAATTTACAGCACATTGAGAATAGCCTCGATAGACATAGCCTTTAAATAACGCGAAATCTTATAAATTTGTAAATAAACTCAAAAAAATCACGCGTGGAGCACAGATTATGAAACAATTTCCAGCACATAGAGAATAGCCTCGATGGACATCGCCTTTAAATAACACGAAATAGTATAAATCCGTAAATAAATGAAAAAAAATCAGGCGTGGAACACAGATTATGAAACAATTTCCAGCACATTGAGAATAGTCTCGATAGCCATCGCCTTTAAATAACTCGAAATAGTATAAATCCGTAAACAAAATCAAACAATCCACGCGTGGAGCACAGATTATGGAACAATTTCCAGCACAATGAGAATAGCCTCGATAGACATCATCTTTAAATAACTCGAAATAGTATAAATCCGTAAATAAATGAAAAATTCAGGCGTGGAGCACAGATTATGAAAGAATTTCCAGCACATTGAGAATAGCCTCGATAGACATCACCTTTAAATAACGCGAAATCTTATAAATTTCTAAATAAATCTAAAAAAATCACGCGTGGAGCACAGATTACGAAACAATTTCCAGCACATTGAGAATAGCCTCGATAGACATCGCCTTTAAATAACGCGAAATCTTATAAATTTGTAAATAAATTTAAAAAAACCACGCGTGGAGCACAGATTATGAAACAATTTCCAGCACATTGAGAATAGCCTCGATAGACATCACCTTTAAATAACGCGAAATACGAGTAGTATAAATCTCTAAAAAAATTGAAAAAAAAATTACGCTTGGAGCATAGATTCTGAAACAATTTCCAGCATATTGAATATAGTCTCGAGAGACATCGCAATTAAATAACGCGAAATAGTATAAATCCGTAAACAAATCTTAAAAATTTTACGCGTGGAGCACAGATTATGAAACAATTTCCAGTACATTGAGTATAGCGTCGATAGACATCGTCTTTAAATAATGCGAAATAGTATAAATCTGTAAATAAATTCGAAAAA
Source organism: Maratus speciosus (assembly GCA_963932465.1). Lineage (NCBI taxonomy): Eukaryota > Metazoa > Arthropoda > Arachnida > Araneae > Salticidae > Maratus > Maratus speciosus. Next base: position 1,481,983 of record CAWVRF010001366.1, read on the forward strand.
ATCATGCGTGGAGCACAGATTATGAAACAATTTCCAGCACATTGAGAATAGCATCGATAGACATCACCTTTAAATAACGCGAAATAGTATAAATCCGTAAACAAATTCAAAACAATCACTCGTGGAGCACAGATTATGAAACAATTTCCAGCACATTGTGGATAGCCTCGATAGACATCGCCTTTAAATAACGTGAAATCTTATAAATTTGTAAATAAATTCAAAAAAATCACGTGTGGAGCACAGATTATATCCAGCACATTGAGAATAGCCTCAATAGACATCGCCTTTAAATAACTCGAAATAGTATAAATTTGTAAATAAATGCAAAAAAATCACGCGCGGAGCACAGATTATGAAACAATTTCCAGCACATTGAGAATAGCCTCGATAGACATCGCCTTTAAATAACGCGAAATAGGATAAATCTGTAAAAAATTTGAAAAAAAAATCACGAATGGAGCATAGATTGTCAAACAATTTCCAGCATATTGAAAATAGTCTCGATACCCATCACTTTTAAATAACGCGAAAAAGTATAAATCTGTAATTAAATTGAAAAAAAAAAATCACGCTTGGAGCATAAATTGTGAAACAATTTCCAGCACATCGAAATAGTCTCGATAGACATCGCCTTTAAATAAAGCGAAATATTATAAATCCGTAAACAAATTTAAAAACATCACGCGTTGAGCACAGATTATGAAACAATTTCCAGCACATTGAGAATAACCTCGATAGACATCACCTTTAAATAACGCGAAATAGTATAAATGCGTAAACAAATTCAAAAAAATCACGCGTGGAGCACAGATTATGAAACAATTTACAGCACATTGAGAATAGCCTCGATAGACATCGCCTTTAAATAACGCGAAATCTTATAAATTTGTAAATAAATTCAAAAAAATCACGCGTGGAGCACAGATTATGAAACAATTTCCAGCACATTGATAATAGCCTCGATAGACATCGCCATAAATAACGCGAAATAGTATAAATCTGTAAATAAAATTGAAAAAAAAATCACTCTTCGAGCATAGATTGTGAAACAATTTCCAGCATATTGAAAATAGTCTCGAGAGACATCGCATTTAAATAACGCGAAATAGTATAAATCTGTAAACAAATTCAAAAAAATCACGCGGAGCACAGATTATGAAACAATTTACAGCACATTGAGAATAGCCTCGATAGACATCACCTTTAAATAACGCGAAAAATTATAAATCTGTAAACAAATTGAAAAAAAAAATCACGCTTGGAGCATAAATTGTGAAACAATTTCCAACACATTGAAAATAGTCTCGATAGACATCGCCTTTAAATAAAGCGAAATATCATAAATCCGTAAACAAATTTAAAAATATCACGCGTGGAGCACAGATTATGAAACAATTTCCAGCACATTGAGAATAGCCTCGATAGACATCGCCTTTAAATAACGCGAAATAGTATAAATCTGTAAACAAATTGAAAAAAAAAAATCACGCTTGGAACATAAATTGTGAAACAATTTCCAGCACATTGAAAATAGTCTCGATAGACATCGCCTTTAAATAACGTGAAGTAGTATATATCTGTAAATAAATTTGAAAACAAAATCACGCTTGGAGCATAGATTGTGAAACAATTTCCAGCATATTGAATAGCCTCGATAGACATCACCTTTAAATAACGCGAAAAATTATAAATCTGTAAACAAATTGAAAAAAAAAAAATCACGCTTGGAGCATAAATTGTGAAACATTTTCCAACACATTGAAAATAGTCTCGATAGACATCGCCTTTAAATAAAGCGAAATACCATAAATCCGTAAACAAATTTAAAAATATCACGCGTGGAGCACAGATTATGAAACAATTTCCAGCACATTGAGAATAGCCTCGATAGACATCGCCCGTAAATAACGCGAAATAGTATAAATCTGTAAACAAATTGAAAAAAAAAATCACGCTTGGAGCATAAATTGTGAAACAATTTCCAGCACATCGAAAATAGTCTCGATAGACATCGCCTTTAAATAAAGCGAAATATTATAAATCCGTAAACAAATTTAAAAAAATCACGCGTGGAGCACAGATTATGAAACAATTTCCAGCACATTGAGAATAGCCTCGATAGAAATCGCTTTAAATAACGCGAAATCTTATAAATTTGTAAATAAATTAAAAAAAATCACGCGTGGAGCACAGATTATGAAACAATTTCCAGCACATTGAGAATAGCCTCGATAGACATCGCCTTTAAATAACGCGAAATAGTATAAATCTGTAAACAAATTGAAAAAAATCACGCGTGGAGCACAGATTATGAAACAATTTCCAGCACATTGAGAATAGCCTCGATAGACAACGCCTTTAAATAACGCGAAATAGTATAAATCTGTAAACAAATTGAAAAAAAAAAATCACGCTTGGAACATAAATTGTGAAACAATTTCCAGCACATTGAAAATAGTCTCGAGAGACATTGCATTTAAATAACGCGAAATAGTATAAATCTGTAAACAAATTCAAAAAAATCACGCGTGGAGCACAGATTATGAAACAATTTACAGCACATTGAGAATAGCCTCGATAGACATCGCCTTTAAATAACGCGAAATCTTATAAATTTGTAAATAAATTAAAAAAAATCACGCGTGGAGCACAGATTATGAAACAATTTACAGCACATTGAGAATAGCCTCGATAGACATAGCCTTTAAATAACGCGAAATCTTATAAATTTGTAAATAAACTCAAAAAAATCACGCGTGGAGCACAGATTATGAAACAATTTCCAGCACATAGAGAATAGCCTCGATGGACATCGCCTTTAAATAACACGAAATAGTATAAATCCGTAAATAAATGAAAAAAAATCAGGCGTGGAACACAGATTATGAAACAATTTCCAGCACATTGAGAATAGTCTCGATAGCCATCGCCTTTAAATAACTCGAAATAGTATAAATCCGTAAACAAAATCAAACAATCCACGCGTGGAGCACAGATTATGGAACAATTTCCAGCACAATGAGAATAGCCTCGATAGACATCATCTTTAAATAACTCGAAATAGTATAAATCCGTAAATAAATGAAAAATTCAGGCGTGGAGCACAGATTATGAAAGAATTTCCAGCACATTGAGAATAGCCTCGATAGACATCACCTTTAAATAACGCGAAATCTTATAAATTTCTAAATAAATCTAAAAAAATCACGCGTGGAGCACAGATTACGAAACAATTTCCAGCACATTGAGAATAGCCTCGATAGACATCGCCTTTAAATAACGCGAAATCTTATAAATTTGTAAATAAATTTAAAAAAACCACGCGTGGAGCACAGATTATGAAACAATTTCCAGCACATTGAGAATAGCCTCGATAGACATCACCTTTAAATAACGCGAAATACGAGTAGTATAAATCTCTAAAAAAATTGAAAAAAAAATTACGCTTGGAGCATAGATTCTGAAACAATTTCCAGCATATTGAATATAGTCTCGAGAGACATCGCAATTAAATAACGCGAAATAGTATAAATCCGTAAACAAATCTTAAAAATTTTACGCGTGGAGCACAGATTATGAAACAATTTCCAGTACATTGAGTATAGCGTCGATAGACATCGTCTTTAAATAATGCGAAATAGTATAAATCTGTAAATAAATTCGAAAAAATCATGCGTGGAGCACAGATTATGAAACAATTTCCAGCACATTGAGAATAGCATCGATAGACATCACCTTTAAATAACGCGAAATAGTATAAATCCGTAAACAAATTCAAAACAATCACTCGTGGAGCACAGATTATGAAACAATTTCCAGCACATTGTGGATAGCCTCGATAGACATCGCCTTTAAATAACGTGAAATCTTATAAATTTGTAAATAAATTCAAAAAAATCACGTGTGGAGCACAGATTATATCCAGCACATTGAGAATAGCCTCAATAGACATCGCCTTTAAATAACTCGAAATAGTATAAATTTGTAAATAAATGCAAAAAAATCACGCGCGGAGCACAGATTATGAAACAATTTCCAGCACATTGAGAATAGCCTCGATAGACATCGCCTTTAAATAACGCGAAATAGGATAAATCTGTAAAAAATTTGAAAAAAAAATCACGAATGTAGCATAGATTGTCAAACAATTTCCAGCATATTGAAAATAGTCTCGATACCCATCACTTTTAAATAACGCGAAAAAGTATAAATCTGTAATTAAATTGAAAAAAAAAAATCACGCTTGGAGCATAAATTGTGAAACAATTTCCAGCACATCGAAATAGTCTCGATAGACATCGCCTTTAAATAAAGCGAAATATTATAAATCCGTAAACAAATTTAAAAACATCACGCGTTGAGCACAGATTATGAAACAATTTCCAGCACATTGAGAATAACCTCGATAGACATCACCTTTAAATAACGCGAAATAGTATAAATGCGTAAACAAATTCAAAAAAATCACGCGTGGAGCACAGATTATGAAACAATTTACAGCACATTGAGAATAGCCTCGATAGACATCGCCTTTAAATAACGCGAAATCTTATAAATTTGTAAATAAATTCAAAAAAATCACGCGTGGAGCACAGATTATGAAACAATTTCCAGCACATTGATAATAGCCTCGATAGACATCGCCATAAATAACGCGAAATAGTATAAATCTGTAAATAAAATTGAAAAAAAAATCACTCTTCGAGCATAGATTGTGAAACAATTTCCAGCATATTGAAAATAGTCTCGAGAGACATCGCATTTAAATAACGCGAAATAGTATAAATCTGTAAACAAATTCAAAAAAATCACGCGGAGCACAGATTATGAAACAATTTACAGCACATTGAGAATAGCCTCGATAGACATCACCTTTAAATAACGCGAAAAATTATAAATCTGTAAACAAATTGAAAAAAAAAATCACGCTTGGAGCATAAATTGTGAAACAATTTCCAACACATTGAAAATAGTCTCGATAGACATCGCCTTTAAATAAAGCGAAATATCATAAATCCGTAAACAAATTTAAAAATATCACGCGTGGAGCACAGATTATGAAACAATTTCCAGCACATTGAGAATAGCCTCGATAGACATCGCCTTTAAATAACGCGAAATAGTATAAATCTGTAAACAAATTGAAAAAAAAAAATCACGCTTGGAACATAAATTGTGAAACAATTTCCAGCACATTGAAAATAGTCTCGATAGACATCGCCTTTAAATAACGTGAAGTAGTATATATCTGTAAATAAATTTGAAAACAAAATCACGCTTGGAGCATAGATTGTGAAACAATTTCCAGCATATTGAATAGCCTCGATAGACATCACCTTTAAATAACGCGAAAAATTATAAATCTGTAAACAAATTGAAAAAAAAAAATCACGCTTGGAGCATAAATTGTGAAACATTTTCCAACACATTGAAAATAGTCTCGATAGACATCGCCTTTAAATAAAGCGAAATACCATAAATCCGTAAACAAATTTAAAAATATCACGCGTGGAGCACAGATTATGAAACAATTTCCAGCACATTGAGAATAGCCTCGATAGACATCGCCCGTAAATAACGCGAAATAGTATAAATCTGTCAACAAATTGAAAAAAAAAAATCACGCTTGGAACATAAATTGTGAAACAATTTCCAGCACATTGAAAATAGTCTCGAGAGACATCGCATTTAAATAACGCGAAATAGTATAAATCTGTAAACAAATTCAAAAAAATCACGCGTGGAGCACAGATTATGAAACAATTTACAGCACATTGAGAATAGCCTCGATAGACATCGCCTTTAAATAACGCGAAATCTTATAAATTTGTAAATAAATTTAAAAAAATCACGCGTGGAGCACAGATTATGAAACAATTTACAGCACATTGAGAATAGCCTCGATAGACATCGCCTTTAAATAACGCGAAATCTTATAAATTTGTAAATAAACTCAAAAAAATCACGCGTGGAGCACAGATTATGAAACAATTTCCAGCACATAGAGAATAGCCTCGATGGACATCGCCTTTAAATAACACGAAATAGTATAAATCCGTAAATAAATTTAAAAAAATCAGGCGTGGAACACAGATTATGAAACAATTTCCAGCACATTGAGAATAGTCTCGATAGCCATCGCCTTTAAATAACTCGAAATAGTATAAATCCGTAAACAAAATCAAACAATCCACGCGTGGAGCACAGATTATGGAACAATTTCCAGCACAATGAGAATAGCCTCGATAGACATCATCTTTAAATAACTCGAAATAGTATAAATCCGTAAATAAATGAAAAATTCAGGCGTGGAGCACAGATTATGAAACAATTTCCAGCACATTGAGAATAGCCTCGATAGACATCGCCTTTAAATAACGCGAAATAGTATAAATCTGTAAATAAAATTGAAAAAAAAATCACGCTTGGAGCAGAGATTATGAAACAATTTCCAGCACATTCAGGGCCTGATTAATGCACGGGCCTCCGGGGCCTCGGCCCTGGGCCCACCAATTTCAGGGGCCCACAAATTTGTGTGTATTTTCTCACAATTTAAGGATTTCCACTGTTTGCATTTTATATTTTGGTCCCTGACGTAAGAACAAAGTTTTACTGTTATAAAAAACCTCCATATTTAATTTTTCTGTAAAAGTCCTTTTCAGTTTGAGAGTACCTATAATTTTCAAAACTTGCCGTATCCAGAAAATCAAATTTGGGGGAAATGCCAAAAACTGCATACTGTGTCTAATGGTTTCAATATAAACGAGGATTTTACAATGTCAGAATTATAGCTTAAAATGATTACTAGACTGTTAGGGAAAACACAATTTTTATGATTTTAGATAAGGCGAGTTTTGAAAAAGATGTCCTCATTTATTCTGCAACATAAACTGTGGATCATAGATGTTTGTGAATTATACAAATGCTTATTTGAGAAAGTGGACGTTAATTCATTTCCTTGATTATTCTTGTAAGTTAATTTTTTTTTTTCGTAAACTTGAAACTTTCTTCCAAACAACTTTGTCAACTCATCAAATAAAATTACTTTTTTTTTCTGAAAGTGTCGCCGGGAATGGGGAGGTAAGGGGAGCCCAACTTTTCAACAGGCCCTGGGCCCAACTTCAGCTTGATCGGGCTCTGAGCACATTGAGAATAGCCTCGATAGACATCACCTTTAAATAACGCGAAATACGAGTAGTATAAATCTCTAAAAAAAATTGAAAAAAAAATTACGCTTGGAGCATAGATTCTGAAACAATTTCCAGCATATTGAAAATAGTCTCGAGAGACATCGCATTTAAATAATGCGAAATAGTATAAATCCGTAAACAAATCTTAAAAAATTTACGCGTGGAGCACAGATTATGAAACAATTTCCAGCACATTGAGTATAGCGTCGACAGACATCGTCCTTAAATAATGCGAAATAGTATAAATCTGTAAATAAATTCGAAAAAATCATGCGTGGAGCACAGATTATGAAACAATTTCCAGCACATTGAGAATAGCATCGATAGACATCACCTTTAAATAACGCGAAATAGTATAAATCCGTAAACAAATTCAAAACAATCACGCGTGGAGCACAGATTATGAAACAATTTCCAGCACATTGTGAATAGCCTCGATAGACATCGCCTTTAAATAACGTGAAATCTTATAAATTTGTAAATAAATTCAAAAAAATCACGTGTGGAGCACAGATTATATCCAGCACATTGAGAATAGCCTCAATAGACATCGCCTTTAAATAACGCGAAATAGTATAAATTTGTAAATAAATGCAAAAAAATCACGCGCGGAGCACAGATTATGAAACAATTTCCAGCACATTGAGAATAGCCTCGATAGACATCGCCTTTAAATAACGCGAAATAGCATAAATCTGTAAATAAATTTGAAAAAAAAATCACGCTTGGAGCATAGATTGTGAAACAATTTCCAGCATATTGAAAATAGTCTCGATACCCATCACTTTTAAATAACGCGAAAAAGTATAAATCTGTAAACAAATTTAAAAACATCACGCGTTGAGCACAGATTATGAAACAATTTCCAGCACATTGAGAATAACCTCGATAGATATCACCTTTAAATAACGCGAAATAGTATAAATGCGTAAACAAATTCAAAAAGATCACGCGTGGAGCACAGATTATGAAACAATTTACAGCACATTGAGAATAGCCTCGATAGACATCGCCTTTAAATAACGCGAAATCTTATAAATTTGTAAAAAAATTCAAAAAAATCACGCGTGGAGCACAGATTATGAAACAATTTCCAGCACATTGATAATAGCCTCGATAGACATCGCCATAAATAACGCGAAATAGTATAAATCTGTAAATAAAATTGAAAAAAAAAATCACTCTTCGAGCATAGATTGTGAAACAATTTCCAGCATATTGAAAATAGTCTCGAGAGACATCGCATTTAAATAACGCGAAATAGTATAAATCTGTAAACAAATTCAAAAAAATCACGCGTGGAGTACAGATTATGAAACAATTTACAGCACATTGAGAATAGCCTCGATAGACATCACCTTTAAATAACGCGAAAAATTATAAATCTGTAAACAAATTGAAAAAAAAAATCACGCTTGGAGCATAAATTGTGAAACAATTTCCAACACATTGAAAATAGTCTCGATAGACATCGCCTTTAAATAAAGCGAAATATCATAAATCCGTAAACAAATTTAAAAATATCACGCGTGGAGCACAGATTATGAAACAATTTCCAGCACATTGAGAATAGCCTCGATAGACATCGCCTTTAAATAACGCGAAATAGTATAAATCTGTAAACAAATTGAAAAAAAAAATCACGTTTGGAACATAAATTGTGAAACAATTTAGAGCACATTGAAAATAGTCTCGAGAGACATCGCATTTAAATAACGCGAAATAGTATAAATCTGTAAACAAATTCAAAAAAATCACGCGTGGAGCACAGATTATGAAACAATTTACAGCACATTGAGAATAGCCTCGATAGACATCGAAGTTAAATAACGCGAAATCTTATAAATTTGTAAATAAATTTTAAAAAATCACGCGTGGAGCACAGATTATGAAACAATTTCCAGCACATTGAGAATAGCCTCGATAGACATCGCCTCTAAATAACGCGAAATAGTATAAATCTGTAGACAAATTGAAAAAAAAAATCACGCTTGGAACATAAATTGTGAAACAATTTCCAGCACATTGAAAATAGTCTCGATAGACATCGCCTTTAAATAACGTGAAATAGTATATATCTGTAAATAAATTTGAAAACAAAATCACGCTTGGAGCATAGATTGTGAAACAATTTCCAGCATATTGAATAGCCTCGATAGACATCACCTTTAAATAACGCGAAAAATTATAAATCTGTAAACCAATTGAAAAAAAAAATCATGCTTGGAGCATAAATTGTGAAACATTTTCCAACACATTGAAAATAGTCTCGATAGACATCGCCTTTAAATAAAGCGAAATATCATAAATCCGTAAACAAATTTAAAAATATCACGCGTGGAGCACAGATTATGAAACAATTTCCAGCACATTGAGAATAGCCTCGATAGACATCGCCTTTAAATAACGCGAAATAGTATAAATCTGTAAACAAATTGAAAAAAAAAATCACGCTTGGAACATAAATTGTGAAACAATTTCCAGCACATTGAAAATAGTCTCGAGAGACATCGCATTTAAATAACGCGAAATAGTATAAATCTGTAAACAAATTCAAAAAAATCACGCGTGGAGCACAGATTATGAAACAATTTACAGCACATTGAGAATAGCCTCGATAGACATCGCCTTTAAATAACGCGAAATCTTATAAATTTGTAAATAAATTAAAAAAAAATCACGCGTGGAGCACAGATTATGAAACAATTTACAGCACATTGAGAATAGCCTCGATAGACATCGCCTTTAAATAACGCGAAATCTTATAAATTTGTAAATAAACTCAAAAAAATCACGCGTGGAGCACAGATTATGAAACAATTTCCACCACATAGAGAATAGCCTCGATGGACATCGCCTTTAAATAACACGAAATAGTATAAATCCGTAAATAAATTTAAAAAAATCAGGCGTGGAACACAGATTATGAAACAATTTCCAGCACATTGAGAATAGTCTCGATAGCCATCGCCTTTAAATAACTCGAAATAGTATAAATCCGTAAACAAAATCAAACAATCCACGCGTGGAGCACAGATTATGGAACAATTTCCAGCACAATGAGAATAGCCTCGATAGACATCATCTTTAAATAACTCGAAATAGTATAAATCCGTAAATAAATGAAAAATTCAGGCATGGAGCACAGATTATGAAACAATATCCAGCACATTGAGAATAGCCTCGATAGACATCACCTTTAAATAACGCGAAATCTTTTAAATTTGTAAATAAATTTAAAAAAATCACGCGTGGAGCACAGATTACGAAACAATTTCCAGCACATTGAGAATAGCCTCGATAGACATCGCCTTTAAATAACGCGAAATCTTATAAATTTGTAAATAAATTTAAAAAAATCACGCGTGGAGCACAGATTATGAAACAATTTCCAGCACATTGAGAATAGCCTCGATAGACATCACCTTTAAATAACGCGAAATACGAGTAGTATAAATCTCTAAAAAAATTGAAAAAAAAATTACGCTTGGAGCATAGATTCTGAAACAATTTCCAGCATATTGAAAATAGTCTAGAGAGACATCGCATTTAAATAATGCGAAATAGTATAAATCCGTAAACAAATCTTAAAAAATTTACGCGTGGAGCACAGATTATGAAACAATTTCCAGCACATTGAGTATAGCGTCGACAGACATCGTCCTTAAATAATGCGAAATAGTATAAATCTGTAAATAAATTCGAAAAAATCATGCGTGGAGCACAGATTATGAAACAATTTCCAGCACATTGAGAATAGCATCGATAGACATCACCTTTAAATAACGCGAAATAGTATAAATCCGTAAACAAATTCAAAACAATCACGCGTGGAGCACAGATTATGAAACAATTTCCAGCACATTGTGAATAGCCTCGATAGACATCGCCTTTAAATAACGTGAAATCTTATAAATTTGTAAATAAATTCAAAAAAATCACGTGGGGAGCACAGATTATGTCCAGCACATTGAGAATAGCCTCAATAGACATCGCCTTTAAATAACGCGAAATAGTATAAATTTGTAAATAAATGCAAAAAAATCACGCGCGGAGCACAGATTATGAAACAATTTCCAGCACATTGAGAATAGCCTCGATAGACATCGCCTTTAAATAACGCGAAATAGCATAAATCTGTAAATAAATTTGAAAAAAAAATCACGCTTGGAGCATAGATTGTGAAACAATTTCCAGCATATTGAAAATAGTCTCGATACCCATCACTTTTAAATAACGCGAAAAAGTATAAATCTGTAAACAAATTTAAAAACATCACGCGTCGAGCACAGATTATGAAACAATTTCCAGCACATTGAGAATAACCTCGATAGATATCACCTTTAAATAACGCGAAATAGTATAAATGCGTAAACAAATTCAAAAAAATCACGCGTGGAGCACAGATTATGAAACAATTTACAGCACATTGAGAATAGCCTCGATAGACATCGCCTTTAAATAACGCGAAATCTTATAAATTTGTAAATAAATTCAAAAAAATCACGCGTGGAGCACAGATTATGAAACAATTTCCAGCACATTGATAATAGCCTCGATAGACATCGCCATAAATAACGCGAAATAGTATAAATCTGTAAATAAAATTGAAAAAAAAAATCACTCTTCGAGCATAGATTGTGAAACAATTTCCAGCATATTGAAAATAGTCTCCAGAGACATCGCATTTAAATAACGCGAAATAGTATAAATCTGTAAACAAATTCAAAAAAATCACGCGTGGAGCACAGATTATGAAACAATTTACAGCACATTGAGAATAGCCTCGATAGACATCACCTTTAAATAACGCGAAAAATTATAAATCTGTAGACAAATTGAAAAAAAAAATCACGCTTGGAACATAAATTGTGAAACAATTTCCAGCACATTGAAAATAGTCTCGATAGACATCGCCTTTAAATAACGTGAAATAGTATATATCTGTAAATAAATTTGAAAACAAAATCACGCTTGGAGCATAGATTGTGAAACAATTTCCAGCATATTGAATAGCCTCGATAGACATCACCTTTAAATAACGCGAAAAATTATAAATCTGTAAACAAATTGAAAAAAAAAAATCACGCTTGGAGCATAAATTGTGAAACATTTTCCAACACATTGAAAATAGTCTCGATAGACATCGCCTTTAAATAAAGCGAAATATCATAAATCCGTAAACAAATTTAAAAATATCACGCGTGGAGCACAGATTATGAAACAATTTCCAGCACATTGAGAATAGCCTCGATAGACATCGCCTTTAAATAACGCGAAATAGTATAAATCTGTAAACAAATTGAAAAAAAAATCACGCTTGGAACATAAATTGTGAAACAATTTCCAGCACATTGAAAATAGTCTCGAGAGACATCGCATTTAAATAACGCGAAATAGTATAAATCTGTAAACAAATTCAAAAAAATCACGCGTGGAGCACAGATTATGAAACAATTTACAGCACATTGAGAATAGCCTCGATAGACATCGAAGTTAAATAACGCGAAATCTTATAAATTTGTAAATAAATTTAAAAAAATCACGCGTGGAGCACAGATTATGAAACAATTTCCAGCACATTGAGAATAGCCTCGATAGACATCGCCTCTAAATAACGCGAAATAGTATAAATCTGTAGACAAATTGAAAAAAAAAAATCACGCTTGGAACATAAATTGTGAAACAATTTCCAGCACATTGAAAATAGTCTCGATAGACATCGCCTTTAAATAACGTGAAATAGTATATATCTGTAAATAAATTTGAAAACAAAATCACGCTTGGAGCATAGATTGTGAAACAATTTCCAGCATATTGAATAGCCTCGATAGACATCACCTTTAAATAACGCGAAAAATTATAAATCTGTAAACAAATTGAAAAAAAAAAATCACGCTTGGAGCATAAATTGTGAAACATTTTCCAACACATTGAAAATAGTCTCGATAGACATCGCCTTTAAATAAAGCGAAATATCATAAATCCGTAAACAAATTTAAAAATATCACGCGTGGAGCACAGATTATGAAACAATTTCCAGCACATTGAGAATAGCCTCGATAGACATCGCCTTTAAATAACGCGAAATAGTATAAATCTGTAACCAAATTGAAAAAAAAAATCACGCTTGGAACATAAATTGTGAAACAATTTCCAGCACATTGAAAATAGTCTCGAGAGACATCGCATTTAAATAACGCGAAATAGTATATATCTGTAAAAAAATTCAAAAAAATCACGCGTGGAGCACAGATTATGAAACAATTTACAGCACATTGAGAATAGCCTCGATAGACATCGCCTTTAAATAACGCGAAATCTTATAAATTTGTAAATAAATTAAAAAAAATCACGCGTGGAGCACAGATTATGAAACAATTTACAGCACATTGAGAATAGCCTCGATAGACATCGCCTTTAAATAACGCGAAATCTTATAAATTTGTAAATAAACTCAAAAAAATCACGCGTGGACCACAGATTATGAAACAATTTCCACCACATAGAGAATAGCCTCGATGGACATCGCCTTTAAATAACACGAAATAGTATAAATCCGTAAATAAATTTTAAAAAATCAGGCGTGGAACACAGATTATGAAACAATTTCCAGCACATTGAGAATAGTCTCGATAGCCATCGCCTTTAAATAACTCGAAATAGTATAAATCCGTAAACAAAATCAAACAATCCACGCGTGGAGCACAGATTATGGAACAATTTCCAGCACAATGAGAATAGCCTCGATAGACATCATCTTTAAATAACTCGAAATAGTATAAATCCGTAAATAAATGAAAAATTCAGGCGTGGAGCACAGATTATGAAACAATTTCCAGCACATTGAGAATAGCCTCGATAGACATCACCTTTAAATAACGCGAAATCTTTTAAATTTGTAAATAAATTTAAAAAAATCACGCGTGGAGCACAGATTACGAAACAATTTCCAGCACATTGAGAATAGCCTCGATAGACATCGCCTTTAAATAACGCGAAATCTTATAAATTTGTAAATAAATTTAAAAAAATCACGCGTGGAGCACAGATTATGAAACAATTTCCAGCACAATGAGAATAGCCTCGATAGACATCACCTTTAAATAACGCGAAATACGAGTAGTATAAATCTCTAAAAAAATTGAAAAAAAAATTACGCTTGGAGCATAGATTCTGAAACAATTTCCAGCATATTGAAAATAGTCTAGAGAGACATCGCATTTAAATAATGCGAAATAGTATAAATCCGTAAACAAATCTTAAAAAATTTACGCGTGGAGCACAGATTATGAAACAATTTCCAGCACATTGAGTATAGCGTCGACAGACATCGTCCTTAAATAATGCGAAATAGTATAAATCTGTAAATAAATTCGAAAAAATCATGCGTGGAGCACAGATTATGAAACAATTTCCAGCACATTGAGAATAGCATCGATAGACATCACCTTTAAATAACGCGAAATAGTATAAATCCGTAAACAAATTCAAAACAATCACGCGTGGAGCACAGATTATGAAACAATTTCCAGCACATTGTGAATAGCCTCGATAGACATCGCCTTTAAATAACGTGAAATCTTATAAATTTGTAAATAAATTCAAAAAAATCACGTGTGGAGCACAGATTATGTCCAGCACATTGAGAATAGCCTCAATAGACATCGCCTTTAAATAACGCGAAATAGTATAAATCTGTAGACAAATTGAAAAAAAAAATCACGCTTGGAACATAAATTGTGAAACAATTTCCAGCACATTGAAAATAGTCTCGATAGACATCGCCTTTAAATAACGTGAAATAGTATATATCTGTAAATAAATTTGAAAACAAAATCACGCTTGGAGCATAGATTGTGAAACAATTTCCAGCATATTGAATAGCCTCGATAGACATCACCTTTAAATAACGCGAAAAATTATAAATCTGTAAACAAATTGAAAAAAAAAAATCACGCTTGGAGCATAAATTGTGAAACATTTTCCAACACATTGAAAATAGTCTCGATAGACATCGCCTTTAAATAAAGCGAAATATCATAAATCCGTAAACAAATTTAAAAATATCACGCGTGGAGCACAGATTATGAAACAATTTCCAGCACATTGAGAATAGCCTCGATAGACATCGCCTTTAAATAACGCGAAATAGCATAAATATGTAAATAAATTTGAAAAAAAAATCACGCTTGGAGCATAGATTGTGAAACAATTTCCAGCATATTGAAAATAGTCTCGATACCCATCACTTTTAAATAACGCGAAAAAGTATAAATCTGTAAACAAATTTAAAAACATCACGCGTTGAGCACAGATTATGAAACAATTTCCAGCACATTGAGAATAACCTCGATAGATATCACCTTTAAATAACGCGAAATAGTATAAATGCGTAAACAAATTCAAAAAAATCACGCGTGGAGCACAGATTATGAAACAATTTACAGCACATTGAGAATAGCCTCGATAGACATCGCCTTTAAATAACGCGAAATCTTATAAATTTGTAAATAAATTCAAAAAAATCACGCGTGGAGCACAGATTATGAAACAATTTCCAGCACATTGATAATAGCCTCGATAGACATCGCCATAAATAACGCGAAATAGTATAAATCTGTAAATAAAATTGAAAAAAAAATCACTCTTCGAGCATAGATTGTGAAACAATTTCCAGCATATTGAAAATAGTCTCGAGAGACATCGCATTTAAATAACGCGAAATAGTATAAATCTGTAAACAAATTCAAAAAAATCACGCGTGGAGCACAGATTATGAAACAATTTACAGCACATTGAGAATAGCCTCGATAGACATCACCTTTAAATAACGCGAAAAATTATAAATCTGTAAACAAATTGAAAAAAAAAATCACGCTTGGAGCATAAATTGTGAAACAATTTCCAACACATTGAAAATAGTCTCGATAGACATCGCCTTTAAATAAAGCGAAATATCATAAATCCGTAAACAAATTTAAAAATATCACGCGTGGAGCACAGATTATGAAACAATTTCCAGCACATTGAGAATAGCCTCGATAGACATCGCCTTTAAATAACGCGAAATAGTATAAATCTGTAAACAAATTGAAAAAAAAAATCACGCTTGGAACATAAATTGTGAAACAATTTCCAGCACATTGAAAATAGTCTCGAGAAACATCGCATTTAAATAACGCGAAATAGTATAAATCCGTAAACAAATCTTAAAAAATTTACGCGTGGAGCACAGATTATGAAACAATTTCCAGCACATTGAGTATAGCGTCGACAGACATCGTCCTTAAATAATGCGAAATAGTATAAATCTGTAAATAAATTCGAAAAAATCATGCGTGGAGCACAGATTATGAAACAATTTCCAGCACATTGTGAATAGCCTCGATAGACATCGCCTTTAAATAACGTGAAATCTTATAAATTTGTAAATAAATTCAAAAAAATCACGTGTGGAGCACAGATTATGTCCAGCACATTGAGAATAGCCTCAATAGACATCGCCTTTAAATAACGCGAAATAGTATAAATTTGTAAATAAATGCAAAAAAATCACGCGCGGAGCACAGATTATGAAACAATTTCCAGCACATTGAGAATAGCCTCGATAGACATCGCCTTTAAATAACGCGAAATAGCATAAATATGTAAATAAATTTGAAAAAAAAATCACGCTTGGAGCATAGATTGTGAAACAATTTCCAGCAGATTGAAAATAGTCTCGATACCCATCACTTTTAAATAACGCGAAAAAGTATAAATCTGTAAACAAATTTAAAAACATCACGCGTTGAGCACAGATTATGAAACAATTTCCAGCACATTGAGAATAACCTCGATAGATATCACCTTTAAATAACGCGAAATAGTATAAATGCGTAAACAAATTCAAAAAAATCACGCGTGGAGCACAGATTATGAAACAATTTACAGCACATTGAGAATAGCCTCGATAGACATCGCCTTTAGATAACGCGAAATCTTATAAATTTGTAAATAAATTCAAAAAAATCACGCGTGGAGCACAGATTATGAAACAATTTCCAGCACATTGATAATAGCCTCGATAGACATCGCCATAAATAACGCGAAATAGTATAAATCTGTAAATAAAATTGAAAAAAAAAATCACTCTTCGAGCATAGATTGTGAAACAATTTCCAGCATATTGAAAATAGTCTCGAGAGACATCGCATTTAAATAACGCGAAATAGTATAAATCTGTAAACAAATTCAAAAAAATCACGCGTGGAGCACAGATTATGAAACAATTTACAGCACATTGAGAATAGCCTCGATAGACATCACCTTTAAATAACGCGAAAAATTATAAATCTGTAAACAAATTGAAAAAAACAATCACGCTTGGAGCATAAATTGTGAAACAATTTCCAACACATTGAAAATAGTCTCGATAGACATCGCCTTTAAATAAAGCGAAATATCATAAATCCGTAAACAAATTTAAAAATATCACGCGTGGAGCACAGATTATGAAACAATTTCCAGCACATTGAGAATAGTCTCGATAGACATCGCCTTTAAATAACGCGAAATAGTATAAATCTGTAAACAAATTGAAAAAAAAAATCACGCTTGGAACATAAATTGTGAAACAATTTCCAGCACATTGAAAATAGTCTCGAGAAACATCGCATTTAAATAACGCGAAATAGTATAAATCTGTAAACAAATTCAAAAAAATCACACGTGGAGCACAGATTATGAAACAATTTACAGCACATTGAGAATAGCCTCGATAGACATCGAAGTTAAATAACGCGAAATCTTATAAATTTGTAAATAAATTTAAAAAAATCACGCGTGGAGCACAGATTATGAAACAATTTCCAGCACATTGAGAATAGCCTCGATAGACATCGCCTCTAAATAACGCGAAATAGTATAAATCTGTAGACAAATTGAAAAAAAAAAATCACGCTTGGAACATAAATTGTGAAACAATTTCCAGCACATTGAAAATAGTCTCGATAGACATCGCCTTTAAAAAACGTGAAATAGTATATATCTGTAAATAAATTTGAAAACAAAATCACGCTTGGAGCATAGATTGTGAAACAATTTCCAGCATAT
This sequence comes from Maratus speciosus, assembly GCA_963932465.1. NCBI lineage: Eukaryota > Metazoa > Arthropoda > Arachnida > Araneae > Salticidae > Maratus > Maratus speciosus. The sequence continues at coordinate 1,500,273 of CAWVRF010001366.1, forward strand.
TGAATAGCCTCGACAGACATCACCTTTAAATAACGCGAAAAATTATAAATCTGTAAACAAATTGAAAAAAAAATCACGCTTGGAGCATAAATTGTGAAACATTTTCCAACACATTGAAAATAGTCTCGATAGACATCGCCTTTAAATAAAGCGAAATATCATAAATCCGTAAACAAATTTAAAAATATCACGCGTGGAGCACAGATTATGAAACAATTTCCAGCACATTGAGAATAGCCTCGATAGACATCGCCTTTAAATAACGCGAAATAGTACAAATCTGTAAACAAATTGAAAAAAAAAATCACGCTGGAACATAAATTGTGAAACAATTTCCAGCACATTGAAAATAGTCTCGAGAGACATCGCATTTAAATAACGCGAAATAGTATAAATCTGTAAACAAATTCAAAAAAATCACGCGTGGAGCACAGATTATGAAACAATTTACAGCACATTGAGAATAGCCTCGATAGACATCGCCTTTAAATAACGCGAAATCTTATAAATTTGTAAATAAATTAAAAAAAATCACGCGTGGAGCACAGATTATGAAACAATTTACAGCACATTGAGAATAGCCTCGATAGACATCGCCTTTAAATAACACGAAATAGTATAAATCCGTAAATAAATTTAAAAAAATCAGGCGTGGAACACAGATTATGAAACAATTTCCAGCACATTGAGAATAGTCTCGATAGCTATCGCCTTTAAATAACTCGAAATAGTATAAATCCGTAAACAAAATCAAACAATCCACGCGTGGAGCACAGATTATGGAACAATTTCCAGCACAATGAGAATAGCCTCGATAGACATCATCTTTAAATAACTCGAAATAGTATAAATCCGTAAATAAATGAAAAATTCAGGCGTGGAGCACAGATTATGAAACAATTTCCAGCACATTGAGAATAGCCTCGAGAGACATCGCCTTTAAATAACGCGAAATCTTATAAATTTGTAAATAAATTTTAAAAAATCACGCGTGGAGCACAGATTATGAAACAATTTCCAGCACATTGAGAATAGCCTCGATAGACATCACCTTTAAATAACGCGAAATACGAGTAGTATAAATCTCTAAAAAAATTGAAAAAAAATTACGCTTGGAGCATAGATTCTGAAACAATTTCCAGCATATTGAAAATAGTCTCGAGAGACATCGCATTTAAATAATGCGGAATAGTATAAATCCGTAAACAAATCTTAAAAAATTTACGCGTGGAGCACAGATTATGAAACAATTTCCAGCACATTGAGTATAGCGTCGACAGACATCGTCCTTAAATAATGCGAAATAGTATAAATCTGTAAATAAATTCGAAAAAATCATGCGTGGAGCACAGATTATGAAACAATTTCCAGCACATTGAGAATAGCATCGATAGACATCACCTTTAAATAACGCGAAATAGTATAAATCCGTAAACAAATTCAAAACAATCACGCGTGGAGCACAGATTATGAAACAATTTCCAGCACATTGTGAATAGCCTCGATAGACATCGCCTTTAAATAACGTGAAATCTTATAAATTTGTAAATAAATTCAAAAAAATCACGTGTGGAGCACAGATTATGTCCAGCACATTGAGAATAGCCTCAATAGACATCGCTTTTAAATAACGCGAAATAGTATAAATTTGTAAATAAATGCAAAAAAATCACGCGCGGAGCACAGATTATGAAACAATTTCCAGCACATTGAGAATAGCCTCGATAGACATCGCCTTTAAATAACGCGAAATAGCATAAATCTGTAAATAAATTTGAAAAAAAAATCACGCTTGGAGCATAGATTGTGAAACAATTTCCAGCATATTGAAAGTAGTCTCGATACCCATCACTTTTAAATAACGCGAAAAAGTATAAATCTGTAAACAAATTTAAAAACATCACGCGTTGAGCACAGATTATGAAACAATTTCCAGCACATTGAGAATAACCTCGATAGATATCACCTTTAAATAACGCGAAATAGTATAAATGCGTAAACAAATTCAAAAAAATCACGCGTGGAGCACAGATTATGAAACAATTTACAGCACATTGAGAATAGCCTCGATAGACATCGCATTTAAATAACGCGAAATAGTATAAATCTGTAAACAAATTCAAAAAAATCACGCGTGGAGCACAGATTAGGAAACAATTTACAGCACATTGAGAATAGCCTCGATAGACATCACCTTTAAATAACGCGAAAAATTATAAATCTGTAAACAAATTGAAAAAAAAATCACGCTTGGAGCATAAATTGTCAAACAATTTCCAACACATTGAAAATAGTCTCGATAGACATCGCCTTTAAATAAAGCGAAATATCATAAATCCGTAAACAAATTTAAAAATATCACGCGTGGAGCACAGATTATGAAACAATTTCCAGCACATTGAGAATAGCCTCGATAGACATCGCCTTTAAATAACGCGAAATAGTATAAATCTGTAAACAAATTGAAAAAAAAAAAATCACGCTTGGAACATAAATTGTGAAACAATTTCCAGCACATTGAAAATAGTCTCGAGAGACATCGCATTTAAATAACGCGAAATAGTATAAATCTGTAAACAAATTCAAAAAAATCACGCGTGGAGCACAGATTATGAAACAATTTACAGCACATTGAGAATAGCCTCGATAGACATCGCCTTTAAATAACGCGAAATAGTATAAATCCGTAAACAAAATCAAACAATCCACGCGTGGAGCACAGATTATGGAACAATTTCCAGCACATTGAGAATAGTCTCGATAGCCATCGCCTTTAAATAACTCGAAATAGTATAAATCCGTAAACAAAATCAAACAATCCACGCGTGGAGCACAGATTATGGAACAATTTCCAGCACAATGAGAATAGCCTCGATAGACATCATCTTTAAATAACTCGAAATAGTATAAATCCGTAAATAAATGAAAAATTCAGGCGTGGAGCACAGATTATGAAACAATTTCCAGCACATTGAGAATAGCCTCGATAGACATCACCTTTAAATAACGCGAAATCTTATAAATTTGTAAATAAATTTAAAAAAATCACGCGTGGAGAACAGATTACGAAACAATTTCCAGCACATTGAGAATAGCCTCGACAGACATCGCCTTTAAATAACGCGAAATCTTATAAATTTGTAAATAAATTTAAAAAAATCACGGGTGGAGCACAGATTATGAAACAATTTCCAGCACATTGAGAATAGCCTCGATAGACATCACCTTTAAATAACGCGAAATACGAGTAGTATAAATCTCTAAAAAAATTGAAAAAAAATTACGCTTGGAGCATAGATTTTGAAACAATTTCCAGCATATTGAATATAGTCTCGAGAGACATCGCCTTTAAATAACGCGAAATAGTATAAATCCGTAAACATATCTTAAAAATTTTACTCGTGGAGCACAGATTTTGAAACAATTTCCAGCATATTGAGTATAGCGTCGATAGACATCGTCTTTAAATAATGCGAAATAGTATAAATCTGTAAATAAATTCGAAAAAATCATGCGTGGAGCACAGATTATGAAACAATTTCCAGCACATTGAGAATAGCATCGATAGACATCACCTTTAAATAACGCGAAATAGTATAAATCCGTAAACAAATTCAAAACAATCACGCGTGGAGCACAGATTATGAAACAATTTCCAGCACATTGTGAATAGCCTCGATAGACATCGCCTTTAAATAACGTGAAATCTTATAAATTTGTAAATAAATTCAAAAAAATCACGTGTGGAGCACAGATTATATCCAGCACATTGAGAATAGCCTCAATAGACATCGCCTTTAAATAGCGCGAAATAGTACAAATTTGTAAATAAATGCAAAAAAATCACGCGCGGGGCACAGATTATGAAACAATTTCCAGCACATTGAGAATAGCCTCGATAGACATCGCCTTTAAATAACGCGAAATAGCATAAATCTGTAAATAAATTTGAAAGAAAAATCACGCTTGGAGCATAAATTGTGAAACAATTTCCAGCACATCGAAAATAGTCTCGATAGACATCGCCTTTAAATAAAGCGAAATATTATAAATCCGTAAACAAATTTAAAAACATCACGCGTTGAGCACAGATTATGAAACAATTTCCAGCACATTGAGAATAACCTCGATAGACATCACCTTTAAATAACGCGAAATAGTATAAATGCGTAAACAAATTCAAAAAAATCACGCGTGGAGCACAGATTATGAAACAATTTACAGCACATTGAGAATAGCCTCGATAGACATCGCCTTTAAATAACGCGAAATCTTATAAATTTGTAAATAAATTCAAAAAAATCACGCGTGGAGCACAGATTATGAAACAATTTCCAGCACATTGAGAATAGCCTCGATAGACATCGCCCTTAAATAACGCGAAATAGTATAAATCTGTAAACAAATTGAAAAAAAAAATCACGCTTGGAGCATAAATTATGAAACAATTTCCAGCACATTGAGAATAGCCTCGATAGACATCGCCTTTAAATAACGCGATATAGTATAAATCTGTAAACAAATTGAAAAAAAAAATCACGCTTGGAACATAAATTGTGAAACAATTTCCAGCACATTGAAAATAGTCTCGAGAGACATCGCATTTAAATAACGCGAAATAGTATAAATCTGTAAACAAATTCAAAAAAAATCACGCGTGGAGCACAGATTATGAAACAATTTACAGCACATTGAGAATAGCCTCGATAGACATCGAAGTTAAATAACGCGAAATCTTATAAATTTGTAAATAAATTTAAAAAAATCACGCGTGGAGCACAGATTATGAAACAATTTCCAGCACATTGAGAATAGCCTCGATAGACATCGCCTTTAAATAACGCGAAATAGTATAAATCTGTAAACAAATTGAAAAAAAAAATCACGCTTGGAACATAAATTGTGAAACAATTTCCAGTACATTGAAAATAGTCTCGATAGACATCGCCTTTAAATAACGTGAAATAGTATATATCTGTAAATATATTTGAAAAAAAAATCACGCTTGGAGCATAGATTGTGAAACAATTTCCAGCATACTGAATAGCCTCGATAGACATCACCTTTAAATAACGCGAAAAATTATAAATCTGTAAACAAATTGAAAAAAAAAATCACGCTTGGAGCATAAATTGTGAAACAATTTCCAACACATTGAAAATAGTCTCGGTAGACATCGCCTTTAAATAAAGCGAAATATCATAAATCCGTAAACAAATTTAAAAATATCACGCGTGGAGCACAGATTATGAAACAATTTCCAGCACATTGAGAATAGCCTCGATAGACATCGCCTTTAAATAACGCGAAATAGTATAAATCTGTAAACAAATTGAAAAAAAAAAATCACGCTTGGAACATAAATTGTGAAACAATTTCCAGCACATTGAAAATAGCCTCGATAGACATCGCCTTTAAATAACGCGAAATCTTATAAATTTGTAAATAAACTCAAAAAAATCACGCGTGGAGCACAGATTATGAAACAATTTCCAGCACATAGAGAATAGCCTCGATAGACATCGCCTTTAAATAACACGAAATAGTATAAATCCGTAAATAAATGAAAAAAAATCAGGCGTGGAACACAGATTATGAAACAATTTCCAGCACATTGAGAATAGTCTCGATAGCCATCGCCTTTAAATAACTCGAAATAGTATAAATCCGTAAACAAAATCAAACAATCCACGCGTGGAGCACAGATTATGGAACAATTTCCAGCACAATGAGAATAGCCTCGATAGACATCACCTTTAAATAACGCGAAATCTTTTAAATTTGTAAATAAATTTTAAAAAATCACGCGTGGAGCACAGATTACGAAACAATTTCCAGCACATTGAGAATAGCCTCGATAGACATCGCCTTTAAATAACGCGAAATCTTATAAATTTGTAAATAAATTTAAAAAAATCACGCGTGGAGCACAGATTATGAAACAATTTCCAGCACATTGAGAATAGCCTCGATAGACATCACCTTTAAATAACGCGAAATACGAGTAGTATAAATCTCTAAAAAAATTGAAAAAAAAAATTACGCTTGGAGCATAGATTCTGAAACAATTTCCAGCATATTGAAAATAGTCTCGAGAGACATCGCATTTAAATAATGCGAAATAGTATAAATCCGTAAACAAATCTTAAAAAATTTACGCGTGGAGCACAGATTATGAAACAATTTCCAGCACATTGAGTATAGCGTCGACAGACATCGTCCTTAAATAATGCTAAATAGTATAAATCTGTAAATAAATTCGAAAAAATCATGCGTGGAGCACAGATTATGAAACAATTTCCAGCACATTGAGAATAGCATCGATAGACATCACCTTTAAATAACGCGAAATAGTATAAATCCGTAAACAAATTCAAAACAATCACGCGTGGAGCACAGATTATGAAACAATTTCCAGCACATTGTGAATAGCCTCGATAGACATCGCCTTTAAATAACGTGAAATCTTATAAATTTGTAAATAAATTCAAAAAAATCACGTGTGGAGCACAGATTATGTCCAGCACATTGAGAATAGCCTCAATAGACATCGCCTTTAAATAACGCGAAATAGTATAAATTTGTAAATAAATGCAAAAAAATCACGCGCGGAGCACAGATTATGAAACAATTTCCAGCACATTGAGAATAGCCTCGATAGACATCGCCTTTAAATAACGCGAAATAGCATAAATCTGTAAATAAATTTGAAAAAAAAATCACGCTTGGAGCATAGATTGTGAAACAATTTCCAGCATATTGAAAATAGTCTCGATACCCATCACTTTTAAATAACGCGAAAAAGTATAAATCTGTAAACAAATTCAAAAAAATCACGCGTGGAGCACAGATTATGAAACAATTTACAGCACATTGAGAATAGCCTCGATAGACATCACCTTTAAATAACGCGAAAAATTATAAATCTGTAAACAAATTGAAAAAAAAAATCACGCTTGGAGCATAAATTGTGAAACAATTTCCAACACATTGAAAATAGTCTCGATAGACATCGCCCTTAAATAACGCGAAATATTATAAATCTGTAAATAAAATTGAAAAACAAATCACGCTTGGAGCATAGATTGTGAAACAATTTCCAGCATATTGAAAATAGTCTCGAGAGACATCGCATTTAAATAACGCGAAATAGTATAAATCTGTAAACAAATTCAAAAAAATCACGCGTGGAGCACAGATTATGAAACAATTTACAGCACATTGAGAATAGCCTCGATAGACATCACCTTTAAATAACGCGAAAAATTATAAATCTGTAAACAAATTGAAAAAAAAAATCACGCTTGGAGCATAAATTGTGAATTAATTTCCAACACATTGAAAATAGTCTCGATAGACATCGCCTTTAAATAAAGCGAAATATCATAAATCCGTAAACAAATTTAAAAATATCACGCGTGGAGCACAGATTATGAAACAATTTCCAGCACATTGAGAATAGCCTCGATAGACATCGCATTTAAATAACGCGAAATAGTATAAATCTGTAAACAAATTGAAAAAAAAATCACGCTTGGAACATAAATTGTGAAACAATTTCCAGCACATTGAAAATAGTCTCGAGAGACATCGCCTTTAAATAAAGCGAAATATCATAAATCCGTAAACAAATTTAAAAATATCACGCGTGGAGCACAGATTATGAAACAATTTCCAGCACATTGAGAATAGCCTCGATAGACATCGCCTTTAAATAACGCGAAATAGTATAAATCCGTAAATAAATGAAAAAAAATCAGGCGTGGAACACAGATTATGAAACAATTTCCAGCACATTGAGAATAGTCTCGATAGCCATCGCCTTTAAATAACTCGAAATAGTATAAATCCGTAAACAAAATCAAACAATCCACGCGTGGAGCACAGATTATGGAACAATTTCCAGCACAATGAGAATAGCCTCGATAGACATCACCTTTAAATAACGCGAAATCTTATAAATTTGTAAATAAATTTAAAAAAATCACGCGTGGAGCACAGATTACGAAACAATTTCCAGCACATTGAGAATAGCCTCGACAGACATCGCCTTTAAATAACGCGAAATCTTATAAATTTGTAAATAAATTTAAAAAAATCACGCATGGAGCACAGATTATGAAACAATTTCCAGCACATTGAGAATAGCCTCGATAGACATCACCTTTAAATAACGCGAAATACGAGTAGTATACATCTCTAAAAAAATTGAAAAAAAAATTACGCTTGGAGCATAGATTCTGAAACAATTTCCAGCATATTGAATATAGTCTCGAGAGACATCGCCTTTAAATAACGCGAAATAGTATAAATCCGTAAACATATCTTAAAAATTTTACGCGTGGAGCACAGATTATGAAACAATTTCCAGCATATTGAGTATAGCGTCGATAGACATCGTCTTTAAATAATGCGAAATAGTATAAATCTGTAAATAAATTCGAAAAAATCATGCGTGGAGCACAGATTATGAAACAATTTCCAGCACATTGAGAATAGCATCGATAGACATCACCTTTAAATAACGCGAAATAGTATAAATCCGTAAACAAATTCAAAACAATCACGCGTGGAGCACAGATTATGAAACAATTTCCAGCACATTGTGAATAGCCTCGATAGACATCGCCTTTAAATAACGTGAAATCTTATAAATTTGTAAATAAATTCAAAAAAATCACGTGTGGAGCACAGATTATATCCAGCACATTGAGAATAGCCTCAATAGACATCGCCTTTAAATAGCGCGAAATAGTACAAATTTGTAAATAAATGCAAAAAAATCACGCGCGGAGACAGATTATGAAACAATTTCCAGCACATTGAGAATAGCCTCGATAGACATCGCCTTTAAATAACGCGAAATAGCATAAATCTGTAAATAAATTTGAAAGAAAAATCACGCTTGGAGCATAGATTGTGAAACAATTTCCAGCATATTGAAAATAGTCTCGATACCCATCACTTTTAAATAACGCGAAAAAGTATAAATCTGTAAACAAATTGAAAAAAAAAATCACGCTTGGAGCATAAATTGTGAAACAATTTCCAGCACATCGAAAATAGTCTCGATAGACATCGCCTTTAAATAAAGCGAAATATTATAAATCCGTAAACAAATTTAAAAACATCACGCGTTGAGCACAGATTATGAAACAATTTCCAGCACATTGAGAATAACCTCGATAGACATCACCTTTAAATAACGCGAAATAGTATAAATGCGTAAACAAATTTAAAAAAATCACGCGTGGAGCACAGATTATGAAACAATTTACAGCACATTGAGAATAGCCTCGATAGACATCGCCTTTAAATAACGCGAAATCTTATAAATTTGTAAATAAATGCAAAAAAATCACGCGCGGAGCACAGATTATGAAACAATTTCCAGCACATTGAGAATAGCCTCGATAGACATCGCCTTTAAATAACGCGAAATAGCATAAATCTGTAAATAAATTTGAAAAAAAAATCACGCTTGGAGCATAGATTGTGAAACAATTTCCAGCATATTGAAAATAGTCTCGATACCCATCACTTTTAAATAACGCGAAAAAGTATAAATCTGTAAACAAATTCAAAAAAATCACGCGTGGAGCACAGATTATGAAACAATTTACAGCACATTGAGAATAGCCTCGATAGACATCACCTTTAAATAACGCGAAAAATTATAAATCTGTAAACAAATTGAAAAAAAAATCACGCTTGGAGCATAAATTGTGAAACAATTTCCAACACATTGAAAATAGTCTCGATAGACATCGCCCTTAAATAACGCGAAATAGTATAAATCTGTAAATAAAATTGAAAAAAAAATCACGCTTGGAGCATAGATTGTGAAACAATTTCCAGCATATTGAAAATATTCTCGAGAGACATCGCATTTAAATAACGCGAAATAGTATAAATCTGTAAACAAATTCAAAAAAATCACGCGTGGAGCACAGATTATGAAACAATTTACAGCACATTGAGATTAGCCTCGATAGACATCACCTTTAAATAACGCGAAAAATTATAAATCTGTAAACAAATTGAAAAAAAAAATCACGCTTCGAGCATAAATTGTGAAACAATTTCCAACACATTGAAAATAGTCTCGATAGACATCGCCTTTAAATAAAGCGAAATATCATAAATCCGTAAACAAATTTAAAAATATCACGCGTGGAGCACAGATTATGAAACAATTTCCAGCACATTGAGAATAGCCTCGATAGACATCGCATTTAAATAACGCGAAATAGTATAAATCTGTAAACAAATTGAAAAAAAAATCACGCTTGGAACATAAATTGTGAAACAATTTCCAGCACATTGAAAATAGTCTCGAGAGACATCGCATTTAAATAACGCGAAATAGTATAAATCTGTAAAAAATTTAAAAAAATCACGCGTGGAGCACAGATTATGAAACAATTTACAGCACATAGAGAATAGCCTCGATAGACATCGCCTTTAAATAACGCGAAATCTTATAAATTTGTAAATAAATTTAAAAAAATCACGCGTGGAGCACAGATTATGAAACAATTTCCAGCACATTGAGAATAGCCTCGATAGACATCGCCTTTAAATAACGCGAAATAGTATAAATCTGTAAACAAATTGAAAAAAAAAATCACGCTTGGAACATAAATTGTGAAACAATTTCCAGCACATTGAAAATAGTCTCGATAGACATCGCCTTTAAATAACGTGAAATAGTATATATCTGTAAATATATTTGAAAAAAAAATCACGCTTGGAGCATAGATTGTGAAACAATTTCCAGCATACTGAATAGCCTCGATAGACATCACCTTTAAATAACGCGAAAAATTATAAATCTGTAAACAAATTGAAAAAAAAAAATCACGCTTGGAGCATAAATTGTGAAACAATTTCCAACACATTGAAAATAGTCTCGGTAGACATCGCCTTTAAATAAAGCGAAATATCATAAATCCGTAAACAAATTTAAAAATATCACGCGTGGAGCACAGATTATGAAACAATTTCCAGCACATTGAGAATAGCCTCGATAGACATCGCCTTTAAATAACGCGAAATAGCATAAATCTGTAAACAAATTGAAAAAAAAAATCACGCTTGGAACATAAATTGTGAAACAATTTCCAGCACATTGAAAATAGCCTCGATAGACATCGCCTTTAAATAACGCGAAATCTTATAAATTTGTAAATAAACTCAAAAAAATCACGAGTGGAGCACAGATTATGAAACAATTTCCAGCACATTGAGAATAGTCTCGATAGCCATCGCCTTTAAATAACTCGAAATAGTATAAATCCGTAAACAAAATCAAACAATCCACGCGTGGAGCACAGATTATGGAACAATTTCCAGCACAATGAGAATAGCCTCGATAGACATCATCTTTAAATAACTCGAAATAGTATAAATCCGTAAATAAATGAAAAATTCAGGCGTGGAGCACAGATTATGAAACAATTTCCAGCACATTGAGAATAGCCTCGATAGACATCACCTTTAAATAACGCGAAATCTTATAAATTTGTAAATAAATTTAAAAAAATCACGCGTGGAGCACAGATTACGAAACAATTTCCAGCACATTGAGAATAGCCTCGACACACATCGCCTTTAAATAACGCGAAATCTTATAAATTTGTAAATAAATTTAAAAAAATCACGCGTGGAGCACAGATTATGAAACAATTTCCAGCACATTGAGAATAGCCTCGATAGACATCACCTTTAAATAACGCGAAATACGAGTAGTATACATCTCTAAAAAAATTGAAAAAAAAATTACGCTTGGAGCATAGATTCTGAAACAATTTCCAGCATATTGAATATAGTCTCGAGAGACATCGCCTTTAAATAACGCGAAATAGTATAAATCCGTAAACATATCTTAAAAATTTTACGCGTGGAGCACAGATTATGAAACAATTTCCAGCATATTGAGTATAGCGTCGATAGACATCGTCTTTAAATAATGCGAAATAGTATAAATCTGTAAATAAATTCGAAAAAATCATGCGTGGAGCACAGATTATGAAACAATTTCCAGCACATTGAGAATAGCATCGATAGACATCACCTTTAAATAACGCGAAATAGTATAAATCCGTAAACAAATTCAAAACAATCACGCGTGGAGCACAGATTATGAAACAATTTCCAGCACATTGTGAATAGCCTCGATAGACATCGCCTTTAAATAACGTGAAATCTTATAAATTTTTAAATAAATTCAAAAAAATCACGTGTGGAGCACAGATTATATCCAGCACATTGAGAATAGCCTCAATAGACATCGCCTTTAAATAGCGCGAAATAGTACAAATTTGTAAATAAATGCAAAAAAATCACGCGCGGAGACAGATTATGAAACAATTTCCAGCACATTGAGAATAGCCTCGATAGACATCGCCTTTAAATAACGCGAAATAGCATAAATCTGTAAATAAATTTGAAAGAAAAATCACGCTTGGAGCATAGATTGTGAAACAATTTCCAGCATATTGAAAATAGTCTCGATACCCATCACTTTTAAATAACGCGAAAAAGTATAAATCTGTAAACAAATTGAAAAAAAAAATCACGCTTGGAGCATAAATTGTGAAACAATTTCCAGCACATCGAAAATAGTCTCGATAGACATCGCCTTTAAATAAAGCGAAATATTATAAATCCGTAAACAAATTTAAAAACATCACGCGTTGAGCACAGATTATGAAACAATTTCCAGCACATTGAGAATAACCTCGATAGACATCACCTTTAAATAACGCGAAATAGTATAAATGCGTAAACAAATTTAAAAAAATCACGCGTGGAGCACAGATTATGAAACAATTTACAGCACATTGAGAATAGCCTCGATAGACATCGCCTTTAAATAACGCGAAATCTTATAAATTTGTAAATAAATGCAAAAAAATCACGCGCGGAGCACAGATTATGAAACAATTTCCAGCACATTGAGAATAGCCTCGATAGACATCGCCTTTAAATAACGCGAAATAGCATAAATCTGTAAATAAATTTGAAAAAAAAATCACGCTTGGAGCATAGATTGTGAAACAATTTCCAGCATATTGAAAATAGTCTCGATACCCATCACTTTTAAATAACGCGAAAAAGTATAAATCTGTAAACAAATTCAAAAAAATCACGCGTGAAGCACAGATTATGAAACAATTTACAGCACATTGAGAATAGCCTCGATAGACATCACCTTTAAATAACGCGAAAAATTATAAATCTGTAAACAAATTGAAAAAAAAAATCACGCTTGGAGCATAAATTGTGAAACAATTTCCAACACATTGAAAATAGTCTCGATAGACATCGCCCTTAAATAACGCGAAATAGTATAAATCTGTAAATAAAATTGAAAAAAAAATCACGCTTGGAGCATAGATTGTGAAACAATTTCCAGCATATTGAAAATAGTCTCGAGAGACATCGCATTTAAATAACGCGAAATAGTATAAATCTGTAAACAAATTCAAAAAAATCACGCGTGGAGCACAGATTATGAAACAATTTACAGCACATTGAGAATAGCCTCGATAGACATCACCTTTAAATAACGCGAAAAATTATAAATCTGTAAACAAATTGAAAAAAAAAATCACGCTTCGAGCATAAATTGTGAAACAATTTCCAACACATTGAAAATAGTCTCGATAGACATCGCCTTTAAATAAAGCGAAATATCATAAATCCGTAAACAAATTTAAAAATATCACGCGTGGAGCACAGATTATGAAACAATTTCCAGCACATTGAGAATAGCCTCGATAGACATCGCATTTAAATAACGCGAAATAGTATAAATCTGTAAACAAATTGAAAAAAAAATCACGCTTGGAACATAAATTGTGAAACAATTTCCAGCACATTGAAAATAGTCTCGAGAGACATCGCATTTAAATAACGCGAAATAGTATAAATCTGTAAACAAATTAAAAAAAATCACGCGTGGAGCACAGATTATGAAACAATTTACAGCACATAGAGAATAGCCTCGATAGACATCGCCTTTAAATAACGCGAAATCTTATAAATTTGTAAATAAATTTAAAAAAATCACGCGTGGAGCACAGATTATGAAACAATTTCCAGCACATTGAGAATAGCCTCGATAGACATCGCCTTTAAATAACGCGAAATAGTATAAATCTGTAAACAAATTGAAAAAAAAAATCACGCTTGGAACATAAATTGTGAAACAATTTCAAGCACATTGAAAATAGTCTCGATAGACATCGCCTTTAAATAACGTGAAATAGTATATATCTGTAAATATATTTGAAAAAAAAATCACGCTTGGAGCATAGATTGTGAAACAATTTCCAGCTTACTGAATAGCCTCGATAGACATCACCTTTAAATAACGCGAAAAATTATAAATCTGTAAAAAAATTGAAAAAAAAAAATCACGCTTGGAGCATAAATTGTGAAACAATTTCCAACACATTGAAAATAGTCTCGGTAGACATCGCCTTTAAATAAAGCGAAATATCATAAATCCGTAAACAAATTTAAAAATATCACGCGTGGAGCACAGATTATGAAACAATTTCCAGCACATTGAGAATAGCCTCGATAGACATCGCCTTTAAATAACGCGAAATAGCATAAATCTGTAAACAAATTGAAAAAAAAAATCACGCTTGGAACATAAATTGTGAAACAATTTCCAGCACATTGAAAATAGCCTCGATAGACATCGCCTTTAAATAACGCGAAATCTTATAAATTTGTAAATAAACTCAAAAAAATCACGAGTGGAGCACAGATTATGAAACAATTTCCAGCACATTGAGAATAGTCTCGATAGCCATCGCCTTTAAATAACTCGAAATAGTATAAATCCGTAAACAAAATCAAACAATCCACGCGTGGAGCACAGATTATGGAACAATTTCCAGCACAATGAGAATAGCCTCGATAGACATCATCTTTAAATAACTCGAAATAGTATAAATCCGTAAATAAATGAAAAATTCAGGCGTGGAGCACAGATTATGAAACAATTTCCAGCACATTGAGAATAGCCTCGATAGACATCACCTTTAAATAACGCGAAATCTTATAAATTTGTAAATAAATTTAAAAAAATCACGCGTGGAGCACAGATTACGAAACAATTTCCAGCACATTGAGAATAGCCTCGACACACATCGCCTTTAAATAACGCGAAATCTTATAAATTTGTAAATAAATTTAAAAAAATCACGCGTGGAGCACAGATTATGAAACAATTTCCAGCACATTGAGAATAGCCTCGATAGACATCACCTTTAAATAACGCGAAATACGAGTAGTATAAATCTCTAAAAAAATTGAAAAAAAAATTACGCTTGGAGCATAGATTCTGAAACAATTTCCAGCATATTGAATATAGTCTCGATAGACATCGCCTTTAAATAACGCGAAATCTTATAAATTTGTAAATAAATTTAAAAAAATCACGCGTGGAGCACAGATTATGAAACAATTTCCAGCACATTGAGAATAGCCTCGATAGACATCGCCTTTAAATAACGCGAAATAGTATAAATCTGTAAACAAATTGAAAAAAAAAATCACGCTTGGAACATAAATTGTGAAACAATTTCCAGCACATTGAAAATAGTCTCGATAGACATCGCCTTTAAATAACGTGAAATAGTATATATCTGTAAATATATTTGAAAAAAAAAATCACGCTTGGAGCATAGATTGTGAAACAATTTCCAGCATACTGAATAGCCTCGATAGACATCACCTTTAAATAACGCGAAAAATTATAAATCTGTAAACAAATTGAAAAAAAAATCACGCTTGGAGCATAAATTGTGAAACAATTTCCAACACATTGAAAATAGTCTCGGTAGACATCGCCTTTAAATAAAGCGAAATATCATAAATCCGTAAACAAATTTAAAAATATCACGCGTGGAGCACAGATTATGAAACAATTTCCAGCACATTGAGAATAGCCTCGATAGACATCGCCTTTAAATAACGCGAAATAGCATAAATCTGTAAACAAATTGAAAAAAAAAATCACGCTTGGAACATAAATTGTGAAACAATTTCCAGCACATTGAAAATAGCCTCGATAGACATCGCCTTTAAATAACGCGAAATCTTATAAATTTGTAAATAAACTCAAAAAAATCACGAGTGGAGCACAGATTATGAAACAATTTCCAGCACATTGAGAATAGTCTCGATAGCCATCGCCTTTAAATAACTCGAAATAGTATAAATCCGTAAACAAAATCAAACAATCCACGCGTGGAGCACAGATTATGGAACAATTTCCAGCACAATGAGAATAGCCTCGATAGACATCATCTTTAAATAACTCGAAATAGTATAAATCCGTAAATAAATGAAAAATTCAGGCGTGGAGCACAGATTATGAAACAATTTCCAGCACATTGAGAATAGCCTCGATAGACATCACCTTTAAATAACGCGAAATCTTATAAATTTGTAAATAAATTTAAAAAAATCACGCGTGGAGCACAGATTACGAAACAATTTCCAGCACATTGAGAATAGCCTCGACACACATCGCCTTTAAATAACGCGAAATCTTATAAATTTGTAAATAAATTTAAAAAAATCACGCGTGGAGCACAGATTATGAAACAATTTCCAGCACATTGAGAATAGCCTCGATAGACATCACCTTTAAATAACGCGAAATACGAGTAGTATAAATCTCTAAAAAAATTGAAAAAAAAATTACGCTTGGAGCATAGATTCTGAAACAATTTCCAGCATATTGAATATAGTCTCGAGAGACATCGCCTTTAAATAACGCGAAATAGTATAAATCCGTAAACATATCTTAAAAATTTTAGCACATTGAGAATAGTCTCGATGGACATCACCTTTAAATAATGCGAAATAGTATAAATCCGTAAACAAATTCAAAACAATCACGCGTGGAGTACAGATTATGAAACAATTTCCAGCACATTGAGAATAGCCTCGATAGACATCGCCTTTAAATAACGCGAAATAGCATAAATCTGTAAATAAATTTGAAAAAAAAATCACGCTTGGAGCATAGATTGTGAAACAATTTCCAGCATATTGAAAATAGTCTCGATACCCATCACTTTTAAATAACGCGAAAAAGTATAAATCTGTAAACAAATTGAAAAAAAAAATCACGCTTGGAGCATAAATTGTGAAACAATTTCCAGCACATCGAAAATAGTCTCGATAGACATCGCATTTAAATAACGCGAAATAGTATAAATCTGTAAACAAATTCAAAAAAATCACGCGTGGAGCACAGATTATGAAACAATTTACAGCACATTGAGAATAGCCTCGATAGACATCACCTTTAAATAACGCGAAAAATTATAAATCTGTAAACAAATTGAAAAAAAAAAATCACGCTTAGAGCATAAATTGTAAAACAATTTCCAACACATTGATAATAGTCTCGATAGACATCGCCTTTAAATAAAGCGAAATATCATAAATCCGTAAACAAATTTAAAAATATCACGCGTGGAGCACAGATTATGAAACAATTTCCACCACATTGAGAATAGCCTCAATAGACATCGCCCTTAAATAACGCGAAATAGTATAAATCTGTAAATAAAATTGAAAAAAAAAATCACGCTTGGAGCATAGATTGTGAAACAATTTCCAGCATATTGAAAATAGTCTCGAGAGAATTGGCATTTAAATAACGCGAAATAGTATAAATCTGTAAACAAATTCAAAAAAATCACGCGTGGAGCACAGATTATGAAACAATTTACAGCACATTGAGAATAGCCTCGATAAACATCACCTTTAAATAACGCGAAATAGTATAAATCCGTAAACAAATTTAAAAAAATCACGCGTGGAGCACAGATTATGAAAAAATTTCCAGCACATTGAAAATAGCCTCGATAGACATCACCTTTAAATAACGCAAAATAGTATAAATATGTAAAAAAATTGAAAAATAAATCAAGCTTGGAGCATAGATTTTGAAACAATTTCCAGCACATTGAGAATAGCCTCGATAGACATCACCTTTAAATAACGCGAAATATTGTAATCTGTAAACAAATTATCTGTAAACAAATTTGTAAACAAATAATCTGTAAACAAATTGAAAAAAAATCACGCTTGGAGCATAGATTATGAAACAATTTCCAGAACATTGAGAATAGCCTCGAATAGACATCGCCTTTAAATAACGCTCAATAGTATAAATCCGTAAACAAATTAAAAAAAATCAAGCGTGGAGCACAGATTATGAAACAATTTCCAGCACATTGAAAACAGTCTCGATAGACTTCTCCTTTAAATAACGCGAAATAGTATATATCCGTAAACAAATTCAAAAAATCCACGCGTGGAGCACAGATTATGAAACAATTTCCAGCACATTGAGAATAGCCTCGATAAACATCACCTTTAAATAACGCGAAATAGTATAAATCCGTAAACAAATTAAAAAAAATCACGCGTGGAGCACAGATTATGAAAAAATTTCCAGCACATTGAAAATAGCCTCGATAGACATCACCTTTAAATAACGCAAAATAGTATAAATATGTAAAAAAATTGAAAAATAAATCAAGCTTGGAGCATAGATTTTGAAACAATTTCCAGCACATTGAGAATAGCCTCGATAGACATCACCTTTAAATAACGCGAAATATTGTAATCTGTAAACAAATTATCTGTAAAAAAATTTGTAAACAAATAATCTGTAAACAAATTGAAAAAAAATCACGCTTGGAGCATAGATTATGAAACAATTTCCAGAACATTGAGAATAGCCTCGAATAGACATCGCCTTTAAATAACGCTCAATAGTATAAATCCGTAAACAAATTAAAAAAAATCACGCGTGGAGCACAGATTATGAAACAATTTCCAGCACATTGAGAATAGCCTCAATAGACATCGCCCTTAAATAACGCGAAATAGTATAAATCTGTAAATAAAATTGAAAAAAAAAATCACGCTTGGAGCATAGATTGTGAAACAATTTCCAGCATATTGAAAATAGTCTCGAGAGAATTGGCATTTAAATAACGCGAAATAGTATAAATCTGTAAACAAATTCAAAAAAATCACGCGTGGAGCACAGATTATGAAACAATTTACAGCACATTGAGAATAGCCTCGATAAACATCACCTTTAAATAACGCGAAATAGTATAAATCCGTAAACAAATTAAAAAAAATCACGCGTGGAGCACAGATTATGAAAAAATTTCCAGCACATTGAAAACAGTCTCGATAGACTTCTCCTTTAAATAACGCGAAATATTATATATCCGTAAACAAATTCAAAAAATCCACGCGTGGAGCACAGATTATGAAACAATTTCCAGCACATTGAGAATAGTCTCGATGGACATCACCTTTAAATAACATGAAATAGTATAAATCCGTAAACAAATTAAAAAAAATCACGCGTGGAGCACAGATTATGAAAAAATTTCCAGCACATTGAAAACAGTCTCGATAGACTTCTCCTTTAAATAACGCGAAATATTATATATCCGTAAACAAATTCAAAAAATCATGCGTGGAGCACAGATTATGAAACAATTTCCAGCACATTGAGAATGGCATCGATAGACATCACCTTTAAATAATGCGAAATAGTATAAATCCGTAAACAAATTCAAAACAATCACGCGTGGAGTACAGATTATGAAACAATTTCCAGCACATTGAGAATACCCTCGATAGACATCGCCTTTAAATAACGCGAAATAGCATAAATCTGTAAATAAATTTGAAAAAAAAATCACGCTTGGAGCATAGATTGTGAAACAATTTCCAGCATATTGAAAATAGTCTCGATAACCATCACTTTTAAATAACGCGAAAAAGTATAAATCTGTAAACAAATTGAAAAAAAAAATCACGCTTGGAGCATAAATTGTGAAACAATTTCCAGCACATCGATAATAGTCTCGATAGACATCGCATTTAAATAACGCGAAATAGTATAAATCTGTAAACAAATTCAAAAAAATCACGCGTGGAGCACAGATTATGAAACAATTTACAGCACATTGAGAATAGCCTCGATAGACATCACCTTTAAATAACGCGAAAAATTATAAATCTGTAAACAAATTGAAAAAAAAAAATCACGCTTGGAGCATAAATTGTGAAACAATTTCCAACACATTGAAAATAGTCTTGATAGACATCGCCTTTAAATAAAGCGAAATATCATAAATCCGTAAACAAATTTAAAAATATCACGCGTGGAGCACAGATTATGAAACAATTTCCAGCACATTGAGAATAGCCTCAATAGACATCGCCCTTAAATAACGCGAAATAGTATAAATCTGTAAATAAAATTGAAAAAAAAAAATCACGCTTGGAGCATAGATTGTGAAACAATTTCCAGCATATTGAAAATAGTCTCGAGAGAATTGGCATTTAAATAACGCGAAATAGTATAAATCTGTAAACAAATTCAAAAAAATCACGCGTGGAGCACAGATTATGAAACAATTTACAGCACATTGAGAATAGCCTCGATAAAAATTCACCTTTAAATAACGCGAAATAGTATAAATCCGTAAACAAATTAAAAAAAATCACGCGTGGAGCACAGATTATGAAAAAATTTCCAGCACATTGAAAATAGCCTCGATAGACATCACCTTTAAATAACGCAAAATAGTATAAATATGTAAAAAAATTGAAAAATAAATCAAGCTTGGAGCATAGATTTTGAAACAATTTCCAGCACATTGAGAATAGCCTCGATAGACATCACCTTTAAATAACGCGAAATATTGTAATCTGTAAACAAATTATCTGTAAACAAATTTGTAAACAAATAATCTGTAAACAAATTGAAAAAAAATCACGCTTGGAGCATAGATTATGAAACAATTTCCAGAACATTGAGAATAGCCTCGAATAGACATCGCCTTTAAATAACGCTCAATAGTATAAATCCGTAAACAAATTAAAAAAAATCAAGCGTGGAGCACAGATTATGAAACAATTTCCAGCACATTGAAAACAGTCTCGATAGACTTCTCCTTTAAATAACGCGAAATAGTATATATCCGTAAACAAATTCAAAAAATCCACGCGTGGAGCACAGATTATGAAACAATTTCCAGCACATTGAGAATAGTCTCGATGGACATCACCTTTAAATAACATGAAATAGTATAAATCTCGAAAAAATTCAAAAAAATCATGCGTGGAGCACAGATTATGAAACAATTTCCAGCACATTGAGAATAGCCTCAATAGACATCGCCCTTAAATAACGCGAAATAGTATAAATCTGTAAATAAAATTGAAAAAAAAAAATCACGCTTGGAGCATAGATTGTGAAACAATTTCCAGCATATTGAAAATAGTCTCGAGAGAATTGGCATTTAAATAACGCGAAATAGTATAAATCTGTAAACAAATTCAAAAAAATCACGCGTGGAGCACAGATTATGAAACAATTTACAGCACATTGAGAATAGCCTCGATAAACATCACCTTTAAATAACGCGAAATAGTATAAATCCGTAAACAAATTTAAAAAAATCACGCGTGGAGCACAGATTATGAAAAAATTTCCAGCACATTGAAAATAGCCTCGATAGACATCACCTTTAAATAACGCAAAATAGTATAAATATGTAAAAAAATTGAAAAATAAATCAAGCTTGGAGCATAGATTTTGAAACAATTTCCAGCACATTGAGAATAGCCTCGATAGACATCACCTTTAAATAACGCGAAATATTGTAATCTGTAAACAAATTATCTGTAAACAAATTTGTAAACAAATAATCTGTAAACAAATTGAAAAAAAATCACGCTTGGAGCATAGATTATGAAACAATTTCCAGAACATTGAGAATAGCCTCGAATAGACATCGCCTTTAAATAACGCTCAATAGTATAAATCCGTAAACAAATTAAAAAAAATCACGCGTGGAGCACAGATTATGAAACAATTTCCAGCACATTGAAAACAGTCTCGATAGACTTCTCCTTTAAATAACGCGAAATAGTATATATCCGTAAACAAATTCAAAAAATCCACGCGTGGAGCACAGATTATGAAACAATTTCCAGCACATTGAGAATAGTCTCGATGGACATCACCTTTAAATAACATGAAATAGTATAAATCTCGAAAAAATTCAAAAAAATCATGCGTGGAGCACAGATTATGAAACAATTTCCAGCACATTGAGAATGGCATCGATAGACATCACCTTTAAATAATGCGAAATAGTATAAATCCGTAAACAAATTCAAAACAATCACGCGTGGAGTACAGATTATGAAACAATTTCCAGCACATTGAGAATAGCCTCGATAGACATCGCCTTTAAATAACGCGAAATAGCATAAATCTGTAAATAAATTTGAAAAAAAAATCACGCTTGGAGCATAGATTGTGAAACAATTTCCAGCATATTGAAAATAGTCTCGATACCCATCACTTTTAAATAACGCGAAAAAGTATAAATCTGTAAACAAATTGAAAAAAAAAATCACGCTTGGAGCATAAATTGTGAAACAATTTCCAGCACATCGAAAATAGTCTCGATAGACATCGCATTTAAATAACGCGAAATAGTATAAATCTGTAAACAAATTCAAAAAAATCACGCGTGGAGCACAGATTATGAAACAATTTACAGCACATTGAGAATAGCCTCGATAGACATCACCTTTAAATAACGCGAAAAATTGTAAATCTGTAAACAAATTGAAAAAAAAAATCACGCTTGGAGCATAAATTGTGAAACAATTTCCAACACATTGAAAATAGTCTCGATAGACATCGCCTTTAAATAAAGCGAAATATCATAAATCCGTAAACAAATTTAAAAATATCACGCGTGGAGCACAGATTATGAAACAATTTCCAGCACATTGAGAATAGCCTCAATAGACATCGCCCTTAAATAACGCGAAATAGTATAAATCTGTAAATAAAATTGAAAAAAAAAATCACGCTTGGAGCATAGATTGTGAAACAATTTCCAGCATATTGAAAATAGTCTCGAGAGAATTGGCATTTAAATAACGCGAAATAGTATAAATCTGTAAACAAATTCAAAAAAATCACGCGTGGAGCACAGATTATGAAACAATTTACAGCACATTGAGAATAGCCTCGATAGACATCACCATTAAATAACGCGAAAAATTATAAATCTGTAAACAAATTGAAAAAAAAAATCACGCTTGGAGCATAAATTGTGAAACAATTTCCAACACATTGAAAATAGTCTCGATAGACATCGCCTTTAAATAAAGCGAAATATCATAAATCCGTAAACAAATTTAAAAATATCACGCGTGGAGCACAGATTATGAAACAATTTCCAGCACATTGAGAATAGCCTCGATAGACATCGCCTTTAAATAACACGAAATATTATAAATCCGTAAATAAATGAAAAAAAATCAGGCGTGGAACACAGATTATGAAACAATTTCCAGCACATTGAGAATAGTCTCGATAGCCATCGCCTTTAAATAACTCGAAATAGTATAAATCCGTAAACAAAATCAAACAATCCACGCGTGGAGCACAGATTATGGAACAATTTCCAGCACAATGAGAATAGCCTCGATAGACATCATCTTTAAATAACTCGAAATAGTATAAATCCGTAAATAAATGAAAAATTCAGGCGTGGAGCACAGATTATGAAACAATTTCCAGCACATTGAGAATAGCCTCGATAGACATCACCTTTAAATAACGCGAAATAGTATAAATCCGTAAACAAATTAAAAAAAATCACGCGTGGAGCACAGATTATGAAAAAATTTCCAGCACATTGAAAATAGCCTCGATAGACATCACCTTTAAATAACGCAAAATAGTATAAATATGTAAAAAAATTGAAAAGTAAATCAAGCTTGGAGCATAGATTTTGAAACAATTTCCAGCACATTGAGAATAGCCTCGATAGACATCACCTTTAAATAACGCGAAATATTGTAATCTGTAAACAAATTATCTGTAAACAAGTTTGTAAACAAATAATCTGTAAACAAATTGAAAAAAAATCACGCTTGGAGCATAGATTATGAAACAATTTCCAGAACATTGAGAATAGCCTCGAATAGACATCGCCTTTAAATAACGCTCAATAGTATAAATCCGTAAACAAATTAAAAAAAATCACGCGTGGAGCACAGATTATGAAACAATTTCCAGCACATTGAAAACAGTCTCGATAGACTTCTCCTTTAAATAACGCGAAATAGTATATATCCGTAAACAAATTCAAAAAATCCACGCGTGGAGCACAGATTATGAAACAATTTCCAGCACATTGAGAATAGTCTCGATGGACATCACCTTTAAATAACATGAAATAGTATAAATCTCGAAAAAATTCAAAAAAATCATGCGTGGAGCACAGATTATGAAACAATTTCCAGCACATTGAGAATGGCATCGATAGACATCACCTTTAAATAATGCGAAATAGTATAAATCCGTAAACAAATTCAAAACAATCACGCGTGGAGTACAGATTATGAAACAATTTCCAGCACATTGTGAACAGCCTCGATAGAAATCGCCTTTAAATAACGCGACATAGTATAAATTTGTAAATAAATGCAAAAAAATCACGCGCGGAGCACAGATTATGAAACAATTTCCAGCACATTGAGAATAGCCTCGATAGACATCGCCTTTAAATAAAACGAAATGTTATAAATCCGTAAACAAATTTAAAAACATCACGCGTGGAGCACAGATTATGAAACAATTTCCAGCACATTGAGAATAACCTCGATAGACATCACCTTTAAATAACGCGAAATAGTATAAATGCGTAAACAAATTCAAAAAAATCACGCGTGGAGCACAGATTATGAAACAATTTACAGCACATTGAGAATAGCCTCGATAGACATCGCCTTTAAATAACGCGAAATCTTATAAATTTGTAAATAAATTCAAAAAAAGCACGCGTGGAGCACAGATTATGAAACAATTTCCTGCACATTGAGAATAGCCTCGATAGACATCGCCCTTAAATAACGCGAAATAGTATAAATCTGTAAATAAAATTGAAAAAAAAAATCACGCTTGGAGGATAGATTGTGAAACAATTTCCAGCATATTGAAAATAGTCTCGAGAGACATCGCATTTAAATAACGCGAAATAGTATAAATCTGTAAACAAATTCAAAAAAATCACGCGTGGAGCACAGATTATGAAACAATTTACAGCACATTGAGAATAGCCTCGATAGACATCGCCTTTAAATAACGCGAAATCTTATAAATTTGTAAATAAATTTAAAAAAATCACGCGTGGAGCACAGATTATGAAACAATTTCCAGCACATAGAGAATAGCCTCGATAGACATCGCCTTTAAATAACGCGAAATAGTATAAATCCGTAAATAAATGAAAAAAAATCAGGCGTGGAACACAGATTATGAAACAATTTCCAGCACATTGAGAATAGTCTCGATAGCCATCGCCTTTAAATAACTCGAAATAGTATAAATCCGTGAACAAAATCAAACAATCCACGCGTGGAGCACAGATTATGGAACAATTTCCAGCACAATGAGAATAGCCTCGATAGACATCACGTTTAAATAACTCGAAATAGTATAAATCCGTAAATAAATGAAAAATTCAGGCGTGGAGCACAGATTATGAAACAATTTCCAGCACATTGAGAATAGCCTCGATAGACATCACCTTTAAATAACGCGAAATAGTATAAATATGTAAACAAATTGAAAAAAAAAATCACGCTTGGAGCATAAATTGTGAAACAATTTCCAGCACATTGAAAATAGTCTTGATAGACACCGCCTTAAAATAACGCGAAATAGCATAAATCGGTAAATAAATGCAAAAAAATCACTTGTGGAGCACAGATTATAAAACAATTTCCAGCACATTGGGAATAGTCTCGATGGACACCGCCTTAAAATAACGCGAAATAGTATAAATCCGTAAACAAATTAAAAAAAATCACGGATTATGAAACAATTTCCAGCACATTGAGAATAGTTTCGATAGACATCACCTTTAAATAACGCGAAATATTGTAAATCTGTAAACAAATTGAAAAAAAAATCACGCTTGGAGCATAGATTATGAAAGAATTTCCAGAACATTGAGAATAGCCTCGAATAGACATCGCCTTTAAATAACGCTCAATAGTATAAATCCGTAAACAAATTCAAAAAAATCACGCGTGGAGCACAGATTATGAAACAATTTCCAGCACATTGAAAACAGTCTCGATAGACTTCTCCTTTAAATAACGCGAAATGGTATAAATCTGTAAACAAATTGAAAAAAAAAATCACGCTTGGAACATAAATTGTGAAACAATTTCCAGCACATTGAAAATAGTCTCGAGAGACATCGCATTTAAATAACGCGAAATAGTATAAATCTGTAAACAAATTCAAAAAAATCACGCGTGGAGCACAGATTATGAAACAATTTCCAGCACATTGAGAATAGCCTCGATAGACATCGCCTTTAAATAACGCGAAATAGTATAAATCTGTAAACAAATTGAAAAAAAAATCACGCTTGGAACATAAATTGTGAAACAATTTCCAGCACATTGAAAATAGTCTCGAGAGACATCGCATTTAAATAACGCGAAATAGTATAAATCTGTAAACAAGTTCAAAAAAATCACGCGTGGAGCACAGATTATGAAACAATTTCCAGCACATTGAGAATAGCCTCGATAGACATCACCTTTAAATAACGCGAAATCTTATAAATTTTTAAATAAATTTAAAAAAATCACGCGTGGAGTACAGATTATGAAACAATTTCCAGCACATTGAGAATAGCCTCGATAGACATCACCTTTAAATAACGCGAAATACGAGTAGTATAAATCTCTAAAAAAATTGAAAAAAAAAATTACGCTTGGAGCATAGATTCTGAAACAATTTCCAGCATATTGAAAATAGTCTCGAGAGACATCGCATTTAAATAACGCGAAATAGTATAAATCCGTAAACAAATCTTAAAAAATTTACGCGTGGAGCACAGATTATGAAACAATTTCCAGCACATTGAGTATAGCGTCGACAGACATCGTCTTTAAATAATGCGAAATAGTATAAATCTGTAAATAAATTCGAAAAAATCATGCGTGGAGCACAGATTATGAAACAATTTCCAGCACATTGAGAATAGCCTCGATAGACATCGCCTTTAAATAACGCGAAGTAGCATAAAACTGTAAATAAAATTGAAAAAAAAATCACGCTTGGAGCATAGATTGTGAAACAATTTCCAGCATATTGAAAATAGTCTCGAGAGACATCACTTTTAAATAACGCGAAAAAGTATAAATCTGTAAACAAATTGAAAAAAAAATCACGCTTGGAGCATAAATTGTGAAACAATTTCCAGCACATCGAAAATAGTCTCGATAGACATCGCCTTTAAATAAAACGAAATGTTATAAATCCGTAAACAAATTTAAAAACATCACGCGTGGAGCACAGATTATGAAACAATTTCCAGCACATTGAGAATAACCTCGATAGACATCACCTTTAAATAACGCGAAATAGTATAAATGCGTAAACAAATTCAAAAAAATCACGCATGGAGCCCAGATTATGAAACAAATTACAGCACATTGAGAATAGCCTCGATAAACATCGCCTTTATATAACGCGAAATCTTATAAATTTGTAAATAAATTCAAAAAAATCTCGCCCGGAGCACAGATTATGAAACAATTTCCAGCACATTGAGAATAGCCTCGATAGACATCGCCCTTAAATAACGCGAAATAGTATAAATCTGTAAATAAAATTGAAAAAAAAAATCACGCTTGGAGCATAGATTGTGAAACAAATTCCAGCATATTGAAAATAGTCTCGAGAGACATCGCATTTAAATAACGCGAAATAGTATAAATCTGTAAACAAATTCAAAAAAATCACGCGTGGAGCACAGATTATGAAACAATTTCCAGCACATAGAGAATAGCCTCGATAGACATCGCCTTTAAATAACGCGAAATAGTATAAATCCGTAAATAAATGAAAAATTCAGGCGTGGAGCACAGATTATGAAACAATTTCCAGCACATTGAGAATAGCCTCGATAGACATCACCTTTAAATAACGCGAAATAGTGTAAATCCGTAAACACATTTAAAAAATCACGCGTGGAGCACAGATTATGAAAAAATTTCCAGCACATTGAGAATAGCCTCGATAGACATCACATTTAAATAACGCGAAATATTGTAAATCTGTAAACAAATTGAAAAAAAAAATCACGCTTGGAGCATAGATTATGAAAGAATTTCCAGAACATTGAGAATAGCCTCGAATAGACATCGCCTTTAAATAACGCTCAATAGTATAAATCCGTAAACAAATTCAAAAAAATCACGCGTGGAGCACAGATTATGAAACAATTTCCAGCACATTGAAAACAGTCTCGATAGACTTCTCCTTTAAATAACGCGAAATGGTATAAATCTGTAAACAAATTGAAAAAAAAAATCACGCTTGGAACATAAATTGTGAAACAATTTCCAGCACATTGAAAATAGTCTCGAGAGACATCGCATTTAAATAACGCGAAATAGTATAAATCTGTAAAAAAATTCAAAAAAATCACGCGTGGAGCACAGATTATGAAACAATTTCCAGCACATTGAGAATAGCCTCGATAGACATCGCCTTTAAATAACGCGAAATAGTATAAATCTGTAAACAAATTGAAAAAAAAAATCACGCTTGGAACATAAATTGTGAAACAATTTCCAGCACATTGAAAATAATCTCGAGAGACATCGCATTTAAATAACGCGAAATAGTATAAATCTGTAAACAAGTTAAAAAAAATCACGCGTGGAGCACAGATTATGAAACAATTTCCAGCACATTGAGAATAGCCTCGATAGACATCACCTTTAAATAACGCGAAATCTTATAAATTTTTAAATAAAATTAAAAAAATCACGCGTGGAATACAGATTATGAAACAATTTCCAGCACATTGAGAATAGCCTCGATAGACATCACCTTTAAATAACGCGAAATACGAGTAGTATAAATCTCTAAAAAAATTGAAAAAAAAAATTACGCTTGGAGCATAGATTCTGAAACAATTTCCAGCATATTGAAAATAGTCTCGAGAGACATCGCATTTAAATAACGCGAAATAGTATAAATCCGTAAACAAATCTTAAAAAATTTACGCGTGGAGCACAGATTATGAAACAATTTCCAGCACATTGAGTATAGCGTCGACAGACATCGTCTTTAAATAATGCGAAATAGTATAAATCTGTAAATAAATTCGAAAAAATCATGCGTGGAGCACAGATTATGAAACAATTTCCAGCACATTGAGAATAGCCTCGATAGACATCGCCTTTAAATAACGCGAAGTAGCATAAAACTGTAAATAAAATTGAAAAAAAAATCACGCTTGGAGCATAGATTGTGAAACAATTTCCAGCATATTGAAAATAGTCTCGATAGACATCACTTTTAAATAACGCGAAAAAGTAAAAATCTGTAAACAAATTGAAAAAAAAATCACGCTTGGAGCACAGATTATGAAACAATTTCCAGCACATTGAGAATAGCCTCGATAGACATCGCCCTTAAATAACGCGAAATAGTATAAATCTGTAAATAAAATTGAAAAAAAAAATCACGCTTGGAGCATAGATTGTGAAACAAATTCCAGCATATTGAAAATAGTCTCGAGAGACATCGCATTTAAATAACGCGAAATAGTATAAATCTGTAAACAAATTCAAAAAAATCACGCGTGGAGCACAGATTATGAAACAATTTACAGCACATAGAGAATAGCCTCGATAGACATCGCCTTTAAATAACGCGAAATCTTATAAATTTGTAAATAATTTAAAAAAAATCACGCGTGGAGCACAGATTATGAAACAATTTCCAGCACATAGAGAATAGCCTCGATAGACATCGCCTTTAAATAACGCAAAATAGTATAAATCCGTAAATAAATAAAAAAAATCAGGCGTGGAACACAGATTATGAAACAATTTCCAGCACATTGAGAATAGTCTCGATAGCCATCGCCTTTAAATAACTCGAAATAGTATAAATCCGTAAACAAAATCAAACAATCCACGCGTGGAGCACAGATTATGGAACAATTTCCAGCACAATGAG
The DNA here is from genome assembly GCA_963932465.1 of Maratus speciosus. Classification (NCBI taxonomy): domain Eukaryota; kingdom Metazoa; phylum Arthropoda; class Arachnida; order Araneae; family Salticidae; genus Maratus; species Maratus speciosus. The sequence goes on from CAWVRF010001366.1 coordinate 1,530,445, forward strand.
AATAGCCTCGATAGACATCACCTTTAAATAACTCGAAATAGTATAAATCCGTAAATAAATGAAAAATTCAGTCGTGGAGCACAGATTATGAAACAATTTCCAGCACATTGAGAATAGCCTCGATAGACATCACCTTTAAATAACGCGAAATAGTATAAATCCGTAAACAAATTTAAAAAATCACGCGTGGAGCACAGATTATGAAAAAATTTCCAGCACATTGAGAATAGACTCGATAGACATCACATTTAAATAACGCGAAATATTGTAAATTTTTAAATAAAATTGAAAAAAAAAATTACGCTTGGAGCATAGATTCTGAAACAATTTCCAGCATATTGAAAATAGTCTCGAGAGACATCGCATTTAAATAACGCGAAATAGTATAAATCCGTAAACAAATCTTAAAAAATTTACGCGTGGAGCACAGATTATGAAACAATTTCCAGCACATTGAGTATAGCGTCGACAGACATCGTCTTTAAATAATGCGAAATAGTATAAATCTGTAAATAAATTCGAAAAAATCATGCGTCGAGCACAGATTATGAAACAATTTCCAGCACATTGAGAATAGCCTCGATAGACATCGCCTTTAAATAACGCGAAGTAGCATAAAACTGTAAATAAAATTGAAAAAAAAATCACGCTTGGAGCATAGATTGTGAAACAATTTCCAGCATATTGAAAATAGTCTCGATAGACATCACTTTTAAATAACGCGAAAAAGTATAAATCTGTAAACAAATTGAAAAAAAAATCACGCTTGGAGCATAAATTGTGAAACAATTTCCAGCACATCGAAAATAGTCTCGATAGACATCGCCTTTAAATAAAACGAAATGTTATAAATTTGTAAATAATTTAAAAAAAATCACGCGTGGAGCACAGATTATGAAACAATTTCCAGCACATAGAGAATAGCCTCGATAGACATCGCCTTTAAATAACGCAAAATAGTATAAATCCGTAAATAAATAAAAAAAATCAGGCGTGGAACACAGATTATGAAACAATTTCCAGCACATTGAGAATAGTCTCGATAGCCATCGCCTTTAAATAACTCGAAATAGTATAAATCCGTAAACAAAATCAAACAATCCACGCGTGGAGCACAGATTATGGAACAATTTCCAGCACAATGAGAATAGCCTCGATAGACTTCACCTTTAAATAACTCGAAATAGTATAAATCCGTAAATAAATGAAAAATTCAGTCGTGGAGCACAGATTATGAAACAATTTCCAGCACATTGAGAATAGCCTCGATAGACATCACCTTTAAATAACGCGAAATAGTATAAATCCGTAAACAAATTTAAAAAATCACGCGTGGAGCACAGATTATGAAAAAATTTCCAGCACATTGAGAATAGCCTCGATAGACATCACATTTAAATAACGCGAAATAGTATAAATATGTAAACAAATTGAAAAAAAATCACGCTTGGAGCACAGATTATAAAACAATTTCCAGCACATTGGGAATAGTCTCGATAGACACCGCCTTAAAATAACGCGAAATAGTATAAATCCGTAAACAAATTCAAAAAAATCACGCGTGGAGCACAGATTTTGAAACAATTTCCAGCACATTGAGAATAGTTTCGATAGACATCGCCTTTAAATAACGCTCAATAGTATAAATCCGTAAACAAATTCAAAAAAATCACGCGTGGAGCACAGATTATGAAACAATTTCCAGCACATTGAAAACAGTCTCGATAGACTTCTCCTTTAAATAACGCGAAATGGTATAAATCCGTAAACAAATTAAAAAAATCACGCGAGGATAACAGATTATGAAACAATTTCCAGCACATTGAGAATAGCCTCGATAGACATCGTCTTTAAATAACGCGAAATAGTATATATCCGTAAACAAATTCAAAAAATCCACGCGTGGAGCACAGATTATGAAACAATTTCCAGCACATTGAGAATAGTCTCGATAGACATCACCTTTAAATAACATGAAATAGTATAAATCTCTAAAAAAATTGAAATACAAAATTACGCTTGGAGCATAGATTCTGAAACAATTTCCAGCACATTGAAAATAGTCTCGATAGACATCGCCTTTAAATAGCGCGAAATAGTATAAATCCGTAAACAAATTTTAAAAAAATCACGCTTGGAGCACAGATTATGAAACAATTTCCAGCACATTGAGAATGGCATCGATAGACATCACCTTTAAATAACGCGAAATATTATAAATCCGTAAACAAATTAAAAAAAATCACGCGTGGAGCACAGATTATGAAACAATTTCCAGCACATTGTGAATAGCCTCGATAGACATCGCCTTTAAGTAACGCGAAATCTTATAAATTTGTAAATAAATTTAAAAAAATCACGTGTGGAGCACAGATTATGAAACAATTTCCAGCACATTGAGAATAGCCTCGGTAGACATCGCCTTTAAATAACGCGAAATAGTATAAATTTGTAAATAAATGCAAAAAAATCACGCGTGGAGCAGAGATTATGAAACAAATTCCAGCACATTGAGAATAGCCTCGATAGACCTCTCCTTCAAATAACGCGAAATAGCATAAAACTGTAAACAAATTGAAAAAAAAATCACGCTTGGAGCATAGATTGTGAAACAATTTCCAGCATATTGAAAATAGTTTCCAGAGACATCGCATTTAAATAACGCGAAATAGTATAAATCCGTAAACAAATTCAAAAAAATTATGCGTGGAGCACAGATTATGAAACAATTTCCAGAACATTGAGAATAGCCTCGAATAGACATCACCTTTAAATAACGCTCAATAGTATAAATCCGTAAACAAATTGAAAAAAATCACGCGTGGAGCACAGATTATGAAACAATTTCCAGCACATTGAAAACAGTCTCGATAGACTTCTCCTTTAAATAACACGAAATGGTATAAATAGGTAAACAAATTCAAAAAAATCACGCGTGGAACACAGATTATGAAACAATTTCCAGCACATTGAGAATAGCCTCGATAGACATCGTATTTAAATAACGCGAAATAGTATAAATCCGTAAACAAATTTTTAAAAAATCACGCGTGGAGCACAGATTATGAAACAATTTCCAGCACATTGAGTATAGCCTCGTGCTGGAAATTGTTTCAGAATTTATGTTCCAAGCGTGATTTTTTTTCAATTTGTTTACAGATTTATACTTTTTCGCGTTATTTAAAGGTGATGTCTATCGAGGCTATACACAATGTGCTGGAAATCGTTTCATAATCTGTGCTCCACGCGTGATTTTTTAAAAATTTGTTTACGGATTCATACTATTTCGCGCTATTTAAAGGCGATGTCTATCGAGACTATTTTCGATGTGCTGGAAATTGTTTCACAATTTATGTTCCAAGCGTGATTTTTTTTTTCAATTTGTTTACAGATTTATACTTTTTCGCGTAATTTAAAGGTGATGTCTATCGAAGCTATTCTCAATGTGCTGGAAATTGTTTCATAATCTGTGCTCCACGCTTGAATTTTTTGAATTTGTTTACGCATTTATACTTTTTCGCGTAATTTAAAGGTGATGTCTATCGAAGCTATTCTCAATGTGCTGGAAATTGTTTCATAATCAATGCTCCACGCGTGATTTTTTTAAATTTGTTTACGGATTTATAATATTTCGCTTTATTTAAAGGCGATGTCTATCGAGACTGTTTTCGATGTGCTGGAAATTGTTTCACAATTTCTGCTCCAAGCGTGATTTTTTTTTTCAATTTGTTTACAGATTTATACTTTTTCGCGTTATTTAAAGGTGATGTCTATCGAAGCTATCCTCAATGTGCTGGAAATTGTTTCATAATCTGTGCTCCACGCGTGATTTTTTTGCATTTATTTACAAATTTATTCTATTTCGCGTTATTTAAAGGCGATGTCTATCGAGGTTATTCTCAATGTGCTGGAAATTGTTTCATAATCTGTGATCCACACGTGATTTTTTTGAATTTGTTTACGGATTTATACTATTTCGCGTTATTTAAAGGTGATGTCTATCGATGCTATTCTCAATGTGCTGGAAATTGTTTCATAATCTGTGCTCCACGCATGATTTTTTAAAATTTATTTACAGATTTATACTATTTCGCGTTATTTAAAGACGATGTCTATCGACGCTATACTCAATGTGCTGGAAATTGTTTCACAATTTATGCTCCATGCGAGATTTTTTTAAATTTGTTTACGGATTTATAACATTTCGCGTTATTAAAAGGAGAAATCTATCGAGACTATTTTCGATGTGCTGGAAATTGTTTCACAATTTATGTTCCAAGCGTGATTTTTTTTTTCAATTTTTTTACAGATTTATACTTTTTCGCGTTATTTAAAGACGATGTCTATCGAGGCTATTCTCAATGTGCTATAAATTGTTTCATAATCTGTGCTCCACGCGTGATTTTTTTGAATTTGTTTACAGATTTATACTATTTCGCGTTATTTAAATGCGATGTCTCTCGAGACTATTTTCAATATGCTGGAAATTGTTTCACAATCTATGTTCCAAGCGTGATTTTTTTTTCAATTTTATTTACAGATTTATACTATTTCGCGTTATTTAAAGGCGATGTCTATCGAGGCTATTCTCGATATGCTGGAAATTGTTTCATAATCTGTGCTCCACGCGTGATTTTTTTTAATTTGTTTACGCATTTATACTATTTCGCGTTATTTAAAGGTGATGTTTATCGAGGTTATTCTCAATGTGCTGGAAATTGTTTCATAATCGGTGCTGCACGCGTGATTTTTTTAAATTTGTTTACGGATTTATAATATTTCGCTTTATTTAAAGGCGATGTCTATCGAGACTATTTTCGATGTGCTGGAAATTGTTTCACAATCTATGCTCCAAGCGTGATTTTTTTTTTCAATTTTATTTACAGATTTATACTATTTCGCGTTATTTAAAGGTGATGTTTATCGAGGCTATTCTCAATGTGCTGGAAATTGTTTCATAATCTGTGCTCCACGCATGATTTTTTCGAATTTATTTACAGATTTATATTATTTCGCATTATTTAAAGACGATGTCTATCGACGCTATACTCAATGTGCTGGAAATTGTTTCATAATCTGTGCTCCACGCGTAAATTTTTTAAGATTTGTTTACGGATTTATACTATTTCGCGTTATTTAAATGCGATGTCTCTCGAGACTATTTTCAATATGCTGGAAATTGTTTCAGAATCTATGCTCCAAGCGTAATTTTTTTTTTTCAAATTTTTTAGAGATTTATACTACTCGTATTTCGCGTTATTTAAAGGTAATGTCTATCGAGGCTATTCTCAATGTGCTGGAAATTGTTTCATAATCTGTGCTCCACGCGTGATTTTTTTAAATTTATTTACAAATTTATAAGATTTCGCTTTATTTAAAGGCGATGTCTATCGAGGCTATTCTCAATGTGCTGGAAATTGTTTCATAATCTGTGCTCCACGCGTGATTTTTTTAAATTTATTTACAAATTTATAAGATTTCGCGTTATTTAAAGGCGATGTCTATCGAGACTATTTTCGATGTGCTGGAAATTGTTTCACAATTTATGTTCAAGCGTGTTTTTTTTTTCAATTTGTTTACAGATTTATACTATTTCGCGTTATTTAAAGGCGATGTCTATCGAGGCTATTCTCAATGTGCTGGAAATTGTTTCATAATCTGTGCTCCACGCGTGATTTTTTTAAATTTATTTACAAATTTATAAGATTTCGCGTTATTTAAAGACGATGTCTATCGAGGCTATTCTCAATGTGCTGTAAATTGTTTCATAATCTGTGCTCCATGCGTGATTTTTTTGAATTTGCTTACAGATTTATACTATTTCGCGTTATTTAAATGCGATGTCTCTCGAGACTATTTTCAATATGCTGGAAATTGTTTCACAATCTATGCTCCAAGCGTGACTTTTTTTTTCAATTTTATTTACAGATTTGTACAATTTCGCGTTATTTAAAGGCGATGTCTATCGAGGCTATTCTCAATGTGCTGGAAATTGTTTCATAATCTGTGCTCCACGCGTGATTTTTTTGAATTTATTTACAAATTTATAAGATTTCGCGTTATTTAAAGGCGATGTCTATCGAGGCTATTCTCAATGTGCTGTAAATTGTTTCATAATCTGTGCTCCAAGCGTGATTTTTTTGAATTTGTTTACGCATTTATACTATTTCGCGTTTTTTAAAGGTGATGTCTATCGAGGCTATTCTCAATGTGCTGGAAATTGTTTCACAATCTATGCTCCAAGCGTGATTTTCCTTAAAAATTTTATTTACAGATTTATACTATTTCGCGTTATTTAAAGGCGATGTCTATCGAGACTATTTTCGATGTGCTGGAAATTGTTTCACAATTTATGTTCCAAGCGTGATTTTTTTTTCAATTTGTTTACAGATTTATACTATTCCGCGTTATTTAAAGGCGATGTTTATCGAGGCTATTCTCAATGTGCTGGGAATTGTTTCATAATCTGTGCTCCACGCGTGATTTTTTTTAATTTATTTACAAATTTATAAGATTTCCTGTTATTTAAAGACGATGTCTATCGAGGCTATTCTCAATGTGCTGTAAATTGTTTCATAATCTGTGCTCCATGCGTGATTTTTTTGAATTTGTTTACAGATTTATACTATTTCGCGTTATTTAAATGCGATGTCTCTCGAGACTATTTTCAATATGCTGGAAATTGTTTCACAATCTATGCTCCAAGCGTGATTTTTTTTTTCAATTTTATTTACAGATTTATACTATTTTGCGTTATTTAAAGGCGATGTCTATCAAGGCTATTCTCAATGTGCTGGAAATCTTTTCATAATCTGTGCTCCACGCGTGATTTTTTTAAATTTATTTACAAATTTATAAGATTTCGCGTTATTTAAAGGCGATGTTATCGAGGCTATTCTCGATGTGCTGTAAATTGTTTCATAATCTGTGCTCCACGCGTGAATTTTTTGAATTTGTTTACGCATTTATACTATGTCGCGTTATTTAAAGGTGATGTCTATCGAGGTGCTCAATGTGCTGGAAATTGTGCTGGAGGTATCAATGTGCTGGAAATTGTTTCATAATCAGTGCTGCACGCGTGATTTTTTTAAATTTGTTTACGGATTTATAATATTTCGCTTTATTTAAAGGCGATGTCTATCGAGACTATTTTCGATGTGCTGGAAATTGTTTCACAATCTATGCTCCAAGCGTGATTTTTTTTTCAATTTTATTTACAGATTTATGCTATTTCGGTTTATTTAAAGGCGATGTCTATCGAGGCTATTCTCAATGTGCTGGAAATTTTTTCATATTCTGTGCTCCGCCCGTGATTTTTTTGCATTTATTTACAAATTTATACTATTTCGCGTTATTTAAAGGCGAAGTCTATCGAGGCTATTCTCAATGTGCTAGACATAATCTGTGCTCCACACGTGATTTTTTTGAATTTATTTACAAATTTATAAGATTTCGCGTTATTTAAAGGCGATGTCTATCGAGGCTATGCACAATGTGCTGGAAATTGTTTCATAATCTGTGCTCCACGTGTGATTGTTTTGAATTTGTTTACGGATTTATACTATTTCGCGTTATTTAAAGGTGATGTCTATCGATGCTATTCTCAATGTGCTGGAAATTGTTTCATAATCTGTGCTCCACGCATGATGTTTTCGAATTTATTTACAGATTTATACTATTTCGCATTATTTAAAGACGATGTCTATCGACGCTATACTCAATGTGCTGGAAATTGTTTCATAATCTGTCCTCCACGCGTAAATTTTTTAAGATTTGTTTACGGATTTATACTATTTCGCGTTATTTAAATGCGATGTCTCTCGAGACTATTTTCAATATGCTGGAAATTGTTTCAGAATCTATGCTCCAAGTGTAATTTTTTTGAATTTGTTTACGCATTTATACTATTTCGCGTTATTTAAAGGTGATGTCTATCGAGACTATTTTCGATGTGCTGGAAATTGTTTCACAATTTATGTTCCAAGCGTGATTTTTTTTTCAATTTGTTTACAGATTTATACTATTTCGTGTTATTTAAAGGCGATGTCTATCGAGGCTATTATCAATGTGCTGGAAATTGTTTCATAATCTGTGCTCCACGCGTGATTTTTTTGAATTTGTTTACAGATTTATACTATTTCGCGTTAATTAAAGGCGATGTCTCTCGAGACTATTTTCAATATGCTGCAATAGATATCAATCAACTTTCAATACAATAGACATCGCCTTTAAATACGCAGAATAGTATAAATCCGTAAACAAATTCAAAAATATCACGCGTGGAGCACAGATTATGAAACAATTTCCAGCACATTGAGAATAGCCTCGATAGACATCGCCTTTAAATAACGCGAAATATTATAAATCCGTAAACAAATTTAAAAAAATCACGTCGGAGCACGGATTATGAAACAATTTCCAGCAGATTGTGAATAGCCTCGATAGACATCGCCTTTAAATAACGCGAAATCTTATAAATTTGTAAACAAATTGAAAAAAAATCAAGCTTGGAGCATAGATTGTGAAACAATTTCCAGCACATTGAAAATAGTCTCAATAGACATCGTTTTTAAATAACGCGAAAGGGTATAAATCCGTAAACAAATTTTAAAAAATCGCGCTTGGAGCACAGATTATAAAACAATTTCCAGCACATTGAGAATAGTCTCGATAGACATCACCTTTAAATAACGCGAAACAGTATAAATATGTAAACAAATTGAAAAAAAAAAATCAAGCTTGGAGCATAGATTGTGAAACAATTTCCAGCACATTGAAAATAGTCTCAATAGACATCGCCTTTAAATAACGCGAAATCTTATAAATTTGTAAATAAATTTTAAAAAATCACGTGTGGAGCACAGATTATGAAACAATTTCCAGCACATTGAGAATAGCCTCGATAGACATCGCCTTTAAATAACGCGAAATAGTATAAGTTTGTAAAAAGATGCAAAAAAATCACGCGTGGAGCACAGATTATGAAACAAATTCCAGCACATTGAGAATAGCCTCGATAGACATCTCCTTCAAATAACGCGAAATAGCATAAACCTGTAAACAAATTGAAAAAAAATCACGCTTGGAGCATAGATTGTGAAACAATTTCCAGCACATTGAAAATAGTCTCGATAGACATCGCCTTTTAATAACGAGAAATAGTATAAATCTGTAAATAAAATTGAAAAAAAAAATGACGCTTGGAGCATAGATTGTGAAACAATTTCCAGCATATTGAAAATAGTCTCGAGAGACATCGCATTTAAATAACGCGAAATAGTATAAATCCGTAAACAAATTCAAAAAAATCATGCGTGGAGCTCAGATTATGAAACAATTTCCAGCACATTGAGAATAGCTTCGATAGACATCACCTTTAAATAACGCGAAAAAGTATAAATCTGTAAACAAATTGAAAAAAAAAAATCACGCTTGGAGCATAAATTGTGAAACAATTTCCAGCACATCGAAAATAGTCTCGATAGACATCGCCTTTAAATAAAGCGAACTATTATAAATCCGTAAACAAATTTAAAAAAATCACGCGTGGAGCACAGATTATGAAACAATTTCCAGCACATTGAGAATAACCTCCATAGACATCACCTTTAAATAACGCGAAATAGTATAAATGCGTAAACAAATTAAAAAAAGTCACGCGTGGAGCACAGATTATGAAACAATTTCCAGAACATTGAGAATAGCCTCGATAGACATCGCTTTAAATAACGCGAAATCTTATAAATTTGTAAATAAATTTTAAAAAATCACGCGTGGAGCACAGATTATGAAACAATTTCCAGCACATTGAGAATAGTGTCGATAGACATCGCCTTTAAATACGCAAAATAGTATAAATCCGTAAACAAATTTAAAAAAATCACGCGTGGAGCACAGATTATGAAACAATTTCCAGCACATTGAGAATAGCCTCGATAGACATCGCCTTTAAATAACGCGAAATATTATAAATCCGTAAACAAATTTAAAAATAATCACGCGTGGAGCACAGATTATGAAACAATTTCCAAAACATTGAGAATAGCTCCCATAGACATCACCTTTAAATAACCCGAAATAGTATAAATCCATAAACAAATTTTAAAAAAATCACGCGTGTAGCACAGATTATGAAACAATTTCCAGAACATTGAGAGTAGCTTCGATATACATCACCTTTAAATAACGCGAAAAGTATAAATCTGTAAACAATTTGAAAAATAAAACAAAAAAAAAATGACGCTTGGGGTATAAATTGTGAAACAATTTCCAGCACATTGAAAATAGTCTCGATAGATATCGCCTTTAAATAACACGAAATAGTATAAATCCGTAAAAAAAATTCAAAAAAATCACGCGTGGAGCACAGATTATGAAACAATTTCCAGCACATTGAGGATAGCCTCTATAGACATCACCTTTAAATAACGCGAAATAGTATAAATCTGTAAACAATTTGAAAAAAAAAAAAAAGAATCACGCTTGGAGAATAGATTGTGAAACCATATTCAGCACATTGAAAATAGTCTCGATAGATATCGCCTTTAAATAACACGAAATAGTATAAATCCGTAAAAAAAATTCAAAAAAATCACGCGTGGAGCACAGATTATGAAACAATTTCCAGCACATTGAAAATAGTCTCGATAGACACCACCTTTAAATAACTCGAAATAGTATAAATCCGCAAACAAATTTAAAAAATCACGCGTTGAGCACAGATTATGAAACAATTTCCAGCACATTGAGAATAGCCTCGATAGACATCGCCTTTAAATAACGCGAAATCTTATAAATTTGTAAATAAATTTAAAAAAATCACGCGTGGAGCACAGATTATGAAATAATTTCCAGCACATTGAGAATATCCCCGATAAACATCACCTTTAAATAACGCGAAATAGTATAAATATGTAAACAAATTGAAAAAAAAAATCAAGATTGGAGCATAGATTGTGAAAAAATTTCCAAAACATTGAGAATAGCTCCCATAGACATCACCTTTAAATAACCCGAAATAGTATAAATCCATAAACAAATTTTAAAAAAATCACGCGTGTAGCACAGATTATGAAACAATTTCCAGCACATTGAGAGTAGCTTCGATATACATCACCTTTAAATAACGCGAAATAGTATAAATCAGTAAACAAATTAAAAAAAAAACACGCGTGGAGCACAGATTATGAAACAATTTCCAGCACATTGAGAATAGCGTTGATAGACATCGCCTTTAAATACGCAAAATAGTATAAATCCGTAAACAAATTTAAAAAAATCACGCGTGGAGCACAGATTATGAAACAATTTCCAGCACATTGAGAATAGCCTCGATAGACATCACCTTTAAATAAAGCGAAATAGTATAAATCCGTAAACAAATTTAAAAATAATCACGCGTGGAGCACAGATTATGAAACAATTTCCAAAACATTGAGAATAGCTCCCATAGACATCACCTTTAAATAACCCGAAATAGTATAAATCCATAAACAAATTTTAAAAAAATCACGCGTGTAGCACAGATTATGAAACAATTTCCAGCACATTGAGAGTAGCTTCGATATACATCACCTTTAAATAACGCGAAAAGTATAAATCTGTAAACAATTTGAAAAATAAAACAAAAAAAAAATCACGCTTGGGGTATAAATTGTGAAACAATTTCCAGCACATTGAAAATAGTCTCGATAGATATCGCCTTTAAATAACACGAAATAGTATAAATCCGTAAAAAAAATTCAAAAAAATCACGCGTGGAGCACAGATTATGAAACAATTTCCAGCACATTGAGGATAGCCTCTATAGACATCACCTTTAAATAACGCGAAACAGTATAAATCTGTAAACAATTTGAAAAAAAAAAAAAAGAATCACGCTTGGAGAATAGATTGTGAAACAATTTTCAGCACATTGAAAATAGTCTCGATAGATATCGCCTTTAAATAACACGAAATAGTATAAATCCGTAAAAAAAATTTAAAAAAATCACGCGTGGAGCACAGATTATGAAACAATTTCCAGAACATTGAAAATAGTCTCGATAGACACCACCTTTAAATAACTCGAAATAGTATAAATCCGTAAACAAATTTAAAAAATCACGCGTTGAGCACAGATTATGAAACAATTTCCAGCACATTGAGAATAGCCTCGATAGACATCACCTTTAAATAACGCGAAATCTTATAAATTTGTAAATAAATTTAAAAAAGTCACGCGTGGAGCACAGATTACGAAACAATTTCCAGCACATTGAGAATAGCCTCGATAGACATCGCCTTTAAATAACGCGAAATCTTATAAATTTGTAAATAAATTTAAAAAAAACCACGCGTGGAGCACAGATTATGAAACAATTTCCAGCACATTGAGAATAGCCTCGATAGACATCACCTTTAAATAACGCGAAATACGAGTAGTATAAATCTCTAAAAAAATTGAAAAAAAATTACGCTTGGAGCATAGATTCTGATACAATTTCCAGCATATTGAATATAGTCTCGAGAGACATCGCAATTAAATAACGCGAAATAGTATAAATCCGTAAACAAATCTTAAAAATTTTACGCGTGGAGCACAGATTATGAAACAATTTCCAGTACATTGAGTATAGCGTCGATAGACATCGTCTTTAAATAATGCGAAATAGTGTAAATCTGTAAATAAATTCGAAAAAATCATGCGTGGAGCACAGATTATGAAACAATTTCCAGCACATTGAGAATAGCATCGATAGACATCACCTTTAAATAACGCGAAATAGTATAAATCCGTAAACAAATTCAAAACAATCACGCGTGGAGCACAGATTATGAAACAATTTCCAGCACATTGTGAATAGCCTCGATAGACATCGCCTTTAAATAACGTGAAATGTTATAAATTTGTAAATAAATTCAAAAAAATCACGTGTGGAGCACAGATTATATCCAGCACATTGAAAATAGCCTCAATAGACATCGCCTTTAAATAACGCGAAATAGTATAAATTTGTAAATAAATGCAAAAAAATCACGCGCAGAGCACAGATTATGAAACAATTTCCAGCACATTGAGAATAGCCTCGATAGACATCGCCTTTAAATAACGCGAAATAGGATAAATCTGTAAAAAATTTGAAAAAAAAATCACTCTTGGAGCATAGATTGTCAAACAATTTCCAGCATATTGAAAATAGTCTCGATACCCATCACTTTTAAATAACGCGAAAAAGTATAAATCTGTAATCAAATTGAAAAAAAAAATCACGCTTGGAGCATAAATTGTGAAACAATTTCCAGCACATCGAAAATAGTCTCGATAGACATCGCCTTTAAATAAAGCGAAATATTATAAATCCGTAAACAAATTTAAAAACATCACGCGTTGAGCACAGATTATGAAACAATTTCCAGCACATTGAGAATAACCTCGATAGACATCACCTTTAAATAACGCGAAATAGTATAAATGCGTAAACAAATTCAAAAAAATCACGCGTGGAGCACAGATTATGAAACAATTTCCAGCACATTGAGAATAGCCTCGATAGACATCGCCTTTAAATAACGCGAAATAGTATAAATCTGTAAACAAATTGAAAAAAAAAAAATCACGCTTGGAACATAAATTGTGAAACAATTTCCAGCACATTGAAAATAGTCTCGAGAGACATCGCATTTAAATAACGCGAAATAGTATAAATCTGTAAACAAATTCAAAAAAATCACGCGTGGAGCACAGATTATGAAACAATTTACAGCACATTGAGAATAGCCTCGATAGACATCGAAGTTAAATAACGCGAAATCTTATAAATTTGTAAATAAATTTAAAAAAATCACGCGATGAGCACAGATTATGAAACAATTTCCAGCACATTGAGAATAGCCTCGATAGACATCGCCTCTAAATAACGCGAAATAGTATAAATCTGTAAACAAATTGAAAAAAAAAAATCACGCTTGGAACATAAATTGTGAAACAATTTCCAGCACATTGAAAATAGTCTCGATAGACATCGCCTATAAATAACGTGAAATAGTATATATCTGTAAGTAAATTTGAAAACAAAATCACGCTTGGAGCATAGATTGTGAAACAATTTCCAGCATATTGAATAGCCTCGATAGACATCACCTTTAAATAACGCGAAAAATTATAAATCTGTAAACAAATTGAAAAAAAAAATCACGCTTGGAGCATAAATTGTGAAACATTTTCCAACACATTGAAAATAGTCTCGATAGACATCGCCTTTAAATAAAGCGAAATATCATAAATCCGTAAACAAATTTTAAAATATCACGCGTGGAGCACAGATTATGAAACAATTTCCTGCACATTGAGAATAGCCTCGATAGACATCGCCTTTAAATAACGCGAAATAGTATAAATCTGTAAACAAATTGAAAAAAAAAATCACGCTTGGAACATAAATTGTGAAACAATTTCCAGCACATTGAAAATAGTCTCGAGAGACATCGCATTTAAATAACGCGAAATAGTATAAATGTGTAAACAAATTCAAAAAAATCACGCGTGGAGCACAGATTATGAAACAATTTACAGCACATTGAGAATAGCCTCGATAGACATCGCCTTTAAATAACGCGAAATCTTATCAATTTGTAAATAAATTTAAAAAAATCACGCGTGGAGCACAGATTATGAAACAATTTACAGCACATAGAGAATAGCCTCGATAGCCATCGCCTTTAAATAACTCGAAATAGTATAAATCCGTAAACAAAATCAAACAATCCACGCGTGGAGCACAGATTATGGAACAATTTCCAGCACAATGAGAATAGTCTCGATAGACATCGCCTTTAAATAACGCGAAATAGTATAAATCAGTAAACAAATTAAAAAAAAAAACACGCGTGGAGCACAGATTATGAAACAATTTCCAGCACATTGAGAATAGTGTTGATAGACATCGCCTTTAAATACGCAAAATAGTATAAATCCGTAAACAAATTTAAAAAAATCACGCGTGGAGCACAGATTATGAAACAATTTCCAGCACATTGAGAATAGCCTCGATAGACATCACCTTTAAATAAAGCGAAATAGTATAAATCCGTAAACAAATTTAAAAATAATCACGCGTGTAGCACAGATTATGAAACAATTTCCAGCACATTGAGAGTAGCTTCGATATACATCACCTTTAAATAACGCGAAAAGTATAAATCTGTAAACAATTTGAAAAATAAAACAAAAAAAAATCACGCTTGGGGTATAAATTGTGAAACAATTTCAAGCACATTGAAAATAGTCTCGATAGATATCGCCTTTAAATAACACGAAATAGTATAAATCCGTAAAAAAAATTCAAAAAAATCACGCGTGGAGCACAGATTATGAAACAATTTCCAGCACATTGAGGATAGCCTCTATAAACATCACCTTTAAATAACGCGAAACAGTATAAATCTGTAAACAATTTGAAAAAAAAAAAAAAAAGAATCACGCTTGGAGAATAGATTGTGAAACAATTTTCAGCACATTGAAAATAGTCTCGATAGATATCGCCTTTAAATAACACGAAATAGTATAAATCCGTAAAAAAAATTCAAAAAAATCACGCGTGGAGCACAGATTATGAAACAATTTCCAGCACATTGAGAATAGCCTCGATAGACATCACCTTTAAATAACGCGAAATACGAGTAGTATAAATCTCTAAAAAAATTGAAAAAAAATTACGCTTGGAGCATAGATTCTGAAACAATTTCCAGCATATTGAATATAGTCTCGAGAGACATCGCAATTAAATAACGCGAAATAGTATAAATCCGTAAACAAATCTTAAAAATTTTACGCGTGGAGCACAGATTATGAAACAATTTCCAGTACATTGAGTATAGCGTCGATAGACATCGTCTTTAAATAATGCGAAATAGTATAAATCTGTAAATAAATTCGAAAAAATCATGCGTGGAGCACAGATTATGAAACAATTTCCAGCACATTGAGAATAGCATCGATAGACATCACCTTTAAATAACGCGAAATAGTATAAATCCGTAAACAAATTCAAAACAATCACGCGTGGAGCACAGATTATGAAACAATTTCCAGCACATTGTGAATAGCCTCGATAGACATCGCCTTTAAATAACGTGAAATGTTATAAATTTGTAAATAAATTCAAAAAAATCACGTGTGGAGCACAGATTATATCCAGCACATTGAAAATAGCCTCAATAGACATCGCCTTTAAATAACGCGAAATAGTATAAATTTGTAAATAAATGCAAAAAAATCACGCGCGGAGCACAGATTATGAAACAATTTCCAGCACATTGAGAATAGCCTCGATAGACATCGCCTTTAAATAACGCGAAATAGGATAAATCTGTAAAAAATTTGAAAAAAAAATCACGCTTGGAGCATAGATTGTCAAACAATTTCCAGCATATTGAAAATAGTCTCGATACCCATCACTTTTAAATAAAGCGAAATATTATAAATCCGTAAACAAATTTAAAAACATCACGCGTTGAGCACAGATTATGAAACAATTTCCAGCACATTGAGAATAACCTCGATAGACATCGCCTTTAAATAACGCGAAATCTTATAAATTTGTAAATAAATTCAAAAAAATCACGCGTGGAGCACAGATTATGAAACAATTTCCAGCACATTGATAATAGCCTCGATAGACATCGCCATAAATAACGCGAAATAGTATAAATCTGTAAATAAAATTGAAAAAAAAAATCACTCTTCGAGTATAGATTGTGAAACAATTTCCAGCATATTGAAAATAGTCTCGAGAGACATCGCATTTAAATAACGCGAAATAGTATAAATCTGTAAACAAATTCAAAAAAATCACGCGTGGAGCACAGATTATGAAACAATTTACAGCACATTGAGAATAGCCTCGATAGACATCACCTTTAAATAACGCGAAAAATTATAAATCTGTAAACAAATTGAAAAAAAAATCACGCTTGGAGCATAAATTGTGAAACAATTTCCAACACATTGAAAATAGTCTCGATAGACATCGCCTTTAAATAAAGCGAAATATCATAAATCCGTAAACAAATTTAAAAATATCACGCGTGGAGCACAGATTATGAAACAATTTCCAGCACATTGAGAATAGCCTCGATAGACATCGCCTTTAAATAACGCGAAATAGTATAAATCTGTAAACAAATTGAAAAAAAAAAAATCACGCTTGGAACATAAATTGTGAAACAATTTCCAGCACATTGAAAATAGTCTCGATAGACATCGCCTATAAATAACGTGAAATAGTATATATCTGTAAGTAAATTTGAAAACAAAATCACGCTTGGAGCATAGATTGTGAAACAATTTCCAGCATATTGAATAGCCTCGATAGACATCACCTTTAAATAACGCGAAAAATTATAAATCTGTAAACAAATTGAAAAAAAAAATCACGCTTGGAGCATAAATTGTGAAACATTTTCCAACACATTGAAAATAGTCTCGATAGACATCGCCTTTAAATAAAGCGAAATATCATAAATCCGTAAACAAATTTTAAAATATCACGCGTGGAGCACAGATTATGAAACAATTTCCTGCACATTGAGAATAGCCTCGATAGACATCGCCTTTAAATAACGCGAAATAGTATAAATCTGTAAACAAATTGAAAAAAAAAATCACGCTTGGAACATAAATTGTGAAACAATTTCCAGCACATTGAAAATAGTCTCGAGAGACATCGCATTTAAATTACGCGAAATAGTATAAATGTGTAAACAAATTCAAAAAAAATCACGCGTGGAGCACAGATTATGAAACAATTTACAGCACATTGAGAATAGCCTCGATAGACATCGCCTTTAAATAACGCGAAATCTTATAAATTTGTAAATAAATTTTAAAAAATCACGCGTGGAGCACAGATTATGAAACAATTTACAGCACATTGAGAATAGCCTCGATAGACATCGCCTTTAAATAACGCGAAATCTTATAAATTTGTAAATAAACTCCAAAAAATCACGCGTGGAGCACAGATTATGAAACAATTTCCACCACATAGAGAATAGCCTCGATGGACATCGCCTTTAAATAACACGAAATAGTATAAATCCGTAAATAAATTTAAAAAAATCAGGCGTGGAACACAGATTATGAAACAATTTCCAGCACATTGAGAATAGTCTCGATAGCCATCGCCTTTAAATAACTCGAAATAGTATAAATCCGTAAACAAAATCAAACAATCCACGCGTGGAGCACAGATTATGGAACAATTTCCAGCACAATGAGAATAGCCTCGATAGACATCATCTTTAAATAACTCGAAATAGTATAAATCCGTAAATAAATGAAAAATTCAGGCGTGGAGCACAGATTATGAAACAATTTCCAGCACATTGAGAATAGCCTCGATAGACATCACCTTTAAATAACGCGAAATCTTTTAAATTTGTAAATAAATTTAAAAAATTCACGCGTGGAGCACAGATTACGAAACAATTTCCAGCACATTGAGAATAGCCTCGATAGACATCGCCTTTAAATAACGCGAAATCTTATAAATTTGTAAATAAATTTAAAAAAATCACGCGTGGAGCACAGATTATGAAACAATTTCCAGCACATTGAGAATAGCCTCGATAGACATCACCTTTAAATAACGCGAAATACGAGTAGTATAAATCTCTAAAAAAATTGAAAAAAAAAATTACGCTCGGAGCATAGATTCTGAAACAATTTCCAGCATATTGAAAATAGTCTCGAGAGACATCGCATTTAAATAATGCGAAATAGTATAAATCCGTAAACAAATCTTAAAAAATTTATGCGTGGAGCACAGATTATGAAACAATTTCCAGCACATTGAGTATAGCGTCGACAGACATCGTCCTTAAATAATGCGAAATAGTATAAATCTGTAAATAAATTCGAAAAAATCACGCGTGGAGCACAGATTATGAAACAATTTACAGCACATTGAGAATAGCCTCGATAGACATCGCCTTTAAATAACGCGAAATCTTATAAATTTGTAAACAAATTCAAAACAATCACGCGTGGAGCACAGATTATGAAACAATTTCCAGCACATAGAGAATAGCCTCGATGGACATCGCCTTTAAATAACACGAAATAGTATAAATCCGTAAATAAATTTAAAAAAATCAGGCGTGGAACACAGATTATGAAACAATTTCCAGCACATTGAGAATAGTCTCGATAGCCATCGCCTTTAAATAACTCGAAATAGTATAAATCCGTAAACAAAATCAAACAATCCACGCGTGGAGCACAGATTATGGAACAATTTCCAGCACAATGAGAATAGCCTCGATAGACATCATCTTTAAATAACTCGAAATAGTATAAATCCGTAAATAAATGAAAAATTCAGGCGTGGAGCACAGATTATGAAACAATTTCCAGCACATTGAGAATAGCCTCGATAGACATCACCTTTAAATAACGCGAAATCTTTTAAATTTGTAAATAAATTTAAAAAAATCACGCGTGCAGCACAGATTACGAAACAATTTCCAGCACATTGAGAATAGCCTCGATAGACATCGCCTTTAAATAACGCGAAATCTTATAAATTTGTAAATAAATTTAAAAAAATCACGCGTGGAGCACAGATTATGAAACAATTTCCAGCACATTGAGAATAGCCTCGATAGACATCACCTTTAAATAACGCGAAATACGAGTAGTATAAATCTCTAAAAAAATTGAAAAAAAAATTACGCTTGGAGCATAGATTCTGAAACAATTTCCAGCATATTGAAAATAGTCTCGAGAGACATCGCATTTAAATAATGCGAAATAGTATAAATCCGTAAACAAATCTTAAAAAAATTATGCGTGGAGCACAGATTATGAAACAATTTCCAGCACATTGAGTATAGCGTCGACAGACATCGTCCTTAAATAATGCGAAATAGTATAAATCTGTAAATAAATTCGAAAAAATCATGCGTGGAGCACAGATTATGAAACAATTTCCAGCACATTGAGAATAGCATCGATAGACATCACCTTTAAATAACGCGAAATAGTATAAATCCGTAAACAAATTCAAAACAATCACGCGTGGAGCACAGATTATGAAACAATTTCCAGCACATTGTGAATAGCCTCGATAGACATCGCCTTTAAATATCACGAAATAGTACAAATCCGTAAATAAATTTAAAAAAATCAGGCGTGGAACACAGATTATGAAACAATTTCCAGCACATTGAGAATAGTCTCGATAGCCATCGCCTTTAAATAACTCGAAATAGTATAAATCCGTAAACAAAATCAAACAATCCACGCGTGGAGCACAGATTATGGAACAATTCCCAGCACAATGAGAATAGCCTCGATAGACATCATCTTTAAATAACTCGAAATAGTATAAATCCGTAAATAAATGAAAAATTCAGGCGTGGAGCACAGATTATGAAACAATTTCCAGCACATTGAGAATAGCCTCGATAGACATCACCTTTAAATAACGCGAAATCTTTTAAATTTGTAAATAAATTTAAAAAAATCACGCGTGGAGCACAGATTACGAAACAATTTCCAGCACATTGAGAATAGCCTCGATAGACATCGCCTTTAAATAACGCGAAATCTTATAAATTTGTAAATAAATTTAAAAAAATCACGCGTGGAGCACAGATTATGAAACAATTTCCAGCACATTGAGAATAGCCTCGATAGACATCACCTTTAAATAACGCGAAATACGAGTAGTATAAATCTCTAAAAAAATTGAAAAAAAAAATTACGCTTGGAGCATAGATTCTGAAACAATTTCCAGCATATTGAAAATAGTCTCGAGAGACATCGCATTTAAATAATGCGAAATAGTATAAATCCGTAAACAAATCTTAAAAAAATTATGCGTGGAGCACAGATTATGAAACAATTTCCAGCACATTGAGTATAGCGTCGACAGACATCGTCCTTAAATAATGCGAAATAGTATAAATCTGTAAATAAATTCGAAAAAATCATGCGTGGAGCACAGATTATGAAACAATTTCCAGCACATTGAGAATAGCATCGATAGACATCACCTTTAAATAACGCGAAATAGTATAAATCCGTAAACAAATTCAAAACAATCACGCGTGGAGCACAGATTATGAAACAATTTCCAGCACATTGTGAATAGCCTCGATAGACATCGCCTTTAAATAACGTGAAATCTTATAAATTTGTAAATAAATTCAAAAAAATCACGTGTGGAGCACAGATTATGTCCAGCACATTGAGAATAGCCTCGATAGACATCGCCTTTAAATAACGCGAAATCTTATAAATTTGTAAATAAATTCAAAAAAATCACGCGTGGAGCACAGATTATGAAACAATTTCCAGCACATTGAGAATAGCCTCGATAGACATCGCCCCTAAATAACGCGAAATAGTATAAATCTGTAAATAAAATTGAAAAAAAAAATCACGCGTGGAGCACAGATTATGAAACAATTTACAGCAAATTGAGAATAGCCTCGATAGACATCACCTTTAAATAACGCGAAAAATTATAAATCTGTAAACAAATTGAAAAAAAAATCACTCTTGGAGCATAAATTGTGAAACAATTTCCAACACATTGAAAATAATCTCGATAGACATCGCCTTTAAATAAAGCGAAATATCATAAATCCGTAAACAAATTTAAAAATATCACGCGTGGAGCACAGATTATGAAACAATTTCCAGCACATTGAGAATCGCCTCGATAGACATCGCCTTTAAATAACGCGAAATCTTATAAATTTGTAAATACATTAAAAAAAATCACGCGTGGAGCACAGATTATGAAACAATTTCCAGCACATTGAGAATAGCCTCGATAGACATCGCCTTTAAATAACGCGAAATAGTATAAATCTGTAAACAAATTGAAAAAAAAAATCACGCTTGGAACATAAATTTTGAAACAATTTCCAGCACATTGAAAATAGTCTCGATAGACATCGCCTTTAAATAACGTGAAATAGTATATATCTGTAAATAATTTTGAAAAAAAAATCACGCTTGGAGCATAGATTGTGAAACAATTTCCAGCATATTGAATAGCCTCGATAGACATCACCTTTAAATAACGCGAAAAATTATAAATCTGTAAACAAATTGAAAAAAAAAATCACGCTTGGAGTATAAATTGTGAAACAATTTCCAACACATTGAAAATAGTCTCGAGAGACATCGCATTTAAATAACGCGAAATAGTATAAATCTGTAAACAAATTCAAAAAAATCACGCGTGGAGCACAGATTATGAAACAATTTCCAGCACATTGAGAATAGCCTCGATAGACAACGCCTTTAAATAACGCGAAATAGTATAAATCTGTAAACAAATTGAAAAAAAAAATCACGCTTGGAACATAAATTGTGAAACAATTTCCAGCACATTGAAAATAGTCTCGAGAGACATCGCATTTAAATAACGCGAAATAGTATAAATCTGTAAACAAATTTATAAAAAAATCACGCGTGGAGCACAGATTATGAAACAATTTACAGCACATTGAGAATAGCCTCGATAGACATCGCCTTTAAATAACGCGAAATCTTATAAATTTGTAAATAAATTGAAAAAAATCACGCGTGGAGCACAGATTATGAAACAATTTACAGCACATTGAGAATAGCCTCGATAGACATCGCCTTTAAATAACGCGAAATCTTATAAATTTGTAAACAAATTCAAAACAATCACGCGTGGAGCACAGATTATGAAACAATTTCCAGCACATTGTGAATAGCCTCGATAGACATCGCCTTTAAATAACGTGAAATCTTATAAATTTGTAAATAAATTAAAAAAAATCACGTGTGGAGCACAGATTATGTCCAGCACATTGAGAATAGCCTCGATAGACATCGCCTTTAAATAACGCGAAATAGCATCAATCTGTAAATAAATTTGAAAAAAAAAATCACGCTTGGAGCATAGATTGTGAAAGAATTTCCAGCATATTGAAAATAGTCTCGATACCCATCACTTTTAAATAACGCGAAAAAGTATAAATCTGTAAACAAATTGAAAAAAAAAATCACGCTTGGAGCATAAATTGTGAAACAATTTCCAGCACATCGAAAATAGTCTCGATAGACATCGCCTTTAAATAAAGCGAAATATTATAAATCCGTAAACAAATTTAAAAAAATCACGCGTGGAGCACAGATTATGAAACAATTTCCAGCACATTGAGAATAGCCTCGATAGAAATCGCCTTTAAATAACGCGAAATCTTATAAATTTGTAAATAAATTAAAAAAAATCACGCGTGGAGCACAGATTATGAAACAATTTACAGCACATTGAGAATAGCCTCGATAGACATCGCCTTTAAATAACGCGAAATCTTATAAATTTGTAAATAAACTCAAAAAAATCACGCGTGGAGCACAGATTATGAAACAATTTCCAGCACATAGAGAATAGCCTCGATGGACATCGCCTTTAAATAACACGAAATAGTATAAATCCGTAAATAAATGAAAAAAAATCAGGCGTGGAACACAGATTATGAAACAATTTCCAGCACATTGAGAATAGTCTCGATAGCCATCGCCTTTAAATAACTCGAAATAGTATAAATCCGTAAACAAAATCAAACAATCCACGCGTGGAGCACAGATTATGGAACAATTTCCAGCACAATGAGAATAGCCTCGATAGACATCATCTTTAAATAACTCGAAATAGTATAAATCCGTAAATAAATGAAAAATTCAGGCGTGGAGCACAGATTATGAAACAATTTCCAGCACATTGAGAATAGCCTCGATAGACATCACCTTTAAATAACGCGAAATCTTTTAAATTTGTAAATAAATTTAAAAAAATCACGCGTGGAGCACAGATTACGAAACAATTTCCAGCACATTGAGAATAGCCTCGATAGACATCGCCTTTAAATAACGCGAAATCTTATAAATTTGTAAATAAATTTAAAAAAATCACGCGTGGAGCACAGATTATGAAACAATTTCCAGCACATTGAGAATAGCCTCGATAGACATCACCTTTAAATAACGCGAAATACGAGTAGTATAAATCTCTAAAAAAATTGAAAAAAAAAATTACGCTTGGAGCATAGATTCTGAAACAATTTCCAGCATATTGAAAATAGTCTCGAGAGACATCGCATTTAAATAATGCGAAATAGTATAAATCCGTAAACAAATCTTAAAAAAATTATGCGTGGAGCACAGATTATGAAACAATTTCCAGCACATTGAGTATAGCGTCGACAGACATCGTCCTTAAATAATGCGAAATAGTATAAATCTGTAAATAATTTCGAAAAAATCATGCGTGGAGCACAGATTATGAAACAATTTCCAGCACATTGAGAATAGCATCGATAGACATCACCTTTAAATAACGCGAAATAGTATAAATCCGTAAACAAATTCAAAACAATCACGCGTGGAGCACAGATTATGAAACAATTTCCAGCACATTGTGAATAGCCTCGATAGACATCGCCTTTAAATAACGTGAAATCTTATAAATTTGTAAATAAATTCAAAAAAATCACGTGTGGAGCACAGATTATGTCCAGCACATTGAGAATAGCCTCGATAGACATCGCCTTTAAATAACGCGAAATCTTATAAATTTGTAAATAAATTCAAAAAAATCACGCGTGGAGCACAGATTATGAAACAATTTCCAGCACATTGAGAATAGCCTCGATAGACATCGCCCCTAAATAACGCGAAATAGTATAAATCTGTAAATAAAATTGAAAAAAAAAATCACGCGTGGAGCACAGATTATGAAACAATTTACAGCAAATTGAGAATAGCCTCGATAGACATCACCTTTAAATAACGCGAAAAATTATAAATCTGTAAACAAATTGAAAAAAAAATCACTCTTGGAGCATAAATTGTGAAACAATTTCCAACACATTGAAAATAATCTCGATAGACATCGCCTTTAAATAAAGCGAAATATCATAAATCCGTAAACAAATTTAAAAATATCACGCGTGGAGCACAGATTATGAAACAATTTCCAGCACATTGAGAATCGCCTCGATAGACATCGCCTTTAAATAACGCGAAATCTTATAAATTTGTAAATACATTAAAAAAAATCACGCGTGGAGCACAGATTATGAAACAATTTCCAGCACATTGAGAATAGCCTCGATAGACATCGCCTTTAAATAACGCGAAATAGTATAAATCTGTAAACAAATTGAAAAAAAAAATCACGCTTGGAACATAAATTTTGAAACAATTTCCAGCACATTGAAAATAGTCTCGATAGACATCGCCTTTAAATAACGTGAAATAGTATATATCTGTAAATAATTTTGAAAAAAAAATCACGCTTGGAGCATAGATTGTGAAACAATTTCCAGCATATTGAATAGCCTCGATAGACATCACCTTTAAATAACGCGAAAAATTATAAATCTGTAAACAAATTGAAAAAAAAAATCACGCTTGGAGTATAAATTGTGAAACAATTTCCAACACATTGAAAATAGTCTCGAGAGACATCGCATTTAAATAACGCGAAATAGTATAAATCTGTAAACAAATTCAAAAAAATCACGCGTGGAGCACAGATTATGAAACAATTTCCAGCACATTGAGAATAGCCTCGATAGACAACGCCTTTAAATAACGCGAAATAGTATAAATCTGTAAACAAATTGAAAAAAAAAATCACGCTTGGAACATAAATTGTGAAACAATTTCCAGCACATTGAAAATAGTCTCGAGAGACATCGCATTTAAATAACGCGAAATAGTATAAATCTGTAAACAAATTTATAAAAAAATCACGCGTGGAGCACAGATTATGAAACAATTTACAGCACATTGAGAATAGCCTCGATAGACATCGCCTTTAAATAACGCGAAATCTTATAAATTTGTAAATAAATTGAAAAAAATCACGCGTGGAGCACAGATTATGAAACAATTTACAGCACATTGAGAATAGCCTCGATAGACATCGCCTTTAAATAACGCGAAATCTTATAAATTTGTAAACAAATTCAAAACAATCACGCGTGGAGCACAGATTATGAAACAATTTCCAGCACATTGTGAATAGCCTCGATAGACATCGCCTTTAAATAACGTGAAATCTTATAAATTTGTAAATAAATTCAAAAAAATCACGTGTGGAGCACAGATTATGTCCAGCACATTGAGAATAGCCTCGATAGACATCGCCTTTAAATAACGCGAAATAGCATAAATCTGTAAATAAATTTGAAAAAAAAAATCACGCTTGGAGCATAGATTGTGAAAGAATTTCCAGCATATTGAAAATAGTCTCGATACCCATCACTTTTAAATAACGCGAAAAAGTATAAATCTGTAAACAAATTGAAAAAAAAAATCACGCTTGGAGCATAAATTGTGAAACAATTTCCAGCACATCGAAAATAGTCTCGATAGACATCGCCTTTAAATAAAGCGAAATATTATAAATCCGTAAACAAATTTAAAAAAATCACGCGTGGAGCACAGATTATGAAACAATTTCCAGCACATTGAGAATAGCCTCGATAGAAATCGCCTTTAAATAACGCGAAATCTTATAAATTTGTAAATAAATTAAAAAAAATCACGCGTGGAGCACAGATTATGAAACAATTTCCAGCACATTGAGAATAGCCTCGATAGACATCGCCTTTAAATAACGCGAAATAGTATAAATCTGTAAACAAATTGAAAAAAATCACGCGTGGAGCACAGATTATGAAACAATTTCCAGCACATTGAGAATAGCCTCGATAGACAACGCCTTTAAATAACGCGAAATAGTATAAATCTGTAAACAAATTGAAAAAAAAAAATCACGCTTGGAACATAAATTGTGAAACAATTTCCAGCACATTGAAAATAGTCTCGAGAGACATTGCATTTAAATAACGCGAAATAGTATAAATCTGTAAACAAATTCAAAAAAATCACGCGTGGAGCACAGATTATGAAACAATTTACGGCACATTGAGAATAGCCTCGATAGACATCGCCTTTAAATAACGCGAAATCTTATAAATTTGTAAATAAATTAAAAAAAATCACGCGTGGAGCACAGATTATGAAACAATTTACAGCACATTGAGAATAGCCTCGATAGACATCGCCTTTAAATAACGCGAAATCTTATAAATTTGTAAATAAACTCAAAAAAATCACGCGTGGAGCACAGATTATGAAACAATTTCCAGCACATAGAGAATAGCCTCGATGGACATCGCCTTTAAATAACACGAAATAGTATAAATCCGTAAATAAATGAAAAAAAATCAGGCGTGGAACACAGATTATGAAACAATTTCCAGCACATTGAGAATAGTCTCGATAGCCATCGCCTTTAAATAACTCGAAATAGTATAAATCCGTAAACAAAATCAAACAATCCACGCGTGGAGCACAGATTATGGAACAATTTCCAGCACAATGAGAATAGCCTCGATAGACATCATCTTTAAATAACTCGAAATAGTATAAATCCGTAAATAAATGAAAAATTCAGGCGTGGAGCACAGATTATGAAAGAATTTCCAGCACATTGAGAATAGCCTCGATAGACATCACCTTTAAATAACGCGAAATCTTATAAATTTCTAAATAAATCTAAAAAAATCACGCGTGGAGCACAGATTACGAAACAATTTCCAGCACATTGAGAATAGCCTCGATAGACATCGCCTTTAAATAACGCGAAATCTTATAAATTTGTAAATAAATTTAAAAAAACCACGCGTGGAGCACAGATTATGAAACAATTTCCAGCACATTGAGAATAGCCTCGATAGACATCACCTTTAAATAACGCGAAATACGAGTAGTATAAATCTCTAAAAAAATTGAAAAAAAAATTACGCTTGGAGCATAGATTCTGAAACAATTTCCAGCATATTGAATATAGTCTCGAGAGACATCGCAATTAAATAACGCGAAATAGTATAAATCCGTAAACAAATCTTAAAAATTTTACGCGTGGAGCACAGATTATGAAACAATTTCCAGTACATTGAGTATAGCGTCGATAGACATCGTCTTTAAATAATGCGAAATAGTATAAATCTGTAAATAAATTCGAAAAAATCATGCGTGGAGCACAGATTATGAAACAATTTCCAGCACATTGAGAATAGCATCGATAGACATCACCTTTAAATAACGCGAAATAGTATAAATCCGTAAACAAATTCAAAACAATCACTCGTGGAGCACAGATTATGAAACAATATCCAGCACATTGTGGATAGCCTCGATAGACATCGCCTTTAAATAACGTGAAATCTTATAAATTTGTAAATAAATTCAAAAAAATCACGTGTGGAGCACAGATTATATCCAGCACATTGAGAATAGCCTCAATAGACATCGCCTTTAAATAACTCGAAATAGTATAAATTTGTAAATAAATGCAAAAAAATCACGCGCGGAGCACAGATTATGAAACAATTTCCAGCACATTGAGAATAGCCTCGATAGACATCGCCTTTAAATAACGCGAAATAGGATAAATCTGTAAAAAATTTGAAAAAAAAATCACGAATGTAGCATAGATTGTCAAACAATTTCCAGCATATTGAAAATAGTCTCGATACCCATCACTTTTAAATAACGCAAAAAAGTATAAATCTGTAATTAAATTGAAAAAAAAAATCACGCTTGGAGCATAAATTGTGAAACAATTTCCAGCACATCGAAAATAGTCTCGATAGACATCGCCTTTAAATAAAGCGAAATATTATAAATCCGTAAACAAATTTAAAAACATCACGCGTTGAGCACAGATTATGAAACAATTTCCAGCACATTGAGAATAACCTCGATAGACATCACCTTTAAATAACGCGAAATAGTATAAATGCGTAAACAAATTCAAAAAAATCACGCGTGGAGCACAGATTATGAAACAATTTACAGCACATTGAGAATAGCCTCGATAGACATCGCCTTTAAATAACGCGAAATCTTATAAATTTGTAAATAAATTCAAAAAAATCACGCGTGGAGCACAGATTATGAAACAATTTCCAGCACATTGATAATAGCCTCGATAGACATCGCCATAAATAACGCGAAATAGTATAAATCTGTAAATAAAATTGGAAAAAAAATCACTCTTCGAGCATAGATTGTGAAACAATTTCCAGCATATTGAAAATAGTCTCGAGAGACATCGCATTTAAATAACGCGAAATAGTATAAATCTGTAAACAAATTCAAAAAAATCACGCGGAGCACAGATTATGAAACAATTTACAGCACATTGAGAATAGCCTCGATAGACATCACCTTTAAATAACGCGAAAAATTATAAATCTGTAAACAAATTGAAAAAAAAAATCACGCTTGGAGCATAAATTGTGAAACAATTTCCAACACATTGAAAATAGTCTCGATAGACATCGCCTTTAAATAAAGCGAAATATCATAAATCCGTAAACAAATTTAAAAATATCACGCGTGGAGCACAGATTATGAAACAATTTCCAGCACATTGAGAATAGCCTCGATAGACATCGCCTTTAAATAACGCGAAATAGTATAAATCTGTAAACAAATTGAAAAAAAAAAATCACGCTTGGAACATAAATTGTGAAACAATTTCCAGCACATTGAAAATAGTCTCGATAGACATCGCCTTTAAATAACGTGAAATAGTATATATCTGTAAATAAATTTGAAAACAAAATCACGCTTGGAGCATAGATTGTGAAACAATTTCCAGCATATTGAATAGCCTCGATAGACATCACCTTTAAATAACGCGAAAAATTATAAATCTGTAAACAAATTGAAAAAAAAAATCACGCTTGGAACATAAATTGTGAAACAATTTCCAGCACATTGAAAATAGTCTCGAGAGACATCGCATTTAAATAACGCGAAATAGTATAAATCTGTAAACAAATTCAAAAAAATCACGCGTGGAGCACAGATTATGAAACAATTTACAGCACATTGAGAATAGCCTCGATAGACATCGCCTTTAAATAACGCGAAATCTTATAAATTTGTAAATAAATTTAAAAAAATCACGCGTGGAGCACAGATTATGAAACAATTTACAGCACATTGAGAATAGCCTCGATAGACATCGCCTTTAAATAACGCGAAATCTTATAAATTTGTAAATAAACTCAAAAAAATCACGCGTGGAGCACAGATTATGAAACAATTTCCAGCACATAGAGAATAGCCTCGATGGACATCGCCTTTAAATAACACGAAATAGTATAAATCCGTAAATAAATTTAAAAAAATCAGGCGTGGAACACAGATTATGAAACAATTTCCAGCACATTGAGAATAGTCTCGATAGCCATCGCCTTTAAATATCTCGAAATAGTATAAATCCGTAAACAAAATCAAACAATCCACGCGTGGAGCACAGATTATGGAACAATTTCCAGCACAATGAGAATAGCCTCGATAGACATCATCTTTAAATAACTCGAAATAGTATAAATCCGTAAATAAATGAAAAATTCAGGCGTGGAGCACAGATTATGAAACAATTTCCAGCACATTGAGAATAGCCTCGATAGACATCGCCTTTAAATAACGCGAAATAGTATAAATCTGTAAATAAAATTGAAAAAAAAATCACGCTTGGAGCAGAGATTATGAAACAATTTCCAGCACATTCAGGGCCTGATTAATGCACGGGCCTCCGGGGCCTCGGCCCTGGGCCCACCAATTTCAGGGGCCCACAAATTTGTGTGTATTTTCTCACAATTTAAGGATTTCCACTGTTTGCATTTTATATTTTGGTCCCTGACGTAAGAACAAAGTTTTACTGTTATAAAAAACCTCCATATTTAATTTTTCTGTAAAAGTCCTTTTCAGTTTGAGAGTACCTATAATTT
This sequence comes from Maratus speciosus, assembly GCA_963932465.1. Lineage (NCBI taxonomy): Eukaryota > Metazoa > Arthropoda > Arachnida > Araneae > Salticidae > Maratus > Maratus speciosus. The sequence goes on from CAWVRF010001366.1 coordinate 1,561,303, forward strand.
TCAAAACTTGCCGTATCCAGAAAATCAAATTTGGGGGAAATGCCAAAAACTGCATACTGTGTCTAATGGTTTCAATATAAACGAGGATTTTACAATGTCAGAATTATAGCTTAAAATGATTACTAGACTGTTAGGGAAAACACAATTTTTATGATTTTAGATAAGGCGAGTTTTGAAAAAGATGTCCTCATTTATTCTGCAACATAAACTGTGGATCATAGATGTTTGTGAATTATACAAATGCTTATTTGAGAAAGTGGACGTTAATTCATTTCCTTGATTATTCTTGTAAGTTAATTTTTTTTTTTCGTAAACTTGAAACTTTCTTCCAAACAACTTTGTCAACTCATCAAATAAAATTACTTTTTTTTTCTGAAAGTGTCGCCGGGAATGGGGAGGTAAGGGGAGCCCAACTTTTCAACAGGCCCTGGGCCCAACTTCAGCTTGATCGGGCTCTGAGCACATTGAGAATAGCCTCGATAGACATCACCTTTAAATAACGCGAAATACGAGTAGTATAAATCTCTAAAAAAATTGAAAAAAAAATTACGCTTGGAGCATAGATTCTGAAACAATTTCCAGCATATTGAAAATAGTCTCGAGAGACATCGCATTTAAATAATGCGAAATAGTATAAATCCGTAAACAAATCTTAAAAAATTTACGCGTGGAGCACAGATTATGAAACAATTTCCAGCACATTGAGTATAGCGTCGACAGACATCGTCCTTAAATAATGCGAAATAGTATAAATCTGTAAATAAATTCGAAAAAATCATGCGTGGAGCACAGATTATGAAACAATTTCCAGCACATTGAGAATAGCATCGATAGACATCACCTTTAAATAACGCGAAATAGTATAAATCCGTAAACAAATTCAAAACAATCACGCGTGGAGCACAGATTATGAAACAATTTCCAGCACATTGTGAATAGCCTCGATAGACATCGCCTTTAAATAACGCGAAATCTTATAAATTTGTAAATAAATTAAAAAAAATCACGCGTGGAGCACAGATTATGAAACAATTTCCAGCACATTGAGAATAGCCTCGATAGACATCGCCTTTAAATAACGCGAAATCTTATAAATTTGTAAACAAATTCAAAACAATCACGCGTGGAGCACAGATTATGAAACAATTTCCAGCACATAGAGAATAGCCTCGATGGACATCGCCTTTAAATAACACGAAATAGTATAAATCCGTAAATAAATTTAAAAAAATCAGGCGTGGAACACAGATTATGAAACAATTTCCAGCACATTGAGAATAGTCTCGATAGCCATCGCCTTTAAATAACTCGAAATAGTATAAATCCGTAAACAAAATCAAACAATCCACGCGTGGAGCACAGATTATGGAACAATTTCCAGCACAATGAGAATAGCCTCGATAGACATCATCTTTAAATAACTCGAAATAGTATAAATCCGTAAATAAATGAAAAATTCAGGCGTGGAGCACAGATTATGAAACAATTTCCAGCACATTGAGAATAGCCTCGATAGACATCACCTTTAAATAACGCGAAATCTTTTAAATTTGTAAATAAATTTAAAAAAATCACGCGTGGAGCACAGATTACGAAACAATTTCCAGCACATTGAGAATAGCCTCGATAGACATCGCCTTTAAATAACGCGAAATCTTATAAATTTGTAAATAAATTTAAAAAAATCACGCGTGGAGCACAGATTATGAAACAATTTCCAGCACATTGAGAATAGCCTCGATAGACATCACCTTTAAATAACGCGAAATACGAGTAGTATAAATCTCTAAAAAAATTGAAAAAAAAATTACGCTTGGAGCATAGATTCTGAAACAATTTCCAGCATATTGAAAATAGTCTCGAGAGACATCGCATTTAAATAATGCGAAATAGTATAAATCCGTAAACAAATCTTAAAAAAATTATGCGTGGAGCACAGATTATGAAACAATTTCCAGCACATTGAGTATAGCGTCGACAGACATCGTCCTTAAATAATGCGAAATAGTATAAATCTGTAAATAAATTCGAAAAAATCATGCGTGGAGCACAGATTATGAAACAATTTCCAGCACATTGAGAATAGCATCGATAGACATCACCTTTAAATAACGCGAAATAGTATAAATCCGTAAACAAATTCAAAACAATCACGCGTGGAGCACAGATTATGAAACAATTTCCAGCACATTGTGAATAGCCTCGATAGACATCGCATTTAAATATCACGAAATAGTATAAATCCGTAAATAAATTTAAAAAAATCAGGCGTGGAACACAGATTATGAAACAATTTCCAGCACATTGAGAATAGCCTCGATAGACATCATCTTTAAATAACTCGAAATAGTATAAATCCGTAAACAAAATCAAACAATCCACGCGTGGAGCACAGATTATGGAACAATTTCCAGCACAATGAGAATAGCCTCGATAGACATCATCTTTAAATAACTCGAAATAGTATAAATCCGTAAATAAATGAAAAATTCAGGCGTGGAGCACAGATTATGAAACAATTTCCAGCACATTGAGAATAGCCTCGATAGACATCACCTTTAAATAACGCGAAATCTTTTAAATTTGTAAATAAATTTAAAAAAATCACGCGTGGAGCACAGATTACGAAACAATTTCCAGCACATTGAGAATAGCCTCGATAGACATCGCCTTTAAATAACGCGAAATCTTATAAATTTGTAAATAAATTTAAAAAAATCACGCGTGGAGCACAGATTATGAAACAATTTCCAGCACATTGAGAATAGCCTCGATAGACATCACCTTTAAATAACGCGAAATACGAGTAGTATAAATCTCTAAAAAAATTGAAAAAAAAAATTACGCTTGGAGCATAGATTCTGAAACAATTTCCAGCATATTGAAAATAGTCTCGAGAGACATCGCATTTAAATAATGCGAAATAGTATAAATCCGTAAACAAATCTTAAAAAAATTATGCGTGGAGCACAGATTATGAAACAATTTCCAGCACATTGAGTATAGCGTCGACAGACATCGTCCTTAAATAATGCGAAATAGTATAAATCTGTAAATAAATTCGAAAAAATCATGCGTGGAGCACAGATTATGAAACAATTTCCAGCACATTGAGAATAGCATCGATAGACATCACCTTTAAATAACGCGAAATAGTATAAATCCGTAAACAAATTCAAAACAATCACGCGTGGAGCACAGATTATGAAACAATTTCCAGCACATTGTGAATAGCCTCGATAGACATCGCCTTTAAATAACGTGAAATCTTATAAATTTGTAAATAAATTCAAAAAAATCACGTGTGGAGCACAGATTATGTCCAGCACATTGAGAATAGCCTCGATAGACATCGCCTTTAAATAACGCGAAATCTTATAAATTTGTAAATAAATTCAAAAAAATCACGCGTGGAGCACAGATTATGAAACAATTTCCAGCACATTGAGAATAGCCTCGATAGACATCGCCCCTAAATAACGCGAAATAGTATAAATCTGTAAATAAAATTGAAAAAAAAAATCACGCGTGGAGCACAGATTATGAAACAATTTACAGCAAATTGAGAATAGCCTCGATAGACATCACCTTTAAATAACGCGAAAAATTATAAATCTGTAAACAAATTGAAAAAAAAAATCACTCTTGGAGCATAAATTGTGAAACAATTTCCAACACATTGAAAATAATCTCGATAGACATCGCCTTTAAATAAAGCGAAATATCATAAATCCGTAAACAAATTTAAAAATATCACGCGTGGAGCACAGATTATGAAACAATTTCCAGCACATTGAGAATCGCCTCGATAGACATCGCCTTTAAATAACGCGAAATCTTATAAATTTGTAAATACATTAAAAAAAATCACGCGTGGAGCACAGATTATGAAACAATTTCCAGCACATTGAGAATAGCCTCGATAGACATCGCCTTTAAATAACGCGAAATAGTATAAATCTGTAAACAAATTGAAAAAAAAAATCACGCTTGGAACATAAATTTTGAAACAATTTCCAGCACATTGAAAATAGTCTCGATAGACATCGCCTTTAAATAACGTGAAATAGTATATATCTGTAAATAATTTTGAAAAAAAAATCACGCTTGGAGCATAGATTGTGAAACAATTTCCAGCATATTGAATAGCCTCGATAGACATCACCTTTAAATAACGCGAAAAATTATAAATCTGTAAACAAATTGAAAAAAAAAATCACGCTTGGAGTATAAATTGTGAAACAATTTCCAACACATTGAAAATAGTCTCGAGAGACATCGCATTTAAATAACGCGAAATAGTATAAATCTGTAAACAAATTCAAAAAAATCACGCGTGGAGCACAGATTATGAAACAATTTCCAGCACATTGAGAATAGCCTCGATAGACAACGCCTTTAAATAACGCGAAATAGTGTAAATCTGTAAACAAATTGAAAAAAAAAATCACGCTTGGAACATAAATTGTGAAACAATTTCCAGCACATTGAAAATAGTCTCGAGAGACATCGCATTTAAATAACGCGAAATAGTATAAATCTGTAAACAAATTTATAAAAAAATCACGCGTGGAGCACAGATTATGAAACAATTTACAGCACATTGAGAATAGCCTCGATAGACATCGCCTTTAAATAACGCGAAATCTTATAAATTTGTAAATAAATTGAAAAAAATCACGCGTGGAGCACAGATTATGAAACAATTTACAGCACATTGAGAATAGCCTCGATAGACATCGCCTTTAAATAACGCGAAATCTTATAAATTTGTAAACAAATTCAAAACAATCACGCGTGGAGCACAGATTATGAAACAATTTCCAGCACATTGTGAATAGCCTCGATAGACATCGCCTTTAAATAACGTGAAATCTTATAAATTTGTAAATAAATTCAAAAAAATCACGTGTGGAGCACAGATTATGTCCAGCACATTGAGAATAGCCTCGATAGACATCGCCTTTAAATAACGCGAAATAGCATAAATCTGTAAATAAATTTGAAAAAAAAAATCACGCTTGGAGCATAGATTGTGAAAGAATTTCCAGCATATTGAAAATAGTCTCGATACCCATCACTTTTAAATAACGCGAAAAAGTATAAATCTGTAAACAAATTGAAAAAAAAAATCACGCTTGGAGCATAAATTGTGAAACAATTTCCAGCACATCGAAAATAGTCTCGATAGACATCGCCTTTAAATAAAGCGAAATATTATAAATCCGTAAACAAATTTAAAAAAATCACGCGTGGAGCACAGATTATGAAACAATTTCCAGCACATTGAGAATAGCCTCGATAGAAATCGCTTTAAATAACGCGAAATCTTATAAATTTGTAAATAAATTAAAAAAAATCACGCGTGGAGCACAGATTATGAAACAATTTCCAGCACATTGAGAATAGCCTCGATAGACATCGCCTTTAAATAACGCGAAATAGTATAAATCTGTAAACAAATTGAAAAAAATCACGCGTGGAGCACAGATTATGAAACAATTTCCAGCACATTGAGAATAGCCTCGATAGACAACGCCTTTAAATAACGCGAAATAGTATAAATCTGTAAACAAATTGAAAAAAAAAAATCACGCTTGGAACATAAATTGTGAAACAATTTCCAGCACATTGAAAATAGTCTCGAGAGACATTGCATTTAAATAACGCGAAATAGTATAAATCTGTAAACAAATTCAAAAAAATCACGCGTGGAGCACAGATTATGAAACAATTTACAGCACATTGAGAATAGCCTCGATAGACATCGCCTTTAAATAACGCGAAATCTTATAAATTTGTAAATAAATTAAAAAAAATCACGCGTGGAGCACAGATTATGAAACAATTTACAGCACATTGAGAATAGCCTCGATAGACATCGCCTTTAAATAACGCGAAATCTTATAAATTTGTAAATAAACTCAAAAAAATCACGCGTGGAGCACAGATTATGAAACAATTTCCAGCACATAGAGAATAGCCTCGATGGACATCGCCTTTAAATAACACGAAATAGTATAAATCCGTAAATAAATGAAAAAAAATCAGGCGTGGAACACAGATTATGAAACAATTTCCAGCACATTGAGAATAGTCTCGATAGCCATCGCCTTTAAATAACTCGAAATAGTATAAATCCGTAAACAAAATCAAACAATCCACGCGTGGAGCACAGATTATGGAACAATTTCCAGCACAATGAGAATAGCCTCGATAGACATCATCTTTAAATAACTCGAAATAGTATAAATCCGTAAATAAATGAAAAATTCAGGCGTGGAGCACAGATTATGAAAGAATTTCCAGCACATTGAGAATAGCCTCGATAGACATCACCTTTAAATAACGCGAAATCTTATAAATTTCTAAATAAATCTAAAAAAATCACGCGTGGAGCACAGATTACGAAACAATTTCCAGCACATTGAGAATAGCCTCGATAGACATCGCCTTTAAATAACGCGAAATCTTATAAATTTGTAAATAAATTTAAAAAAACCACGCGTGGAGCACAGATTATGAAACAATTTCCAGCACATTGAGAATAGCCTCGATAGACATCACCTTTAAATAACGCGAAATACGAGTAGTATAAATCTCTAAAAAAATTGAAAAAAAAATTACGCTTGGAGCATAGATTCTGAAACAATTTCCAGCATATTGAATATAGTCTCGAGAGACATCGCAATTAAATAACGCGAAATAGTATAAATCCGTAAACAAATCTTAAAAATTTTACGCGTGGAGCACAGATTATGAAACAATTTCCAGTACATTGAGTATAGCGTCGATAGACATCGTCTTTAAATAATGCGAAATAGTATAAATCTGTAAATAAATTCGAAAAAATCATGCGTGGAGCACAGATTATGAAACAATTTCCAGCACATTGAGAATAGCATCGATAGACATCACCTTTAAATAACGCGAAATAGTATAAATCCGTAAACAAATTCAAAACAATCACTCGTGGAGCACAGATTATGAAACAATTTCCAGCACATTGTGGATAGCCTCGATAGACATCGCCTTTAAATAACGTGAAATCTTATAAATTTGTAAATAAATTCAAAAAAATCACGTGTGGAGCACAGATTATATCCAGCACATTGAGAATAGCCTCAATAGACATCGCCTTTAAATAACTCGAAATAGTATAAATTTGTAAATAAATGCAAAAAAATCACGCGCGGAGCACAGATTATGAAACAATTTCCAGCACATTGAGAATAGCCTCGATAGACATCGCCTTTAAATAACGCGAAATAGGATAAATCTGTAAAAAATTTGAAAAAAAAATCACGAATGGAGCATAGATTGTCAAACAATTTCCAGCATATTGAAAATAGTCTCGATACCCATCACTTTTAAATAACGCGAAAAAGTATAAATCTGTAATTAAATTGAAAAAAAAAAATCACGCTTGGAGCATAAATTGTGAAACAATTTCCAGCACATCGAAATAGTCTCGATAGACATCGCCTTTAAATAAAGCGAAATATTATAAATCCGTAAACAAATTTAAAAACATCACGCGTTGAGCACAGATTATGAAACAATTTCCAGCACATTGAGAATAACCTCGATAGACATCACCTTTAAATAACGCGAAATAGTATAAATGCGTAAACAAATTCAAAAAAATCACGCGTGGAGCACAGATTATGAAACAATTTACAGCACATTGAGAATAGCCTCGATAGACATCGCCTTTAAATAACGCGAAATCTTATAAATTTGTAAATAAATTCAAAAAAATCACGCGTGGAGCACAGATTATGAAACAATTTCCAGCACATTGATAATAGCCTCGATAGACATCGCCATAAATAACGCGAAATAGTATAAATCTGTAAATAAAATTGAAAAAAAAATCACTCTTCGAGCATAGATTGTGAAACAATTTCCAGCATATTGAAAATAGTCTCGAGAGACATCGCATTTAAATAACGCGAAATAGTATAAATCTGTAAACAAATTCAAAAAAATCACGCGGAGCACAGATTATGAAACAATTTACAGCATATTGAAAATAGTCTCGATACCCATCACTTTTAAATAACGCGAAAAAGTATAAATCTGTAAACAAATTGAAAAAAAAAATCACGCTTGGAGCATAAATTGTGAAACAATTTCCAGCACATCGAAAATAGTCTCGATAGACATCGCCTTTAAATAAAGCGAAATATTATAAATCCGTAAACAAATTTAAAAAAATCACGCGTGGAGCACAGATTATGAAACAATTTCCAGCACATTGAGAATAGCCTCGATAGAAATCGCTTTAAATAACGCGAAATCTTATAAATTTGTAAATAAATTAAAAAAAATCACGCGTGGAGCACAGATTATGAAACAATTTCCAGCACATTGAGAATAGCCTCGATAGACATCGCCTTTAAATAACGCGAAATAGTATAAATCTGTAAACAAATTGAAAAAAATCACGCGTGGAGCACAGATTATGAAACAATTTCCAGCACATTGAGAATAGCCTCGATAGACAACGCCTTTAAATAACGCGAAATAGTATAAATCTGTAAACAAATTGAAAAAAAAAAATCACGCTTGGAACATAAATTGTGAAACAATTTCCAGCACATTGAAAATAGTCTCGAGAGACATTGCATTTAAATAACGCGAAATAGTATAAATCTGTAAACAAATTCAAAAAAATCACGCGTGGAGCACAGATTATGAAACAATTTACAGCACATTGAGAATAGCCTCGATAGACATCGCCTTTAAATAACGCGAAATCTTATAAATTTGTAAATAAATTAAAAAAAATCACGCGTGGAGCACAGATTATGAAACAATTTACAGCACATTGAGAATAGCCTCGATAGACATCGCCTTTAAATAACGCGAAATCTTATAAATTTGTAAATAAACTCAAAAAAATCACGCGTGGAGCACAGATTATGAAACAATTTCCAGCACATAGAGAATAGCCTCGATGGACATCGCCTTTAAATAACACGAAATAGTATAAATCCGTAAATAAATGAAAAAAAATCAGGCGTGGAACACAGATTATGAAACAATTTCCAGCACATTGAGAATAGTCTCGATAGCCATCGCCTTTAAATAACTCGAAATAGTATAAATCCGTAAACAAAATCAAACAATCCACGCGTGGAGCACAGATTATGGAACAATTTCCAGCACAATGAGAATAGCCTCGATAGACATCATCTTTAAATAACTCGAAATAGTATAAATCCGTAAATAAATGAAAAATTCAGGCGTGGAGCACAGATTATGAAAGAATTTCCAGCACATTGAGAATAGCCTCGATAGACATCACCTTTAAATAACGCGAAATCTTATAAATTTCTAAATAAATCTAAAAAAATCACGCGTGGAGCACAGATTACGAAACAATTTCCAGCACATTGAGAATAGCCTCGATAGACATCGCCTTTAAATAACGCGAAATCTTATAAATTTGTAAATAAATTTAAAAAAACCACGCGTGGAGCACAGATTATGAAACAATTTCCAGCACATTGAGAATAGCCTCGATAGACATCACCTTTAAATAACGCGAAATACGAGTAGTATAAATCTCTAAAAAAATTGAAAAAAAAATTACGCTTGGAGCATAGATTCTGAAACAATTTCCAGCATATTGAATATAGTCTCGAGAGACATCGCAATTAAATAACGCGAAATAGTATAAATCCGTAAACAAATCTTAAAAATTTTACGCGTGGAGCACAGATTATGAAACAATTTCCAGTACATTGAGTATAGCGTCGATAGACATCGTCTTTAAATAATGCGAAATAGTATAAATCTGTAAATAAATTCGAAAAAATCATGCGTGGAGCACAGATTATGAAACAATTTCCAGCACATTGAGAATAGCATCGATAGACATCACCTTTAAATAACGCGAAATAGTATAAATCCGTAAACAAATTCAAAACAATCACTCGTGGAGCACAGATTATGAAACAATTTCCAGCACATTGTGGATAGCCTCGATAGACATCGCCTTTAAATAACGTGAAATCTTATAAATTTGTAAATAAATTCAAAAAAATCACGTGTGGAGCACAGATTATATCCAGCACATTGAGAATAGCCTCAATAGACATCGCCTTTAAATAACTCGAAATAGTATAAATTTGTAAATAAATGCAAAAAAATCACGCGCGGAGCACAGATTATGAAACAATTTCCAGCACATTGAGAATAGCCTCGATAGACATCGCCTTTAAATAACGCGAAATAGGATAAATCTGTAAAAAATTTGAAAAAAAAATCACGAATGGAGCATAGATTGTCAAACAATTTCCAGCATATTGAAAATAGTCTCGATACCCATCACTTTTAAATAACGCGAAAAAGTATAAATCTGTAATTAAATTGAAAAAAAAAAATCACGCTTGGAGCATAAATTGTGAAACAATTTCCAGCACATCGAAATAGTCTCGATAGACATCGCCTTTAAATAAAGCGAAATATTATAAATCCGTAAACAAATTTAAAAACATCACGCGTTGAGCACAGATTATGAAACAATTTCCAGCACATTGAGAATAACCTCGATAGACATCACCTTTAAATAACGCGAAATAGTATAAATGCGTAAACAAATTCAAAAAAATCACGCGTGGAGCACAGATTATGAAACAATTTACAGCACATTGAGAATAGCCTCGATAGACATCGCCTTTAAATAACGCGAAATCTTATAAATTTGTAAATAAATTCAAAAAAATCACGCGTGGAGCACAGATTATGAAACAATTTCCAGCACATTGATAATAGCCTCGATAGACATCGCCATAAATAACGCGAAATAGTATAAATCTGTAAATAAAATTGAAAAAAAAATCACTCTTCGAGCATAGATTGTGAAACAATTTCCAGCATATTGAAAATAGTCTCGAGAGACATCGCATTTAAATAACGCGAAATAGTATAAATCTGTAAACAAATTCAAAAAAATCACGCGGAGCACAGATTATGAAACAATTTACAGCACATTGAGAATAGCCTCGATAGACATCACCTTTAAATAACGCGAAAAATTATAAATCTGTAAACAAATTGAAAAAAAAAATCACGCTTGGAGCATAAATTGTGAAACAATTTCCAACACATTGAAAATAGTCTCGATAGACATCGCCTTTAAATAAAGCGAAATATCATAAATCCGTAAACAAATTTAAAAATATCACGCGTGGAGCACAGATTATGAAACAATTTCCAGCACATTGAGAATAGCCTCGATAGACATCGCCTTTAAATAACGCGAAATAGTATAAATCTGTAAACAAATTGAAAAAAAAAAATCACGCTTGGAACATAAATTGTGAAACAATTTCCAGCACATTGAAAATAGTCTCGATAGACATCGCCTTTAAATAACGTGAAATAGTATATATCTGTAAATAAATTTGAAAACAAAATCACGCTTGGAGCATAGATTGTGAAACAATTTCCAGCATATTGAATAGCCTCGATAGACATCACCTTTAAATAACGCGAAAAATTATAAATCTGTAAACAAATTGAAAAAAAAAAAATCACGCTTGGAGCATAAATTGTGAAACATTTTCCAACACATTGAAAATAGTCTCGATAGACATCGCCTTTAAATAAAGCGAAATACCATAAATCCGTAAACAAATTTAAAAATATCACGCGTGGAGCACAGATTATGAAACAATTTCCAGCACATTGAGAATAGCCTCGATAGACATCGCCCGTAAATAACGCGAAATAGTATAAATCTGTCAACAAATTGAAAAAAAAAAATCACGCTTGGAACATAAATTGTGAAACAATTTCCAGCACATTGAAAATAGTCTCGAGAGACATCGCATTTAAATAACGCGAAATAGTATAAATCTGTAAACAAATTCAAAAAAATCACGCGTGGAGCACAGATTATGAAACAATTTACAGCACATTGAGAATAGCCTCGATAGACATCGCCTTTAAATAACGCGAAATCTTATAAATTTGTAAATAAATTTAAAAAAATCACGCGTGGAGCACAGATTATGAAACAATTTACAGCACATTGAGAATAGCCTCGATAGACATCGCCTTTAAATAACGCGAAATCTTATAAATTTGTAAATAAACTCAAAAAAATCACGCGTGGAGCACAGATTATGAAACAATTTCCAGCACATAGAGAATAGCCTCGATGGACATCGCCTTTAAATAACACGAAATAGTATAAATCCGTAAATAAATTTAAAAAAATCAGGCGTGGAACACAGATTATGAAACAATTTCCAGCACATTGAGAATAGTCTCGATAGCCATCGCCTTTAAATAACTCGAAATAGTATAAATCCGTAAACAAAATCAAACAATCCACGCGTGGAGCACAGATTATGGAACAATTTCCAGCACAATGAGAATAGCCTCGATAGACATCATCTTTAAATAACTCGAAATAGTATAAATCCGTAAATAAATGAAAAATTCAGGCGTGGAGCACAGATTATGAAACAATTTCCAGCACATTGAGAATAGCCTCGATAGACATCGCCTTTAAATAACGCGAAATAGTATAAATCTGTAAATAAAATTGAAAAAAAAATCACGCTTGGAGCAGAGATTATGAAACAATTTCCAGCACATTCAGGGCCTGATTAATGCACGGGCCTCCGGGGCCTCGGCCCTGGGCCCACCAATTTCAGGGGCCCACAAATTTGTGTGTATTTTCTCACAATTTAAGGATTTCCACTGTTTGCATTTTATATTTTGGTCCCTGACGTAAGAACAAAGTTTTACTGTTATAAAAAACCTCCATATTTAATTTTTCTGTAAAAGTCCTTTTCAGTTTGAGAGTACCTATAATTTTCAAAACTTGCCGTATCCAGAAAATCAAATTTGGGGGAAATGCCAAAAACTGCATACTGTGTCTAATGGTTTCAATATAAACGAGGATTTTACAATGTCAGAATTATAGCTTAAAATGATTACTAGACTGTTAGGGAAAACACAATTTTTATGATTTTAGATAAGGCGAGTTTTGAAAAAGATGTCCTCATTTATTCTGCAACATAAACTGTGGATCATAGATGTTTGTGAATTATACAAATGCTTATTTGAGAAAGTGGACGTTAATTCATTTCCTTGATTATTCTTGTAAGTTAATTTTTTTTTTTCGTAAACTTGAAACTTTCTTCCAAACAACTTTGTCAACTCATCAAATAAAATTACTTTTTTTTTCTGAAAGTGTCGCCGGGAATGGGGAGGTAAGGGGAGCCCAACTTTTCAACAGGCCCTGGGCCCAACTTCAGCTTGATCGGGCTCTGAGCACATTGAGAATAGCCTCGATAGACATCACCTTTAAATAACGCGAAATACGAGTAGTATAAATCTCTAAAAAAATTGAAAAAAAAATTACGCTTGGAGCATAGATTCTGAAACAATTTCCAGCATATTGAAAATAGTCTCGAGAGACATCGCATTTAAATAATGCGAAATAGTATAAATCCGTAAACAAATCTTAAAAAATTTACGCGTGGAGCACAGATTATGAAACAATTTCCAGCACATTGAGTATAGCGTCGACAGACATCGTCCTTAAATAATGCGAAATAGTATAAATCTGTAAATAAATTCGAAAAAATCATGCGTGGAGCACAGATTATGAAACAATTTCCAGCACATTGAGAATAGCATCGATAGACATCACCTTTAAATAACGCGAAATAGTATAAATCCGTAAACAAATTCAAAACAATCACGCGTGGAGCACAGATTATGAAACAATTTCCAGCACATTGTGAATAGCCTCGATAGACATCGCCTTTAAATAACGCGAAATCTTATAAATTTGTAAATAAATTAAAAAAAATCACGCGTGGAGCACAGATTATGAAACAATTTCCAGCACATTGAGAATAGCCTCGATAGACATCGCCTTTAAATAACGCGAAATCTTATAAATTTGTAAACAAATTCAAAACAATCACGCGTGGAGCACAGATTATGAAACAATTTCCAGCACATAGAGAATAGCCTCGATGGACATCGCCTTTAAATAACACGAAATAGTATAAATCCGTAAATAAATTTAAAAAAATCAGGCGTGGAACACAGATTATGAAACAATTTCCAGCACATTGAGAATAGTCTCGATAGCCATCGCCTTTAAATAACTCGAAATAGTATAAATCCGTAAACAAAATCAAACAATCCACGCGTGGAGCACAGATTATGGAACAATTTCCAGCACAATGAGAATAGCCTCGATAGACATCATCTTTAAATAACTCGAAATAGTATAAATCCGTAAATAAATGAAAAATTCAGGCGTGGAGCACAGATTATGAAACAATTTCCAGCACATTGAGAATAGCCTCGATAGACATCACCTTTAAATAACGCGAAATCTTTTAAATTTGTAAATAAATTTAAAAAAATCACGCGTGGAGCACAGATTACGAAACAATTTCCAGCACATTGAGAATAGCCTCGATAGACATCGCCTTTAAATAACGCGAAATCTTATAAATTTGTAAATAAATTTAAAAAAATCACGCGTGGAGCACAGATTATGAAACAATTTCCAGCACATTGAGAATAGCCTCGATAGACATCACCTTTAAATAACGCGAAATACGAGTAGTATAAATCTCTAAAAAAATTGAAAAAAAAATTACGCTTGGAGCATAGATTCTGAAACAATTTCCAGCATATTGAAAATAGTCTCGAGAGACATCGCATTTAAATAATGCGAAATAGTATAAATCCGTAAACAAATCTTAAAAAAATTATGCGTGGAGCACAGATTATGAAACAATTTCCAGCACATTGAGTATAGCGTCGACAGACATCGTCCTTAAATAATGCGAAATAGTATAAATCTGTAAATAAATTCGAAAAAATCATGCGTGGAGCACAGATTATGAAACAATTTCCAGCACATTGAGAATAGCATCGATAGACATCACCTTTAAATAACGCGAAATAGTATAAATCCGTAAACAAATTCAAAACAATCACGCGTGGAGCACAGATTATGAAACAATTTCCAGCACATTGTGAATAGCCTCGATAGACATCGCATTTAAATATCACGAAATAGTATAAATCCGTAAATAAATTTAAAAAAATCAGGCGTGGAACACAGATTATGAAACAATTTCCAGCACATTGAGAATAGCCTCGATAGACATCATCTTTAAATAACTCGAAATAGTATAAATCCGTAAACAAAATCAAACAATCCACGCGTGGAGCACAGATTATGGAACAATTTCCAGCACAATGAGAATAGCCTCGATAGACATCATCTTTAAATAACTCGAAATAGTATAAATCCGTAAATAAATGAAAAATTCAGGCGTGGAGCACAGATTATGAAACAATTTCCAGCACATTGAGAATAGCCTCGATAGACATCACCTTTAAATAACGCGAAATCTTTTAAATTTGTAAATAAATTTAAAAAAATCACGCGTGGAGCACAGATTACGAAACAATTTCCAGCACATTGAGAATAGCCTCGATAGACATCGCCTTTAAATAACGCGAAATCTTATAAATTTGTAAATAAATTTAAAAAAATCACGCGTGGAGCACAGATTATGAAACAATTTCCAGCACATTGAGAATAGCCTCGATAGACATCACCTTTAAATAACGCGAAATACGAGTAGTATAAATCTCTAAAAAAATTGAAAAAAAAAATTACGCTTGGAGCATAGATTCTGAAACAATTTCCAGCATATTGAAAATAGTCTCGAGAGACATCGCATTTAAATAATGCGAAATAGTATAAATCCGTAAACAAATCTTAAAAAAATTATGCGTGGAGCACAGATTATGAAACAATTTCCAGCACATTGAGTATAGCGTCGACAGACATCGTCCTTAAATAATGCGAAATAGTATAAATCTGTAAATAAATTCGAAAAAATCATGCGTGGAGCACAGATTATGAAACAATTTCCAGCACATTGAGAATACCATCGATAGACATCACCTTTAAATAACGCGAAATAGTATAAATCCGTAAACAAATTCAAAACAATCACGCGTGGAGCACAGATTATGAAACAATTTCCAGCACATTGTGAATAGCCTCGATAGACATCGCCTTTAAATAACGTGAAATCTTATAAATTTGTAAATAAATTAAAAAAAATCACGTGTGGAGCACAGATTATGTCCAGCACATTGAGAATAGCCTCGATAGACATCGCCTTTAAATAACGCGAAATCTTATAAATTTGTAAATAAATTCAAAAAAATCACGCGTGGAGCACAGATTATGAAACAATTTCCAGCACATTGAGAATAGCCTCGATAGACATCGCCCCTAAATAACGCGAAATAGTATAAATCTGTAAATAAAATTGAAAAAAAAAATCACGCGTGGAGCACAGATTATGAAACAATTTACAGCAAATTGAGAATAGCCTCGATAGACATCACCTTTAAATAACGCGAAAAATTATAAATCTGTAAACAAATTGAAAAAAAAAATCACTCTTGGAGCATAAATTGTGAAACAATTTCCAACACATTGAAAATAATCTCGATAGACATCGCCTTTAAATAAAGCGAAATATCATAAATCCGTAAACAAATTTAAAAATATCACGCGTGGAGCACAGATTATGAAACAATTTCCAGCACATTGAGAATCGCCTCGATAGACATCGCCTTTAAATAACGCGAAATCTTATAAATTTGTAAATACATTAAAAAAAATCACGCGTGGAGCACAGATTATGAAACAATTTCCAGCACATTGAGAATAGCCTCGATAGACATCGCCTTTAAATAACGCGAAATAGTATAAATCTGTAAACAAATTGAAAAAAAAAATCACGCTTGGAACATAAATTTTGAAACAATTTCCAGCACATTGAAAATAGTCTCGATAGACATCGCCTTTAAATAACGTGAAATAGTATATATCTGTAAATAATTTTGAAAAAAAAATCACGCTTGGAGCATAGATTGTGAAACAATTTCCAGCATATTGAATAGCCACGATAGACATCACCTTTAAATAACGCGAAAAATTATAAATCTGTAAACAAATTGAAAAAAAAAATCACGCTTGGAGTATAAATTGTGAAACAATTTCCAACACATTGAAAATAGTCTCGAGAGACATCGCATTTAAATAACGCGAAATAGTATAAATCTGTAAACAAATTCAAAAAAATCACGCGTGGAGCACAGATTATGAAACAATTTCCAGCACATTGAGAATAGCCTCGATAGACAACGCCTTTAAATAACGCGAAATAGTGTAAATCTGTAAACAAATTGAAAAAAAAAATCACGCTTGGAACATAAATTGTGAAACAATTTCCAGCACATTGAAAATAGTCTCGAGAGACATCGCATTTAAATAACGCGAAATAGTATAAATCTGTAAACAAATTTATAAAAAAATCACGCGTGGAGCACAGATTATGAAACAATTTACAGCACATTGAGAATAGCCTCGATAGACATCGCCTTTAAATAACGCGAAATCTTATAAATTTGTAAATAAATTGAAAAAAATCACGCGTGGAGCACAGATTATGAAACAATTTACAGCACATTGAGAATAGCCTCGATAGACATCGCCTTTAAATAACGCGAAATCTTATAAATTTGTAAACAAATTCAAAACAATCACGCGTGGAGCACAGATTATGAAACAATTTCCAGCACATTGTGAATAGCCTCGATAGACATCGCCTTTAAATAACGTGAAATCTTATAAATTTGTAAATAAATTCAAAAAAATCACGTGTGGAGCACAGATTATGTCCAGCACATTGAGAATAGCCTCGATAGACATCGCCTTTAAATAACGCGAAATAGCATAAATCTGTAAATAAATTTGAAAAAAAAAATCACGCTTGGAGCATAGATTGTGAAAGAATTTCCAGCATATTGAAAATAGTCTCGATACCCATCACTTTTAAATAACGCGAAAAAGTATAAATCTGTAAACAAATTGAAAAAAAAAATCACGCTTGGAGCATAAATTGTGAAACAATTTCCAGCACATCGAAAATAGTCTCGATAGACATCGCCTTTAAATAAAGCGAAATATTATAAATCCGTAAACAAATTTAAAAAAATCACGCGTGGAGCACAGATTATGAAACAATTTCCAGCACATTGAGAATAGCCTCGATAGAAATCGCTTTAAATAACGCGAAATCTTATAAATTTGTAAATAAATTAAAAAAAATCACGCGTGGAGCACAGATTATGAAACAATTTCCAGCACATTGAGAATAGCCTCGATAGACATCGCCTTTAAATAACGCGAAATAGTATAAATCTGTAAACAAATTGAAAAAAATCACGCGTGGAGCACAGATTATGAAACAATTTCCAGCACATTGAGAATAGCCTCGATAGACAACGCCTTTAAATAACGCGAAATAGTATAAATCTGTAAACAAATTGAAAAAAAAAAATCACGCTTGGAACATAAATTGTGAAACAATTTCCAGCACATTGAAAATAGTCTCGAGAGACATTGCATTTAAATAACGCGAAATAGTATAAATCTGTAAACAAATTCAAAAAAATCACGCGTGGAGCACAGATTATGAAACAATTTACAGCACATTGAGAATAGCCTCGATAGACATCGCCTTTAAATAACGCGAAATCTTATAAATTTGTAAATAAATTAAAAAAAATCACGCGTGGAGCACAGATTATGAAACAATTTACAGCACATTGAGAATAGCCTCGATAGACATCGCCTTTAAATAACGCGAAATCTTATAAATTTGTAAATAAACTCAAAAAAATCACGCGTGGAGCACAGATTATGAAACAATTTCCAGCACATAGAGAATAGCCTCGATGGACATCGCCTTTAAATAACACGAAATAGTATAAATCCGTAAATAAATGAAAAAAAATCAGGCGTGGAACACAGATTATGAAACAATTTCCAGCACATTGAGAATAGTCTCGATAGCCATCGCCTTTAAATAACTCGAAATAGTATAAATCCGTAAACAAAATCAAACAATCCACGCGTGGAGCACAGATTATGGAACAATTTCCAGCACAATGAGAATAGCCTCGATAGACATCATCTTTAAATAACTCGAAATAGTATAAATCCGTAAATAAATGAAAAATTCAGGCGTGGAGCACAGATTATGAAAGAATTTCCAGCACATTGAGAATAGCCTCGATAGACATCACCTTTAAATAACGCGAAATCTTATAAATTTCTAAATAAATCTAAAAAAATCACGCGTGGAGCACAGATTACGAAACAATTTCCAGCACATTGAGAATAGCCTCGATAGACATCGCCTTTAAATAACGCGAAATCTTATAAATTTGTAAATAAATTTAAAAAAACCACGCGTGGAGCACAGATTATGAAACAATTTCCAGCACATTGAGAATAGCCTCGATAGACATCACCTTTAAATAACGCGAAATACGAGTAGTATAAATCTCTAAAAAAATTGAAAAAAAAATTACGCTTGGAGCATAGATTCTGAAACAATTTCCAGCATATTGAATATAGTCTCGAGAGACATCGCAATTAAATAACGCGAAATAGTATAAATCCGTAAACAAATCTTAAAAATTTTACGCGTGGAGCACAGATTATGAAACAATTTCCAGTACATTGAGTATAGCGTCGATAGACATCGTCTTTAAATAATGCGAAATAGTATAAATCTGTAAATAAATTCGAAAAAATCATGCGTGGAGCACAGATTATGAAACAATTTCCAGCACATTGAGAATAGCATCGATAGACATCACCTTTAAATAACGCGAAATAGTATAAATCCGTAAACAAATTCAAAACAATCACTCGTGGAGCACAGATTATGAAACAATTTCCAGCACATTGTGGATAGCCTCGATAGACATCGCCTTTAAATAACGTGAAATCTTATAAATTTGTAAATAAATTCAAAAAAATCACGTGTGGAGCACAGATTATATCCAGCACATTGAGAATAGCCTCAATAGACATCGCCTTTAAATAACTCGAAATAGTATAAATTTGTAAATAAATGCAAAAAAATCACGCGCGGAGCACAGATTATGAAACAATTTCCAGCACATTGAGAATAGCCTCGATAGACATCGCCTTTAAATAACGCGAAATAGGATAAATCTGTAAAAAATTTGAAAAAAAAATCACGAATGGAGCATAGATTGTCAAACAATTTCCAGCATATTGAAAATAGTCTCGATACCCATCACTTTTAAATAACGCGAAAAAGTATAAATCTGTAATTAAATTGAAAAAAAAAAATCACGCTTGGAGCATAAATTGTGAAACAATTTCCAGCACATCGAAATAGTCTCGATAGACATCGCCTTTAAATAAAGCGAAATATTATAAATCCGTAAACAAATTTAAAAACATCACGCGTTGAGCACAGATTATGAAACAATTTCCAGCACATTGAGAATAACCTCGATAGACATCACCTTTAAATAACGCGAAATAGTATAAATGCGTAAACAAATTCAAAAAAATCACGCGTGGAGCACAGATTATGAAACAATTTACAGCACATTGAGAATAGCCTCGATAGACATCGCCTTTAAATAACGCGAAATCTTATAAATTTGTAAATAAATTCAAAAAAATCACGCGTGGAGCACAGATTATGAAACAATTTCCAGCACATTGATAATAGCCTCGATAGACATCGCCATAAATAACGCGAAATAGTATAAATCTGTAAATAAAATTGAAAAAAAAATCACTCTTCGAGCATAGATTGTGAAACAATTTCCAGCATATTGAAAATAGTCTCGAGAGACATCGCATTTAAATAACGCGAAATAGTATAAATCTGTAAACAAATTCAAAAAAATCACGCGGAGCACAGATTATGAAACAATTTACAGCATATTGAAAATAGTCTCGATACCCATCACTTTTAAATAACGCGAAAAAGTATAAATCTGTAAACAAATTGAAAAAAAAAATCACGCTTGGAGCATAAATTGTGAAACAATTTCCAGCACATCGAAAATAGTCTCGATAGACATCGCCTTTAAATAAAGCGAAATATTATAAATCCGTAAACAAATTTAAAAAAATCACGCGTGGAGCACAGATTATGAAACAATTTCCAGCACATTGAGAATAGCCTCGATAGAAATCGCTTTAAATAACGCGAAATCTTATAAATTTGTAAATAAATTAAAAAAAATCACGCGTGGAGCACAGATTATGAAACAATTTCCAGCACATTGAGAATAGCCTCGATAGACATCGCCTTTAAATAACGCGAAATAGTATAAATCTGTAAACAAATTGAAAAAAATCACGCGTGGAGCACAGATTATGAAACAATTTCCAGCACATTGAGAATAGCCTCGATAGACAACGCCTTTAAATAACGCGAAATAGTATAAATCTGTAAACAAATTGAAAAAAAAAAATCACGCTTGGAACATAAATTGTGAAACAATTTCCAGCACATTGAAAATAGTCTCGAGAGACATTGCATTTAAATAACGCGAAATAGTATAAATCTGTAAACAAATTCAAAAAAATCACGCGTGGAGCACAGATTATGAAACAATTTACAGCACATTGAGAATAGCCTCGATAGACATCGCCTTTAAATAACGCGAAATCTTATAAATTTGTAAATAAATTAAAAAAAATCACGCGTGGAGCACAGATTATGAAACAATTTACAGCACATTGAGAATAGCCTCGATAGACATCGCCTTTAAATAACGCGAAATCTTATAAATTTGTAAATAAACTCAAAAAAATCACGCGTGGAGCACAGATTATGAAACAATTTCCAGCACATAGAGAATAGCCTCGATGGACATCGCCTTTAAATAACACGAAATAGTATAAATCCGTAAATAAATGAAAAAAAATCAGGCGTGGAACACAGATTATGAAACAATTTCCAGCACATTGAGAATAGTCTCGATAGCCATCGCCTTTAAATAACTCGAAATAGTATAAATCCGTAAACAAAATCAAACAATCCACGCGTGGAGCACAGATTATGGAACAATTTCCAGCACAATGAGAATAGCCTCGATAGACATCATCTTTAAATAACTCGAAATAGTATAAATCCGTAAATAAATGAAAAATTCAGGCGTGGAGCACAGATTATGAAAGAATTTCCAGCACATTGAGAATAGCCTCGATAGACATCACCTTTAAATAACGCGAAATCTTATAAATTTCTAAATAAATCTAAAAAAATCACGCGTGGAGCACAGATTACGAAACAATTTCCAGCACATTGAGAATAGCCTCGATAGACATCGCCTTTAAATAACGCGAAATCTTATAAATTTGTAAATAAATTTAAAAAAACCACGCGTGGAGCACAGATTATGAAACAATTTCCAGCACATTGAGAATAGCCTCGATAGACATCACCTTTAAATAACGCGAAATACGAGTAGTATAAATCTCTAAAAAAATTGAAAAAAAAATTACGCTTGGAGCATAGATTCTGAAACAATTTCCAGCATATTGAATATAGTCTCGAGAGACATCGCAATTAAATAACGCGAAATAGTATAAATCCGTAAACAAATCTTAAAAATTTTACGCGTGGAGCACAGATTATGAAACAATTTCCAGTACATTGAGTATAGCGTCGATAGACATCGTCTTTAAATAATGCGAAATAGTATAAATCTGTAAATAAATTCGAAAAAATCATGCGTGGAGCACAGATTATGAAACAATTTCCAGCACATTGAGAATAGCATCGATAGACATCACCTTTAAATAACGCGAAATAGTATAAATCCGTAAACAAATTCAAAACAATCACTCGTGGAGCACAGATTATGAAACAATTTCCAGCACATTGTGGATAGCCTCGATAGACATCGCCTTTAAATAACGTGAAATCTTATAAATTTGTAAATAAATTCAAAAAAATCACGTGTGGAGCACAGATTATATCCAGCACATTGAGAATAGCCTCAATAGACATCGCCTTTAAATAACTCGAAATAGTATAAATTTGTAAATAAATGCAAAAAAATCACGCGCGGAGCACAGATTATGAAACAATTTCCAGCACATTGAGAATAGCCTCGATAGACATCGCCTTTAAATAACGCGAAATAGGATAAATCTGTAAAAAATTTGAAAAAAAAATCACGAATGGAGCATAGATTGTCAAACAATTTCCAGCATATTGAAAATAGTCTCGATACCCATCACTTTTAAATAACGCGAAAAAGTATAAATCTGTAATTAAATTGAAAAAAAAAAATCACGCTTGGAGCATAAATTGTGAAACAATTTCCAGCACATCGAAATAGTCTCGATAGACATCGCCTTTAAATAAAGCGAAATATTATAAATCCGTAAACAAATTTAAAAACATCACGCGTTGAGCACAGATTATGAAACAATTTCCAGCACATTGAGAATAACCTCGATAGACATCACCTTTAAATAACGCGAAATAGTATAAATGCGTAAACAAATTCAAAAAAATCACGCGTGGAGCACAGATTATGAAACAATTTCCAGCACATTGATAATAGCCTCGATAGACATCGCCATAAATAACGCGAAATAGTATAAATCTGTAAATAAAATTGAAAAAAAAATCACTCTTCGAGCATAGATTGTGAAACAATTTCCAGCATATTGAAAATAGTCTCGAGAGACATCGCATTTAAATAACGCGAAATAGTATAAATCTGTAAACAAATTCAAAAAAATCACGCGGAGCACAGATTATGAAACAATTTACAGCACATTGAGAATAGCCTCGATAGACATCACCTTTAAATAACGCGAAAAATTATAAATCTGTAAACAAATTGAAAAAAAAAATCACGCTTGGAGCATAAATTGTGAAACAATTTCCAACACATTGAAAATAGTCTCGATAGACATCGCCTTTAAATAAAGCGAAATATCATAAATCCGTAAACAAATTTAAAAATATCACGCGTGGAGCACAGATTATGAAACAATTTCCAGCACATTGAGAATAGCCTCGATAGACATCGCCTTTAAATAACGCGAAATAGTATAAATCTGTAAACAAATTGAAAAAAAAAAATCACGCTTGGAACATAAATTGTGAAACAATTTCCAGCACATTGAAAATAGTCTCGATAGACATCGCCTTTAAATAACGTGAAATAGTATATATCTGTAAATAAATTTGAAAACAAAATCACGCTTGGAGCATAGATTGTGAAACAATTTCCAGCATATTGAATAGCCTCGATAGACATCACCTTTAAATAACGCGAAAAATTATAAATCTGTAAACAAATTGAAAAAAAAAAAATCACGCTTGGAGCATAAATTGTGAAACATTTTCCAACACATTGAAAATAGTCTCGATAGACATCGCCTTTAAATAAAGCGAAATACCATAAATCCGTAAACAAATTTAAAAATATCACGCGTGGAGCACAGATTATGAAACAATTTCCAGCACATTGAGAATAGCCTCGATAGACATCGCCCGTAAATAACGCGAAATAGTATAAATCTGTCAACAAATTGAAAAAAAAAAATCACGCTTGGAACATAAATTGTGAAACAATTTCCAGCACATTGAAAATAGTCTCGAGAGACATCGCATTTAAATAACGCGAAATAGTATAAATCTGTAAACAAATTCAAAAAAATCACGCGTGGAGCACAGATTATGAAACAATTTACAGCACATTGAGAATAGCCTCGATAGACATCGCCTTTAAATAACGCGAAATCTTATAAATTTGTAAATAAATTTAAAAAAATCACGCGTGGAGCACAGATTATGAAACAATTTACAGCACATTGAGAATAGCCTCGATAGACATCGCCTTTAAATAACGCGAAATCTTATAAATTTGTAAATAAACTCAAAAAAATCACGCGTGGAGCACAGATTATGAAACAATTTCCAGCACATAGAGAATAGCCTCGATGGACATCGCCTTTAAATAACACGAAATAGTATAAATCCGTAAATAAATTTAAAAAAATCAGGCGTGGAACACAGATTATGAAACAATTTCCAGCACATTGAGAATAGTCTCGATAGCCATCGCCTTTAAATAACTCGAAATAGTATAAATCCGTAAACAAAATCAAACAATCCACGCGTGGAGCACAGATTATGGAACAATTTCCAGCACAATGAGAATAGCCTCGATAGACATCATCTTTAAATAACTCGAAATAGTATAAATCCGTAAATAAATGAAAAATTCAGGCGTGGAGCACAGATTATGAAACAATTTCCAGCACATTGAGAATAGCCTCGATAGACATCGCCTTTAAATAACGCGAAATAGTATAAATCTGTAAATAAAATTGAAAAAAAAATCACGCTTGGAGCAGAGATTATGAAACAATTTCCAGCACATTCAGGGCCTGATTAATGCACGGGCCTCCGGGGCCTCGGCCCTGGGCCCACCAATTTCAGGGGCCCACAAATTTGTGTGTATTTTCTCACAATTTAAGGATTTCCACTGTTTGCATTTTATATTTTGGTCCCTGACGTAAGAACAAAGTTTTACTGTTATAAAAAACCTCCATATTTAATTTTTCTGTAAAAGTCCTTTTCAGTTTGAGAGTACCTATAATTTTCAAAACTTGCCGTATCCAGAAAATCAAATTTGGGGGAAATGCCAAAAACTGCATACTGTGTCTAATGGTTTCAATATAAACGAGGATTTTACAATGTCAGAATTATAGCTTAAAATGATTACTAGACTGTTAGGGAAAACACAATTTTTATGATTTTAGATAAGGCGAGTTTTGAAAAAGATGTCCTCATTTATTCTGCAACATAAACTGTGGATCATAGATGTTTGTGAATTATACAAATGCTTATTTGAGAAAGTGGACGTTAATTCATTTCCTTGATTATTCTTGTAAGTTAATTTTTTTTTTTCGTAAACTTGAAACTTTCTTCCAAACAACTTTGTCAACTCATCAAATAAAATTACTTTTTTTTTCTGAAAGTGTCGCCGGGAATGGGGAGGTAAGGGGAGCCCAACTTTTCAACAGGCCCTGGGCCCAACTTCAGCTTGATCGGGCTCTGAGCACATTGAGAATATCCTCGATAGACATCACCTTTAAATAACGCGAAATACGAGTAGTATAAATCTCTAAAAAAATTGAAAAAAAAATTACGCTTGGAGCATAGATTCTGAAACAATTTCCAGCATATTGAAAATAGTCTCGAGAGACATCGCATTTAAATAATGCGAAATAGTATAAATCCGTAAACAAATCTTAAAAAATTTACGCGTGGAGCACAGATTATGAAACAATTTCCAGCACATTGAGTATAGCGTCGACAGACATCGTCCTTAAATAATGCGAAATAGTATAAATCTGTAAATAAATTCGAAAAAATCATGCGTGGAGCACAGATTATGAAACAATTTCCAGCACATTGAGAATAGCATCGATAGACATCACCTTTAAATAACGCGAAATAGTATAAATCCGTAAACAAATTCAAAACAATCACGCGTGGAGCACAGATTATGAAACAATTTCCAGCACATTGTGAATAGCCTCGATAGACATCGCCTTTAAATAACGTGAAATCTTATAAATTTGTAAATAAATTCAAAAAAATCACGTGTGGAGCACAGATTATATCCAGCACATTGAGAATAGCCTCAATAGACATCGCCTTTAAATAACGCGAAATAGTATAAATTTGTAAATAAATGCAAAAAAATCACGCGCGGAGCACAGATTATGAAACAATTTCCAGCACATTGAGAATAGCCTCGATAGACATCGCCTTTAAATAACGCGAAATAGCATAAATCTGTAAATAAATTTGAAAAAAAAATCACGCTTGGAGCATAGATTGTGAAACAATTTCCAGCATATTGAAAATAGTCTCGATACCCATCACTTTTAAATAACGCGAAAAAGTATAAATCTGTAAACAAATTTAAAAACATCACGCGTTGAGCACAGATTATGAAACAATTTCCAGCACATTGAGAATAACCTCGATAGATATCACCTTTAAATAACGCGAAATAGTATAAATGCGTAAACAAATTCAAAAAGATCACGCGTGGAGCACAGATTATGAAACAATTTACAGCACATTGAGAATAGCCTCGATAGACATCGCCTTTAAATAACGCGAAATCTTATAAATTTGTAAAAAAATTCAAAAAAATCACGCGTGGAGCACAGATTATGAAACAATTTCCAGCACATTGATAATAGCCTCGATAGACATCGCCATAAATAACGCGAAATAGTATAAATCTGTAAATAAAATTGAAAAAAAAAATCACTCTTCGAGCATAGATTGTGAAACAATTTCCAGCATATTGAAAATAGTCTCGAGAGACATCGCATTTAAATAACGCGAAATAGTATAAATCTGTAAACAAATTCAAAAAAATCACGCGTGGAGTACAGATTATGAAACAATTTACAGCACATTGAGAATAGCCTCGATAGACATCACCTTTAAATAACGCGAAAAATTATAAATCTGTAAACAAATTGAAAAAAAAAATCACGCTTGGAGCATAAATTGTGAAACAATTTCCAACACATTGAAAATAGTCTCGATAGACATCGCCTTTAAATAAAGCGAAATATCATAAATCCGTAAACAAATTTAAAAATATCACGCGTGGAGCACAGATTATGAAACAATTTCCAGCACATTGAGAATAGCCTCGATAGACATCGCCTTTAAATAACGCGAAATAGTATAAATCTGTAAACAAATTGAAAAAAAAAATCACGTTTGGAACATAAATTGTGAAACAATTTAGAGCACATTGAAAATAGTCTCGAGAGACATCGCATTTAAATAACGCGAAATAGTATAAATCTGTAAACAAATTCAAAAAAATCACGCGTGGAGCACAGATTATGAAACAATTTACAGCACATTGAGAATAGCCTCGATAGACATCGAAGTTAAATAACGCGAAATCTTATAAATTTGTAAATAAATTTTAAAAAATCACGCGTGGAGCACAGATTATGAAACAATTTCCAGCACATTGAGAATAGCCTCGATAGACATCGCCTCTAAATAACGCGAAATAGTATAAATCTGTAGACAAATTGAAAAAAAAAATCACGCTTGGAACATAAATTGTGAAACAATTTCCAGCACATTGAAAATAGTCTCGATAGACATCGCCTTTAAATAACGTGAAATAGTATATATCTGTAAATAAATTTGAAAACAAAATCACGCTTGGAGCATAGATTGTGAAACAATTTCCAGCATATTGAATAGCCTCGATAGACATCACCTTTAAATAACGCGAAAAATTATAAATCTGTAAACCAATTGAAAAAAAAAATCATGCTTGGAGCATAAATTGTGAAACATTTTCCAACACATTGAAAATAGTCTCGATAGACATCGCCTTTAAATAAAGCGAAATATCATAAATCCGTAAACAAATTTAAAAATATCACGCGTGGAGCACAGATTATGAAACAATTTCCAGCACATTGAGAATAGCCTCGATAGACATCGCCTTTAAATAACGCGAAATAGTATAAATCTGTAAACAAATTGAAAAAAAAAATCACGCTTGGAACATAAATTGTGAAACAATTTCCAGCACATTGAAAATAGTCTCGAGAGACATCGCATTTAAATAACGCGAAATAGTATAAATCTGTAAACAAATTCAAAAAAATCACGCGTGGAGCACAGATTATGAAACAATTTACAGCACATTGAGAATAGCCTCGATAGACATCGCCTTTAAATAACGCGAAATCTTATAAATTTGTAAATAAATTAAAAAAAAATCACGCGTGGAGCACAGATTATGAAACAATTTACAGCACATTGAGAATAGCCTCGATAGACATCGCCTTTAAATAACGCGAAATCTTATAAATTTGTAAATAAACTCAAAAAAATCACGCGTGGAGCACAGATTATGAAACAATTTCCACCACATAGAGAATAGCCTCGATGGACATCGCCTTTAAATAACACGAAATAGTATAAATCCGTAAATAAATTTAAAAAAATCAGGCGTGGAACACAGATTATGAAACAATTTCCAGCACATTGAGAATAGTCTCGATAGCCATCGCCTTTAAATAACTCGAAATAGTATAAATCCGTAAACAAAATCAAACAATCCACGCGTGGAGCACAGATTATGGAACAATTTCCAGCACAATGAGAATAGCCTCGATAGACATCATCTTTAAATAACTCGAAATAGTATAAATCCGTAAATAAATGAAAAATTCAGGCATGGAGCACAGATTATGAAACAATATCCAGCACATTGAGAATAGCCTCGATAGACATCACCTTTAAATAACGCGAAATCTTTTAAATTTGTAAATAAATTTAAAAAAATCACGCGTGGAGCACAGATTACGAAACAATTTCCAGCACATTGAGAATAGCCTCGATAGACATCGCCTTTAAATAACGCGAAATCTTATAAATTTGTAAATAAATTTAAAAAAATCACGCGTGGAGCACAGATTATGAAACAATTTCCAGCACATTGAGAATAGCCTCGATAGACATCACCTTTAAATAACGCGAAATACGAGTAGTATAAATCTCTAAAAAAATTGAAAAAAAAATTACGCTTGGAGCATAGATTCTGAAACAATTTCCAGCATATTGAAAATAGTCTAGAGAGACATCGCATTTAAATAATGCGAAATAGTATAAATCCGTAAACAAATCTTAAAAAATTTACGCGTGGAGCACAGATTATGAAACAATTTCCAGCACATTGAGTATAGCGTCGACAGACATCGTCCTTAAATAATGCGAAATAGTATAAATCTGTAAATAAATTCGAAAAAATCATGCGTGGAGCACAGATTATGAAACAATTTCCAGCACATTGAGAATAGCATCGATAGACATCACCTTTAAATAACGCGAAATAGTATAAATCCGTAAACAAATTCAAAACAATCACGCGTGGAGCACAGATTATGAAACAATTTCCAGCACATTGTGAATAGCCTCGATAGACATCGCCTTTAAATAACGTGAAATCTTATAAATTTGTAAATAAATTCAAAAAAATCACGTGGGGAGCACAGATTATGTCCAGCACATTGAGAATAGCCTCAATAGACATCGCCTTTAAATAACGCGAAATAGTATAAATTTGTAAATAAATGCAAAAAAATCACGCGCGGAGCACAGATTATGAAACAATTTCCAGCACATTGAGAATAGCCTCGATAGACATCGCCTTTAAATAACGCGAAATAGCATAAATCTGTAAATAAATTTGAAAAAAAAATCACGCTTGGAGCATAGATTGTGAAACAATTTCCAGCATATTGAAAATAGTCTCGATACCCATCACTTTTAAATAACGCGAAAAAGTATAAATCTGTAAACAAATTTAAAAACATCACGCGTCGAGCACAGATTATGAAACAATTTCCAGCACATTGAGAATAACCTCGATAGATATCACCTTTAAATAACGCGAAATAGTATAAATGCGTAAACAAATTCAAAAAAATCACGCGTGGAGCACAGATTATGAAACAATTTACAGCACATTGAGAATAGCCTCGATAGACATCGCCTTTAAATAACGCGAAATCTTATAAATTTGTAAATAAATTCAAAAAAATCACGCGTGGAGCACAGATTATGAAACAATTTCCAGCACATTGATAATAGCCTCGATAGACATCGCCATAAATAACGCGAAATAGTATAAATCTGTAAATAAAATTGAAAAAAAAAATCACTCTTCGAGCATAGATTGTGAAACAATTTCCAGCATATTGAAAATAGTCTCCAGAGACATCGCATTTAAATAACGCGAAATAGTATAAATCTGTAAACAAATTCAAAAAAATCACGCGTGGAGCACAGATTATGAAACAATTTACAGCACATTGAGAATAGCCTCGATAGACATCACCTTTAAATAACGCGAAAAATTATAAATCTGTAGACAAATTGAAAAAAAAAATCACGCTTGGAACATAAATTGTGAAACAATTTCCAGCACATTGAAAATAGTCTCGATAGACATCGCCTTTAAATAACGTGAAATAGTATATATCTGTAAATAAATTTGAAAACAAAATCACGCTTGGAGCATAGATTGTGAAACAATTTCCAGCATATTGAATAGCCTCGATAGACATCACCTTTAAATAACGCGAAAAATTATAAATCTGTAAACAAATTGAAAAAAAAAAATCACGCTTGGAGCATAAATTGTGAAACATTTTCCAACACATTGAAAATAGTCTCGATAGACATCGCCTTTAAATAAAGCGAAATATCATAAATCCGTAAACAAATTTAAAAATATCACGCGTGGAGCACAGATTATGAAACAATTTCCAGCACATTGAGAATAGCCTCGATAGACATCGCCTTTAAATAACGCGAAATAGTATAAATCTGTAAACAAATTGAAAAAAAAAATCACGCTTGGAACATAAATTGTGAAACAATTTCCAGCACATTGAAAATAGTCTCGAGAGACATCGCATTTAAATAACGCGAAATAGTATAAATCTGTAAACAAATTCAAAAAAATCACGCGTGGAGCACAGATTATGAAACAATTTACAGCACATTGAGAATAGCCTCGATAGACATCGAAGTTAAATAACGCGAAATCTTATAAATTTGTAAATAAATTTAAAAAAATCACGCGTGGAGCACAGATTATGAAACAATTTCCAGCACATTGAGAATAGCCTCGATAGACATCGCCTCTAAATAACGCGAAATAGTATAAATCTGTAGACAAATTGAAAAAAAAAAATCACGCTTGGAACATAAATTGTGAAACAATTTCCAGCACATTGAAAATAGTCTCGATAGACATCGCCTTTAAATAACGTGAAATAGTATATATCTGTAAATAAATTTGAAAACAAAATCACGCTTGGAGCATAGATTGTGAAACAATTTCCAGCATATTGAATAGCCTCGATAGACATCACCTTTAAATAACGCGAAAAATTATAAATCTGTAAACAAATTGAAAAAAAAAAATCACGCTTGGAGCATAAATTGTGAAACATTTTCCAACACATTGAAAATAGTCTCGATAGACATCGCCTTTAAATAAAGCGAAATATCATAAATCCGTAAACAAATTTAAAAATATCACGCGTGGAGCACAGATTATGAAACAATTTCCAGCACATTGAGAATAGCCTCGATAGACATCGCCTTTAAATAACGCGAAATAGTATAAATCTGTAACCAAATTGAAAAAAAAAATCACGCTTGGAACATAAATTGTGAAACAATTTCCAGCACATTGAAAATAGTCTCGAGAGACATCGCATTTAAATAACGCGAAATAGTATAAATCTGTAAAAAAATTCAAAAAAATCACGCGTGGAGCACAGATTATGAAACAATTTACAGCACATTGAGAATAGCCTCGATAGACATCGCCTTTAAATAACGCGAAATCTTATAAATTTGTAAATAAATTAAAAAAAATCACGCGTGGAGCACAGATTATGAAACAATTTACAGCACATTGAGAATAGCCTCGATAGACATCGCCTTTAAATAACGCGAAATCTTATAAATTTGTAAATAAACTCAAAAAAATCACGCGTGGACCACAGATTATGAAACAATTTCCACCACATAGAGAATAGCCTCGATGGACATCGCCTTTAAATAACACGAAATAGTATAAATCCGTAAATAAATTTTAAAAAATCAGGCGTGGAACACAGATTATGAAACAATTTCCAGCACATTGAGAATAGTCTCGATAGCCATCGCCTTTAAATAACTCGAAATAGTATAAATCCGTAAACAAAATCAAACAATCCACGCGTGGAGCACAGATTATGGAACAATTTCCAGCACAATGAGAATAGCCTCGATAGACATCATCTTTAAATAACTCGAAATAGTATAAATCCGTAAATAAATGAAAAATTCAGGCGTGGAGCACAGATTATGAAACAATTTCCAGCACATTGAGAATAGCCTCGATAGACATCACCTTTAAATAACGCGAAATCTTTTAAATTTGTAAATAAATTTAAAAAAATCACGCGTGGAGCACAGATTACGAAACAATTTCCAGCACATTGAGAATAGCCTCGATAGACATCGCCTTTAAATAACGCGAAATCTTATAAATTTGTAAATAAATTTAAAAAAATCACGCGTGGAGCACAGATTATGAAACAATTTCCAGCACAATGAGAATAGCCTCGATAGACATCACCTTTAAATAACGCGAAATACGAGTAGTATAAATCTCTAAAAAAATTGAAAAAAAAATTACGCTTGGAGCATAGATTCTGAAACAATTTCCAGCATATTGAAAATAGTCTAGAGAGACATCGCATTTAAATAATGCGAAATAGTATAAATCCGTAAACAAATCTTAAAAAATTTACGCGTGGAGCACAGATTATGAAACAATTTCCAGCACATTGAGTATAGCGTCGACAGACATCGTCCTTAAATAATGCGAAATAGTATAAATCTGTAAATAAATTCGAAAAAATCATGCGTGGAGCACAGATTATGAAACAATTTCCAGCACATTGAGAATAGCATCGATAGACATCACCTTTAAATAACGCGAAATAGTATAAATCCGTAAACAAATTCAAAACAATCACGCGTGGAGCACAGATTATGAAACAATTTCCAGCACATTGTGAATAGCCTCGATAGACATCGCCTTTAAATAACGTGAAATCTTATAAATTTGTAAATAAATTCAAAAAAATCACGTGTGGAGCACAGATTATGTCCAGCACATTGAGAATAGCCTCAATAGACATCGCCTTTAAATAACGCGAAATAGTATAAATCTGTAGACAAATTGAAAAAAAAAATCACGCTTGGAACATAAATTGTGAAACAATTTCCAGCACATTGAAAATAGTCTCGATAGACATCGCCTTTAAATAACGTGAAATAGTATATATCTGTAAATAAATTTGAAAACAAAATCACGCTTGGAGCATAGATTGTGAAACAATTTCCAGCATATTGAATAGCCTCGATAGACATCACCTTTAAATAACGCGAAAAATTATAAATCTGTAAACAAATTGAAAAAAAAAAATCACGCTTGGAGCATAAATTGTGAAACATTTTCCAACACATTGAAAATAGTCTCGATAGACATCGCCTTTAAATAAAGCGAAATATCATAAATCCGTAAACAAATTTAAAAATATCACGCGTGGAGCACAGATTATGAAACAATTTCCAGCACATTGAGAATAGCCTCGATAGACATCGCCTTTAAATAACGCGAAATAGCATAAATATGTAAATAAATTTGAAAAAAAAATCACGCTTGGAGCATAGATTGTGAAACAATTTCCAGCATATTGAAAATAGTCTCGATACCCATCACTTTTAAATAACGCGAAAAAGTATAAATCTGTAAACAAATTTAAAAACATCACGCGTTGAGCACAGATTATGAAACAATTTCCAGCACATTGAGAATAACGTCGATAGATATCACCTTTAAATAACGCGAAATAGTATAAATGCGTAAACAAATTCAAAAAAATCACGCGTGGAGCACAGATTATGAAACAATTTACAGCACATTGAGAATAGCCTCGATAGACATCGCCTTTAAATAACGCGAAATCTTATAAATTTGTAAATAAATTCAAAAAAATCACGCGTGGAGCACAGATTATGAAACAATTTCCAGCACATTGATAATAGCCTCGATAGACATCGCCATAAATAACGCGAAATAGTATAAATCTGTAAATAAAATTGAAAAAAAAATCACTCTTCGAGCATAGATTGTGAAACAATTTCCAGCATATTGAAAATAGTCTCGAGAGACATCGCATTTAAATAACGCGAAATAGTATAAATCTGTAAACAAATTCAAAAAAATCACGCGTGGAGCACAGATTATGAAACAATTTACAGCACATTGAGAATAGCCTCGATAGACATCACCTTTAAATAACGCGAAAAATTATAAATCTGTAAACAAATTGAAAAAAAAAAATCACGCTTGGAGCATAAATTGTGAAACAATTTCCAACACATTGAAAATAGTCTCGATAGACATCGCCTTTAAATAAAGCGAAATATCATAAATCCGTAAACAAATTTAAAAATATCACGCGTGGAGCACAGATTATGAAACAATTTCCAGCACATTGAGAATAGCCTCGATAGACATCGCCTTTAAATAACGCGAAATAGTATAAATCTGTAAACAAATTGAAAAAAAAAATCACGCTTGGAACATAAATTGTGAAACAATTTCCAGCACATTGAAAATAGTCTCGAGAAACATCGCATTTAAATAACGCGAAATAGTATAAATCCGTAAACAAATCTTAAAAAATTTACGCGTGGAGCACAGATTATGAAACAATTTCCAGCACATTGAGTATAGCGTCGACAGACATCGTCCTTAAATAATGCGAAATAGTATAAATCTGTAAATAAATTCGAAAAAATCATGCGTGGAGCACAGATTATGAAACAATTTCCAGCACATTGTGAATAGCCTCGATAGACATCGCCTTTAAATAACGTGAAATCTTATAAATTTGTAAATAAATTCAAAAAAATCACGTGTGGAGCACAGATTATGTCCAGCACATTGAGAAGAGCCTCAATAGACATCGCCTTTAAATAACGCGAAATAGTATAAATTTGTAAATAAATGCAAAAAAATCACGCGCGGAGCACAGATTATGAAACAATTTCCAGCACATTGAGAATAGCCTCGATAGACATCGCCTTTAAATAACGCGAAATAGCATAAATATGTAAATAAATTTGAAAAAAAAATCACGCTTGGAGCATAGATTGTGAAACAATTTCCAGCAGATTGAAAATAGTCTCGATACCCATCACTTTTAAATAACGCGAAAAAGTATAAATCTGTAAACAAATTTAAAAACATCACGCGTTGAGCACAGATTATGAAACAATTTCCAGCACATTGAGAATAACCTCGATAGATATCACCTTTAAATAACGCGAAATAGTATAAATGCGTAAACAAATTCAAAAAAATCACGCGTGGAGCACAGATTATGAAACAATTTACAGCACATTGAGAATAGCCTCGATAGACATCGCCTTTAGATAACGCGAAATCTTATAAATTTGTAAATAAATTCAAAAAAATCACGCGTGGAGCACAGATTATGAAACAATTTCCAGCACATTGATAATAGCCTCGATAGACATCGCCATAAATAACGCGAAATAGTATAAATCTGTAAATAAAATTGAAAAAAAAAATCACTCTTCGAGCATAGATTGTGAAACAATTTCCAGCATATTGAAAATAGTCTCGAGAGACATCGCATTTAAATAACGCGAAATAGTATAAATCTGTAAACAAATTCAAAAAAATCACGCGTGGAGCACAGATTATGAAACAATTTACAGCACATTGAGAATAGCCTCGATAGACATCACCTTTAAATAACGCGAAAAATTATAAATCTGTAAACAAATTGAAAAAAAAAATCACGCTTGGAGCATAAATTGTGAAACAATTTCCAACACATTGAAAATAGTCTCGATAGACATCGCCTTTAAATAAAGCGAAATATCATAAATCCGTAAACAAATTTAAAAATATCACGCGTGGAGCACAGATTATGAAACAATTTCCAGCACATTGAGAATAGTCTCGATAGACATCGCCTTTAAATAACGCGAAATAGTATAAATCTGTAAACAAATTGAAAAAAAAAATCACGCTTGGAACATAAATTGTGAAACAATTTCCAGCACATTGAAAATAGTCTCGAGAAACATCGCATTTAAATAACGCGAAATAGTATAAATCTGTAAACAAATTCAAAAAAATCACACGTGGAGCACAGATTATGAAACAATTTACAGCACATTGAGAATAGCCTCGATAGACATCGAAGTTAAATAACGCGAAATCTTATAAATTTGTAAATAAATTTAAAAAAATCACGCGTGGAGCACAGATTATGAAACAATTTCCAGCACATTGAGAATAGCCTCGATAGACATCGCCTCTAAATAACGCGAAATAGTATAAATCTGTAGACAAATTGAAAAAAAAAAATCACGCTTGGAACATAAATTGTGAAACAATTTCCAGCACATTGAAAATAGTCTCGATAGACATCGCCTTTAAAAAACGTGAAATAGTATATATCTGTAAATAAATTTGAAAACAAAATCACGCTTGGAGCATAGATTGTGAAACAATTTCCAGCATATTGAATAGCCTCGACAGACATCACCTTTAAATAACGCGAAAAATTATAAATCTGTAAACAAATTGAAAAAAAAATCACGCTTGGAGCATAAATTGTGAAACATTTTCCAACACATTGAAAATAGTCTCGATAGACATCGCCTTTAAATAAAGCGAAATATCATAAATCCGTAAACAAATTTAAAAATATCACGCGTGGAGCACAGATTATGAAACAATTTCCAGCACATTGAGAATAGCCTCGATAGACATCGCCTTTAAATAACGCGAAATAGTACAAATCTGTAAACAAATTGAAAAAAAAAATCACGCTGGAACATAAATTGTGAAACAATTTCCAGCACATTGAAAATAGTCTCGAGAGACATCGCATTTAAATAACGCGAAATAGTATAAATCTGTAAACAAATTCAAAAAAATCACGCGTGGAGCACAGATTATGAAACAATTTACAGCACATTGAGAATAGCCTCGATAGACATCGCCTTTAAATAACGCGAAATCTTATAAATTTGTAAATAAATTAAAAAAAATCACGCGTGGAGCACAGATTATGAAACAATTTACAGCACATTGAGAATAGCCTCGATAGACATCGCCTTTAAATAACACGAAATAGTATAAATCCGTAAATAAATTTAAAAAAATCAGGCGTGGAACACAGATTATGAAACAATTTCCAGCACATTGAGAATAGTCTCGATAGCTATCGCCTTTAAATAACTCGAAATAGTATAAATCCGTAAACAAAATCAAACAATCCACGCGTGGAGCACAGATTATGGAACAATTTCCAGCACAATGAGAATAGCCTCGATAGACATCATCTTTAAATAACTCGAAATAGTATAAATCCGTAAATAAATGAAAAATTCAGGCGTGGAGCACAGATTATGAAACAATTTCCAGCACATTGAGAATAGCCTCGAGAGACATCGCCTTTAAATAACGCGAAATCTTATAAATTTGTAAATAAATTTTAAAAAATCACGCGTGGAGCACAGATTATGAAACAATTTCCAGCACATTGAGAATAGCCTCGATAGACATCACCTTTAAATAACGCGAAATACGAGTAGTATAAATCTCTAAAAAAATTGAAAAAAAATTACGCTTGGAGCATAGATTCTGAAACAATTTCCAGCATATTGAAAATAGTCTCGAGAGACATCGCATTTAAATAATGCGGAATAGTATAAATCCGTAAACAAATCTTAAAAAATTTACGCGTGGAGCACAGATTATGAAACAATTTCCAGCACATTGAGTATAGCGTCGACAGACATCGTCCTTAAATAATGCGAAATAGTATAAATCTGTAAATAAATTCGAAAAAATCATGCGTGGAGCACAGATTATGAAACAATTTCCAGCACATTGAGAATAGCATCGATAGACATCACCTTTAAATAACGCGAAATAGTATAAATCCGTAAACAAATTCAAAACAATCACGCGTGGAGCACAGATTATGAAACAATTTCCAGCACATTGTGAATAGCCTCGATAGACATCGCCTTTAAATAACGTGAAATCTTATAAATTTGTAAATAAATTCAAAAAAATCACGTGTGGAGCACAGATTATGTCCAGCACATTGAGAATAGCCTCAATAGACATCGCTTTTAAATAACGCGAAATAGTATAAATTTGTAAATAAATGCAAAAAAATCACGCGTGGAGCACAGATTATGAAACAATTTCCAGCACATTGAGAATAGCCTCGATAGACATCGCCTTTAAATAACGCGAAATAGCATAAATCTGTAAATAAATTTGAAAAAAAAATCACGCTTGGAGCATAGATTGTGAAACAATTTCCAGCATATTGAAAGTAGTCTCGATACCCATCACTTTTAAATAACGCGAAAAAGTATAAATCTGTAAACAAATTTAAAAACATCACGCGTTGAGCACAGATTATGAAACAATTTCCAGCACATTGAGAATAACCTCGATAGATATCACCTTTAAATAACGCGAAATAGTATAAATGCGTAAACAAATTCAAAAAAATCACGCGTGGAGCACAGATTATGAAACAATTTACAGCACATTGAGAATAGCCTCGATAGACATCGCATTTAAATAACGCGAAATAGTATAAATCTGTAAACAAATTCAAAAAAATCACGCGTGGAGCACAGATTATGAAACAATTTACAGCACATTGAGAATAGCCTCGATAGACATCACCTTTAAATAACGCGAAAAATTATAAATCTGTAAACAAATTGAAAAAAAAATCACGCTTGGAGCATAAATTGTCAAACAATTTCCAACACATTGAAAATAGTCTCGATAGACATCGCCTTTAAATAAAGCGAAATATCATAAATCCGTAAACAAATTTAAAAATATCACGCGTGGAGCACAGATTATGAAACAATTTCCAGCACATTGAGAATAGCCTCGATAGACATCGCCTTTAAATAACGCGAAATAGTATAAATCTGTAAACAAATTGAAAAAAAAAAAATCACGCTTGGAACATAAATTGTGAAACAATTCCCAGCACATTGAAAATAGTCTCGAGAGACATCGCATTTAAATAACGCGAAATAGTATAAATCTGTAAACAAATTCAAAAAAATCACGCGTGGAGCACAGATTATGAAACAATTTACAGCACATTGAGAATAGCCTCGATAGACATCGCCTTTAAATAACGCGAAATAGTATAAATCCGTAAACAAAATCAAACAATCCACGCGTGGAGCACAGATTATGGAACAATTTCCAGCACATTGAGAATAGTCTCGATAGCCATCGCCTTTAAATAACTCGAAATAGTATAAATCCGTAAACAAAATCAAACAATCCACGCGTGGAGCACAGATTATGGAACAATTTCCAGCACAATGAGAATAGCCTCGATAGACATCATCTTTAAATAACTCGAAATAGTATAAATCCGTAAATAAATGAAAAATTCAGGCGTGGAGCACAGATTATGAAACAATTTCCAGCACATTGAGAATAGCCTCGATAGACATCACCTTTAAATAACGCGAAATCTTATAAATTTGTAAATAAATTTAAAAAAATCACGCGTGGAGAACAGATTACGAAACAATTTCCAGCACATTGAGAATAGCCTCGACAGACATCGCCTTTAAATAACGCGAAATCTTATAAATTTGTAAATAAATTTAAAAAAATCACGGGTGGAGCACAGATTATGAAACAATTTCCAGCACATTGAGAATAGCCTCGATAGACATCACCTTTAAATAACGCGAAATACGAGTAGTATAAATCTCTA
Source organism: Maratus speciosus (assembly GCA_963932465.1). Classification (NCBI taxonomy): domain Eukaryota; kingdom Metazoa; phylum Arthropoda; class Arachnida; order Araneae; family Salticidae; genus Maratus; species Maratus speciosus. Next base: position 1,601,738 of record CAWVRF010001366.1, read on the forward strand.
AAAAAATTGAAAAAAAATTACGCTTGGAGCATAGATTTTGAAACAATTTCCAGCATATTGAATATAGTCTCGAGAGACATCGCCTTTAAATAACGCGAAATAGTATAAATCCGTAAACATATCTTAAAAATTTTACTCGTGGAGCACAGATTTTGAAACAATTTCCAGCATATTGAGTATAGCGTCGATAGACATCGTCTTTAAATAATGCGAAATAGTATAAATCTGTAAATAAATTCGAAAAAATCATGCGTGGAGCACAGATTATGAAACAATTTCCAGCACATTGAGAATAGCATCGATAGACATCACCTTTAAATAACGCGAAATAGTATAAATCCGTAAACAAATTCAAAACAATCACGCGTGGAGCACAGATTATGAAACAATTTCCAGCACATTGTGAATAGCCTCGATAGACATCGCCTTTAAATAACGTGAAATCTTATAAATTTGTAAATAAATTCAAAAAAATCACGTGTGGAGCACAGATTATATCCAGCACATTGAGAATAGCCTCAATAGACATCGCCTTTAAATAGCGCGAAATAGTACAAATTTGTAAATAAATGCAAAAAAATCACGCGCGGGGCACAGATTATGAAACAATTTCCAGCACATTGAGAATAGCCTCGATAGACATCGCCTTTAAATAACGCGAAATAGCATAAATCTGTAAATAAATTTGAAAGAAAAATCACGCTTGGAGCATAAATTGTGAAACAATTTCCAGCACATCGAAAATAGTCTCGATAGACATCGCCTTTAAATAAAGCGAAATATTATAAATCCGTAAACAAATTTAAAAACATCACGCGTTGAGCACAGATTATGAAACAATTTCCAGCACATTGAGAATAACCTCGATAGACATCACCTTTAAATAACGCGAAATAGTATAAATGCGTAAACAAATTCAAAAAAATCACGCGTGGAGCACAGATTATGAAACAATTTACAGCACATTGAGAATAGCCTCGATAGACATCGCCTTTAAATAACGCGAAATCTTATAAATTTGTAAATAAATTCAAAAAAATCACGCGTGGAGCACAGATTATGAAACAATTTCCAGCACATTGAGAATAGCCTCGATAGACATCGCCCTTAAATAACGCGAAATAGTATAAATCTGTAAACAAATTGAAAAAAAAAATCACGCTTGGAGCATAAATTATGAAACAATTTCCAGCACATTGAGAATAGCCTCGATAGACATCGCCTTTAAATAACGCGATATAGTATAAATCTGTAAACAAATTGAAAAAAAAAATCACGCTTGGAACATAAATTGTGAAACAATTTCCAGCACATTGAAAATAGTCTCGAGAGACATCGCATTTAAATAACGCGAAATAGTATAAATCTGTAAACAAATTCAAAAAAAATCACGCGTGGAGCACAGATTATGAAACAATTTACAGCACATTGAGAATAGCCTCGATAGACATCGAAGTTAAATAACGCGAAATCTTATAAATTTGTAAATAAATTTAAAAAAATCACGCGTGGAGCACAGATTATGAAACAATTTCCAGCACATTGAGAATAGCCTCGATAGACATCGCCTTTAAATAACGCGAAATAGTATAAATCTGTAAACAAATTGAAAAAAAAAATCACGCTTGGAACATAAATTGTGAAACAATTTCCAGTACATTGAAAATAGTCTCGATAGACATCGCCTTTAAATAACGTGAAATAGTATATATCTGTAAATATATTTGAAAAAAAAATCACGCTTGGAGCATAGATTGTGAAACAATTTCCAGCATACTGAATAGCCTCGATAGACATCACCTTTAAATAACGCGAAAAATTATAAATCTGTAAACAAATTGAAAAAAAAAATCACGCTTGGAGCATAAATTGTGAAACAATTTCCAACACATTGAAAATAGTCTCGGTAGACATCGCCTTTAAATAAAGCGAAATATCATAAATCCGTAAACAAATTTAAAAATATCACGCGTGGAGCACAGATTATGAAACAATTTCCAGCACATTGAGAATAGCCTCGATAGACATCGCCTTTAAATAACGCGAAATAGTATAAATCTGTAAACAAATTGAAAAAAAAAAATCACGCTTGGAACATAAATTGTGAAACAATTTCCAGCACATTGAAAATAGCCTCGATAGACATCGCCTTTAAATAACGCGAAATCTTATAAATTTGTAAATAAACTCAAAAAAATCACGCGTGGAGCACAGATTATGAAACAATTTCCAGCACATAGAGAATAGCCTCGATAGACATCGCCTTTAAATAACACGAAATAGTATAAATCCGTAAATAAATGAAAAAAAATCAGGCGTGGAACACAGATTATGAAACAATTTCCAGCACATTGAGAATAGTCTCGATAGCCATCGCCTTTAAATAACTCGAAATAGTATAAATCCGTAAACAAAATCAAACAATCCACGCGTGGAGCACAGATTATGGAACAATTTCCAGCACAATGAGAATAGCCTCGATAGACATCACCTTTAAATAACGCGAAATCTTTTAAATTTGTAAATAAATTTTAAAAAATCACGCGTGGAGCACAGATTACGAAACAATTTCCAGCACATTGAGAATAGCCTCGATAGACATCGCCTTTAAATAACGCGAAATCTTATAAATTTGTAAATAAATTTAAAAAAATCACGCGTGGAGCACAGATTATGAAACAATTTCCAGCACATTGAGAATAGCCTCGATAGACATCACCTTTAAATAACGCGAAATACGAGTAGTATAAATCTCTAAAAAAATTGAAAAAAAAAATTACGCTTGGAGCATAGATTCTGAAACAATTTCCAGCATATTGAAAATAGTCTCGAGAGACATCGCATTTAAATAATGCGAAATAGTATAAATCCGTAAACAAATCTTAAAAAATTTACGCGTGGAGCACAGATTATGAAACAATTTCCAGCACATTGAGTATAGCGTCGACAGACATCGTCCTTAAATAATGCTAAATAGTATAAATCTGTAAATAAATTCGAAAAAATCATGCGTGGAGCACAGATTATGAAACAATTTCCAGCACATTGAGAATAGCATCGATAGACATCACCTTTAAATAACGCGAAATAGTATAAATCCGTAAACAAATTCAAAACAATCACGCGTGGAGCACAGATTATGAAACAATTTCCAGCACATTGTGAATAGCCTCGATAGACATCGCCTTTAAATAACGTGAAATCTTATAAATTTGTAAATAAATTCAAAAAAATCACGTGTGGAGCACAGATTATGTCCAGCACATTGAGAATAGCCTCAATAGACATCGCCTTTAAATAACGCGAAATAGTATAAATTTGTAAATAAATGCAAAAAAATCACGCGCGGAGCACAGATTATGAAACAATTTCCAGCACATTGAGAATAGCCTCGATAGACATCGCCTTTAAATAACGCGAAATAGCATAAATCTGTAAATAAATTTGAAAAAAAAATCACGCTTGGAGCATAGATTGTGAAACAATTTCCAGCATATTGAAAATAGTCTCGATACCCATCACTTTTAAATAACGCGAAAAAGTATAAATCTGTAAACAAATTCAAAAAAATCACGCGTGGAGCACAGATTATGAAACAATTTACAGCACATTGAGAATAGCCTCGATAGACATCACCTTTAAATAACGCGAAAAATTATAAATCTGTAAACAAATTGAAAAAAAAAATCACGCTTGGAGCATAAATTGTGAAACAATTTCCAACACATTGAAAATAGTCTCGATAGACATCGCCCTTAAATAACGCGAAATATTATAAATCTGTAAATAAAATTGAAAAACAAATCACGCTTGGAGCATAGATTGTGAAACAATTTCCAGCATATTGAAAATAGTCTCGAGAGACATCGCATTTAAATAACGCGAAATAGTATAAATCTGTAAACAAATTCAAAAAAATCACGCGTGGAGCACAGATTATGAAACAATTTACAGCACATTGAGAATAGCCTCGATAGACATCACCTTTAAATAACGCGAAAAATTATAAATCTGTAAACAAATTGAAAAAAAAAATCACGCTTGGAGCATAAATTGTGAATTAATTTCCAACACATTGAAAATAGTCTCGATAGACATCGCCTTTAAATAAAGCGAAATATCATAAATCCGTAAACAAATTTAAAAATATCACGCGTGGAGCACAGATTATGAAACAATTTCCAGCACATTGAGAATAGCCTCGATAGACATCGCATTTAAATAACGCGAAATAGTATAAATCTGTAAACAAATTGAAAAAAAAATCACGCTTGGAACATAAATTGTGAAACAATTTCCAGCACATTGAAAATAGTCTCGAGAGACATCGCCTTTAAATAAAGCGAAATATCATAAATCCGTAAACAAATTTAAAAATATCACGCGTGGAGCACAGATTATGAAACAATTTCCAGCACATTGAGAATAGCCTCGATAGACATCGCCTTTAAATAACGCGAAATAGCATAAATCCGTAAATAAATGAAAAAAAATCAGGCGTGGAACACAGATTATGAAACAATTTCCAGCACATTGAGAATAGTCTCGATAGCCATCGCCTTTAAATAACTCGAAATAGTATAAATCCGTAAACAAAATCAAACAATCCACGCGTGGAGCACAGATTATGGAACAATTTCCAGCACAATGAGAATAGCCTCGATAGACATCACCTTTAAATAACGCGAAATCTTATAAATTTGTAAATAAATTTAAAAAAATCACGCGTGGAGCACAGATTACGAAACAATTTCCAGCACATTGAGAATAGCCTCGACAGACATCGCCTTTAAATAACGCGAAATCTTATAAATTTGTAAATAAATTTAAAAAAATCACGCATGGAGCACAGATTATGAAACAATTTCCAGCACATTGAGAATAGCCTCGATAGACATCACCTTTAAATAACGCGAAATACGAGTAGTATACATCTCTAAAAAAATTGAAAAAAAAATTACGCTTGGAGCATAGATTCTGAAACAATTTCCAGCATATTGAATATAGTCTCGAGAGACATCGCCTTTAAATAACGCGAAATAGTATAAATCCGTAAACATATCTTAAAAATTTTACGCGTGGAGCACAGATTATGAAACAATTTCCAGCATATTGAGTATAGCGTCGATAGACATCGTCTTTAAATAATGCGAAATAGTATAAATCTGTAAATAAATTCGAAAAAATCATGCGTGGAGCACAGATTATGAAACAATTTCCAGCACATTGAGAATAGCATCGATAGACATCACCTTTAAATAACGCGAAATAGTATAAATCCGTAAACAAATTCAAAACAATCACGCGTGGAGCACAGATTATGAAACAATTTCCAGCACATTGTGAATAGCCTCGATAGACATCGCCTTTAAATAACGTGAAATCTTATAAATTTGTAAATAAATTCAAAAAAATCACGTGTGGAGCACAGATTATATCCAGCACATTGAGAATAGCCTCAATAGACATCGCCTTTAAATAGCGCGAAATAGTACAAATTTGTAAATAAATGCAAAAAAATCACGCGCGGAGACAGATTATGAAACAATTTCCAGCACATTGAGAATAGCCTCGATAGACATCGCCTTTAAATAACGCGAAATAGCATAAATCTGTAAATAAATTTGAAAGAAAAATCACGCTTGGAGCATAGATTGTGAGACAATTTCCAGCATATTGAAAATAGTCTCGATACCCATCACTTTTAAATAACGCGAAAAAGTATAAATCTGTAAACAAATTGAAAAAAAAAATCACGCTTGGAGCATAAATTGTGAAACAATTTCCAGCACATCGAAAATAGTCTCGATAGACATCGCCTTTAAATAAAGCGAAATATTATAAATCCGTAAACAAATTTAAAAACATCACGCGTTGAGCACAGATTATGAAACAATTTCCAGCACATTGAGAATAACCTCGATAGACATCACCTTTAAATAACGCGAAATAGTATAAATGCGTAAACAAATTTAAAAAAATCACGCGTGGAGCACAGATTATGAAACAATTTACAGCACATTGAGAATAGCCTCGATAGACATCGCCTTTAAATAACGCGAAATCTTATAAATTTGTAAATAAATGCAAAAAAATCACGCGCGGAGCACAGATTATGAAACAATTTCCAGCACATTGAGAATAGCCTCGATAGACATCGCCTTTAAATAACGCGAAATAGCATAAATCTGTAAATAAATTTGAAAAAAAAATCACGCTTGGAGCATAGATTGTGAAACAATTTCCAGCATATTGAAAATAGTCTCGATACCCATCACTTTTAAATAACGCGAAAAAGTATAAATCTGTAAACAAATTCAAAAAAATCACGCGTGGAGCACAGATTATGAAACAATTTACAGCACATTGAGAATAGCCTCGATAGACATCACCTTTAAATAACGCGAAAAATTATAAATCTGTAAACAAATTGAAAAAAAAATCACGCTTGGAGCATAAATTGTGAAACAATTTCCAACACATTGAAAATAGTCTCGATAGACATCGCCCTTAAATAACGCGAAATAGTATAAATCTGTAAATAAAATTGAAAAAAAAATCACGCTTGGAGCATAGATTGTGAAACAATTTCCAGCATATTGAAAATATTCTCGAGAGACATCGCATTTAAATAACGCGAAATAGTATAAATCTGTAAACAAATTCAAAAAAATCACGCGTGGAGCACAGATTATGAAACAATTTACAGCACATTGAGATTAGCCTCGATAGACATCACCTTTAAATAACGCGAAAAATTATAAATCTGTAAACAAATTGAAAAAAAAAATCACGCTTCGAGCATAAATTGTGAAACAATTTCCAACACATTGAAAATAGTCTCGATAGACATCGCCTTTAAATAAAGCGAAATATCATAAATCCGTAAACAAATTTAAAAATATCACGCGTGGAGCACAGATTATGAAACAATTTCCAGCACATTGAGAATAGCCTCGATAGACATCGCATTTAAATAACGCGAAATAGTATAAATCTGTAAACAAATTGAAAAAAAAATCACGCTTGGAACATAAATTGTGAAACAATTTCCAGCACATTGAAAATAGTCTCGAGAGACATCGCATTTAAATAACGCGAAATAGTATAAATCTGTAAAAAATTTAAAAAAATCACGCGTGGAGCACAGATTATGAAACAATTTACAGCACATAGAGAATAGCCTCGATAGACATCGCCTTTAAATAACGCGAAATCTTATAAATTTGTAAATAAATTTAAAAAAATCACGCGTGGAGCACAGATTATGAAACAATTTCCAGCACATTGAGAATAGCCTCGATAGACATCGCCTTTAAATAACGCGAAATAGTATAAATCTGTAAACAAATTGAAAAAAAAAATCACGCTTGGAACATAAATTGTGAAACAATTTCCAGCACATTGAAAATAGTCTCGATAGACATCGCCTTTAAATAACGTGAAATAGTATATATCTGTAAATATATTTGAAAAAAAAATCACGCTTGGAGCATAGATTGTGAAACAATTTCCAGCATACTGAATAGCCTCGATAGACATCACCTTTAAATAACGCGAAAAATTATAAATCTGTAAACAAATTGAAAAAAAAAAATCACGCTTGGAGCATAAATTGTGAAACAATTTCCAACACATTGAAAATAGTCTCGGTAGACATCGCCTTTAAATAAAGCGAAATATCATAAATCCGTAAACAAATTTAAAAATATCACGCGTGGAGCACAGATTATGAAACAATTTCCAGCACATTGAGAATAGCCTCGATAGACATCGCCTTTAAATAACGCGAAATAGCATAAATCTGTAAACAAATTGAAAAAAAAAATCACGCTTGGAACATAAATTGTGAAACAATTTCCAGCACATTGAAAATAGCCTCGATAGACATCGCCTTTAAATAACGCGAAATCTTATAAATTTGTAAATAAACTCAAAAAAATCACGAGTGGAGCACAGATTATGAAACAATTTCCAGCACATTGAGAATAGTCTCGATAGCCATCGCCTTTAAATAACTCGAAATAGTATAAATCCGTAAACAAAATCAAACAATCCACGCGTGGAGCACAGATTATGGAACAATTTCCAGCACAATGAGAATAGCCTCGATAGACATCATCTTTAAATAACTCGAAATAGTATAAATCCGTAAATAAATGAAAAATTCAGGCGTGGAGCACAGATTATGAAACAATTTCCAGCACATTGAGAATAGCCTCGATAGACATCACCTTTAAATAACGCGAAATCTTATAAATTTGTAAATAAATTTAAAAAAATCACGCGTGGAGCACAGATTACGAAACAATTTCCAGCACATTGAGAATAGCCTCGACACACATCGCCTTTAAATAACGCGAAATCTTATAAATTTGTAAATAAATTTAAAAAAATCACGCGTGGAGCACAGATTATGAAACAATTTCCAGCACATTGAGAATAGCCTCGATAGACATCACCTTTAAATAACGCGAAATACGAGTAGTATACATCTCTAAAAAAATTGAAAAAAAAATTACGCTTGGAGCATAGATTCTGAAACAATTTCCAGCATATTGAATATAGTCTCGAGAGACATCGCCTTTAAATAACGCGAAATAGTATAAATCCGTAAACATATCTTAAAAATTTTACGCGTGGAGCACAGATTATGAAACAATTTCCAGCATATTGAGTATAGCGTCGATAGACATCGTCTTTAAATAATGCGAAATAGTATAAATCTGTAAATAAATTCGAAAAAATCATGCGTGGAGCACAGATTATGAAACAATTTCCAGCACATTGAGAATAGCATCGATAGACATCACCTTTAAATAACGCGAAATAGTATAAATCCGTAAACAAATTCAAAACAATCACGCGTGGAGCACAGATTATGAAACAATTTCCAGCACATTGTGAATAGCCTCGATAGACATCGCCTTTAAATAACGTGAAATCTTATAAATTTTTAAATAAATTCAAAAAAATCACGTGTGGAGCACAGATTATATCCAGCACATTGAGAATAGCCTCAATAGACATCGCCTTTAAATAGCGCGAAATAGTACAAATTTGTAAATAAATGCAAAAAAATCACGCGCGGAGACAGATTATGAAACAATTTCCAGCACATTGAGAATAGCCTCGATAGACATCGCCTTTAAATAACGCGAAATAGCATAAATCTGTAAATAAATTTGAAAGAAAAATCACGCTTGGAGCATAGATTGTGAAACAATTTCCAGCATATTGAAAATAGTCTCGATACCCATCACTTTTAAATAACGCGAAAAAGTATAAATCTGTAAACAAATTGAAAAAAAAAATCACGCTTGGAGCATAAATTGTGAAACAATTTCCAGCACATCGAAAATAGTCTCGATAGACATCGCCTTTAAATAAAGCGAAATATTATAAATCCGTAAACAAATTTAAAAACATCACGCGTTGAGCACAGATTATGAAACAATTTCCAGCACATTGAGAATAACCTCGATAGACATCACCTTTAAATAACGCGAAATAGTATAAATGCGTAAACAAATTTAAAAAAATCACGCGTGGAGCACAGATTATGAAACAATTTACAGCACATTGAGAATAGCCTCGATAGACATCGCCTTTAAATAACGCGAAATCTTATAAATTTGTAAATAAATGCAAAAAAATCACGCGCGGAGCACAGATTATGAAACAATTTCCAGCACATTGAGAATAGCCTCGATAGACATCGCCTTTAAATAACGCGAAATAGCATAAATCTGTAAATAAATTTGAAAAAAAAATCACGCTTGGAGCATAGATTGTGAAACAATTTCCAGCATATTGAAAATAGTCTCGATACCCATCACTTTTAAATAACGCGAAAAAGTATAAATCTGTAAACAAATTCAAAAAAATCACGCGTGAAGCACAGATTATGAAACAATTTACAGCACATTGAGAATAGCCTCGATAGACATCACCTTTAAATAACGCGAAAAATTATAAATCTGTAAACAAATTGAAAAAAAAAATCACGCTTGGAGCATAAATTGTGAAACAATTTCCAACACATTGAAAATAGTCTCGATAGACATCGCCCTTAAATAACGCGAAATAGTATAAATCTGTAAATAAAATTGAAAAAAAAATCACGCTTGGAGCATAGATTGTGAAACAATTTCCAGCATATTGAAAATAGTCTCGAGAGACATCGCATTTAAATAACGCGAAATAGTATAAATCTGTAAACAAATTCAAAAAAATCACGCGTGGAGCACAGATTATGAAACAATTTACAGCACATTGAGAATAGCCTCGATAGACATCACCTTTAAATAACGCGAAAAATTATAAATCTGTAAACAAATTGAAAAAAAAAATCACGCTTCGAGCATAAATTGTGAAACAATTTCCAACACATTGAAAATAGTCTCGATAGACATCGCCTTTAAATAAAGCGAAATATCATAAATCCGTAAACAAATTTAAAAATATCACGCGTGGAGCACAGATTATGAAACAATTTCCAGCACATTGAGAATAGCCTCGATAGACATCGCATTTAAATAACGCGAAATAGTATAAATCTGTAAACAAATTGAAAAAAAAATCACGCTTGGAACATAAATTGTGAAACAATTTCCAGCACATTGAAAATAGTCTCGAGAGACATCGCATTTAAATAACGCGAAATAGTATAAATCTGTAAACAAATTAAAAAAAATCACGCGTGGAGCACAGATTATGAAACAATTTACAGCACATAGAGAATAGCCTCGATAGACATCGCCTTTAAATAACGCGAAATCTTATAAATTTGTAAATAAATTTAAAAAAATCACGCGTGGAGCACAGATTATGAAACAATTTCCAGCACATTGAGAATAGCCTCGATAGACATCGCCTTTAAATAACGCGAAATAGTATAAATCTGTAAACAAATTGAAAAAAAAAATCACGCTTGGAACATAAATTGTGAAACAATTTCCAGCACATTGAAAATAGTCTCGATAGACATCGCCTTTAAATAACGTGAAATAGTATATATCTGTAAATATATTTGAAAAAAAAATCACGCTTGGAGCATAGATTGTGAAACAATTTCCAGCTTACTGAATAGCCTCGATAGACATCACCTTTAAATAACGCGAAAAATTATAAATCTGTAAAAAAATTGAAAAAAAAAAATCACGCTTGGAGCATAAATTGTGAAACAATTTCCAACACATTGAAAATAGTCTCGGTAGACATCGCCTTTAAATAAAGCGAAATATCATAAATCCGTAAACAAATTTAAAAATATCACGCGTGGAGCACAGATTATGAAACAATTTCCAGCACATTGAGAATAGCCTCGATAGACATCGCCTTTAAATAACGCGAAATAGCATAAATCTGTAAACAAATTGAAAAAAAAAATCACGCTTGGAACATAAATTGTGAAACAATTTCCAGCACATTGAAAATAGCCTCGATAGACATCGCCTTTAAATAACGCGAAATCTTATAAATTTGTAAATAAACTCAAAAAAATCACGAGTGGAGCACAGATTATGAAACAATTTCCAGCACATTGAGAATAGTCTCGATAGCCATCGCCTTTAAATAACTCGAAATAGTATAAATCCGTAAACAAAATCAAACAATCCACGCGTGGAGCACAGATTATGGAACAATTTCCAGCACAATGAGAATAGCCTCGATAGACATCATCTTTAAATAACTCGAAATAGTATAAATCCGTAAATAAATGAAAAATTCAGGCGTGGAGCACAGATTATGAAACAATTTCCAGCACATTGAGAATAGCCTCGATAGACATCACCTTTAAATAACGCGAAATCTTATAAATTTGTAAATAAATTTAAAAAAATCACGCGTGGAGCACAGATTACGAAACAATTTCCAGCACATTGAGAATAGCCTCGACACACATCGCCTTTAAATAACGCGAAATCTTATAAATTTGTAAATAAATTTAAAAAAATCACGCGTGGAGCACAGATTATGAAACAATTTCCAGCACATTGAAAATAGCCTCGATAGACATCACCTTTAAATAACGCGAAATACGAGTAGTATAAATCTCTAAAAAAATTGAAAAAAAAATTACGCTTGGAGCATAGATTCTGAAACAATTTCCAGCATATTGAATATAGTCTCGATAGACATCGCCTTTAAATAACGCGAAATCTTATAAATTTGTAAATAAATTTAAAAAAATCACGCGTGGAGCACAGATTATGAAACAATTTCCAGCACATTGAGAATAGCCTCGATAGACATCGCCTTTAAATAACGCGAAATAGTATAAATCTGTAAACAAATTGAAAAAAAAAATCACGCTTGGAACATAAATTGTGAAACAATTTCCAGCACATTGAAAATAGTCTCGATAGACATCGCCTTTAAATAACGTGAAATAGTATATATCTGTAAATATATTTGAAAAAAAAAATCACGCTTGGAGCATAGATTGTGAAACAATTTCCAGCATACTGAATAGCCTCGATAGACATCACCTTTAAATAACGCGAAAAATTATAAATCTGTAAACAAATTGAAAAAAAAATCACGCTTGGAGCATAAATTGTGAAACAATTTCCAACACATTGAAAATAGTCTCGGTAGACATCGCCTTTAAATAAAGCGAAATATCATAAATCCGTAAACAAATTTAAAAATATCACGCGTGGAGCACAGATTATGAAACAATTTCCAGCACATTGAGAATAGCCTCGATAGACATCGCCTTTAAATAACGCGAAATAGCATAAATCTGTAAACAAATTGAAAAAAAAAATCACGCTTGGAACATAAATTGTGAAACAATTTCCAGCACATTGAAAATAGCCTCGATAGACATCGCCTTTAAATAACGCGAAATCTTATAAATTTGTAAATAAACTCAAAAAAATCACGAGTGGAGCACAGATTATGAAACAATTTCCAGCACATTGAGAATAGTCTCGATAGCCATCGCCTTTAAATAACTCGAAATAGTATAAATCCGTAAACAAAATCAAACAATCCACGCGTGGAGCACAGATTATGGAACAATTTCCAGCACAATGAGAATAGCCTCGATAGACATCATCTTTAAATAACTCGAAATAGTATAAATCCGTAAATAAATGAAAAATTCAGGCGTGGAGCACAGATTATGAAACAATTTCCAGCACATTGAGAATAGCCTCGATAGACATCACCTTTAAATAACGCGAAATCTTATAAATTTGTAAATAAATTTAAAAAAATCACGCGTGGAGCACAGATTACGAAACAATTTCCAGCACATTGAGAATAGCCTCGACACACATCGCCTTTAAATAACGCGAAATCTTATAAATTTGTAAATAAATTTAAAAAAATCACGCGTGGAGCACAGATTATGAAACAATTTCCAGCACATTGAGAATAGCCTCGATAGACATCACCTTTAAATAACGCGAAATACGAGTAGTATAAATCTCTAAAAAAATTGAAAAAAAAATTACGCTTGGAGCATAGATTCTGAAACAATTTCCAGCATATTGAATATAGTCTCGAGAGACATCGCCTTTAAATAACGCGAAATAGTATAAATCCGTAAACATATCTTAAAAATTTTACGCGTGGAGCACAGATTATGAAACAATTTCCAGCATATTGAGTATAGCGTCGATAGACATCGTCTTTAAATAATGCGAAATAGTATAAATCTGTAAATAAATTCGAAAAAATCATGCGTGGAGCACAGATTATGAAACAATTTCCAGCACATTGAGAATAGCATCGATAGACATCACCTTTAAATAACGCGAAATAGTATAAATCCGTAAACAAATTCAAAACAATCACGCGTGGAGCACAGATTATGAAACAATTTCCAGCACATTGTGAATAGCCTCGATAGACATCGCCTTTAAATAACGTGAAATCTTATAAATTTGTAAATAAATTCAAAAAAATCACGTGTGGAGCACAGATTATATCCAGCACATTGAGAATAGCCTCAATAGACATCGCCTTTAAATAGCGCGAAATAGTACAAATTTGTAAATAAATGCAAAAAAATCACGTGCGGAGCACAGATTATGAAACAATTTCCAGCACATTGAGAATAGCCTCGATAGACATCGCCTTTAAATAACGCGAAATAGCATAAATCTGTAAATAAATTTGAAAGAAAAATCACGCTTGGAGCATAGATTGTGAAACAATTTCCAGCATATTGAAAATAGTCTCGATACCCATCACTTTTAAATAACGCGAAAAAGTATAAATCTGTAAACAAATTGAAAAAAAAAATCACGCTTGGAGCATAAATTGTGAAACAATTTCCAGCACATCGAAAATAGTCTCGATAGACATCGCCTTTAAATAAAGCGAAATATTATAAATCCGTAAACAAATTTAAAAACATCACGCGTTGAGCACAGATTATGAAACAATTTCCAGCACATTGAGAATAACCTCGATAGACATCACCTTTAAATAACGCGAAATAGTATAAATGCGTAAACAAATTCAAAAAAATCACGCGTGGAGCACAGATTATGAAACAATTTACAGCACATTGAGAATAGCCTCGATAGACATCGCCTTTAAATAACGCGAAATCTTATAAATTTGTAAATAAATTCAAAAAAATCACGCGTGGAGACAGATTATGAAACAATTTCCAGCACATTGAGAATAGCCTCGATAGACATCGCCCTTAAATAACGCGAAATAGTATAAATCTGTAAACAAATTTTAAAAAAAATCACGCTTGGAACATAAATTGTGAAACAATTTCCAGTACATTGAAAATAGTCTCGATAGACATCGCCTTAAAATAACGTGAAATAGTATAAATCTGTAAACAAATTCAAAAAAATCACGCGTGGAGCACAGATTATGAAACAATTTACAGCACATTGAGAATAGCCTCGATAGACATCGAAGTTAAATAACGCGAAATCTTATAAATTTGTAAATAAATTTAAAAAAATCACGCGTGGAGCACAGATTATGAAACAATTTCCAGCACATTGAGAATAGCCTCGATAGACATCGCCTTTAAATAACGCGAAATAGTATATATCTGTAAACAAATTGAAAAAAAAATCACGCTTGGAACATAAATTGTGAAACAATTTCCAGTACATTGAAAATAGTCTCGATAGACATCGCCTTTAAATAACGTGAAATAGTATATATCTGTAAATATATTTGAAAAAATTCACGCTTGGAGCATAGATTGTGAAACAATTTCCAGCATACTGAATAGCCTCGATAGACATCACCTTTAAATAACGCGAAAAATTATAAATCTGTAAACAAATTGAAAAAAAAATCACGCTTGGAGCATAAATTGTGAAACAATTTCCAACACATTGAAAATAGTCTCGGTAGACATCGCCTTTAAATAAAGCGAAATATCATAAATCCGTAAACAAATTTAAAAATATCACGCGTGGAGCACAGATTATGAAACAATTTCCAGCACATTGAGAATAGCCTCGATAGACATCGCCTTTAAATAACGCGAAATAGTATAAATCTGTAAACAAATTGAAAAAAAAATCACGCTTGGAACATAAATTGTGAAACAATTTCCAGCACATTGAAAATAGCCTCGATAGACACCGCCTTTAAATAACGCGAAATCTTATAAATTTGTAAATAAACTCAAAAAATCACGCGTGGAGCACAGATTATGAAACAATTTCCAGCACATAGAGAATAGCCTCGATGGACATCGCCTTTAAATAACACGAAATAGTATAAATCCGTAAATAAATGAAAAAAAATCAGGCGTGGAACACAGATTATGAAACAATTTCCAGCACATTGAGAATAGTCTCGATAGCCATCGCCTTTAAATAACTCGAAATAGTATAAATCCGTAAACAAAATCAAACAATCCACGCGTGGAGCCCAGATTATGGAACAATTTCCAGCACAATGAGAATAGCCTCGATAGACATCATCTTTAAATAACTCGAAATAGTATAAATCCGTAAATAAATGAAAAATTCAGGCGTGGAGCACAGATTATGAAACAATTTCCAGCACATTGAGAATAGCCTCGATAGACATCACCTTTAAATAACGCGAAATCTTATAAATTTGTAAATAAATTTTAAAAAATCACGCGTGGAGCACAGATTATGAAACAATTTCCAGCACATTGAGAATAGCCTCGATAGACATCACTTTTAAATAACGCGAAATACGAGTAGTATAAATCTCTAAAAAAATTGAAAAAAAAATTACGCTTGGAGCATAGATTCTGAAACAATTTCCAGCATATTGAATATAGTCTCGAGAGACATCGCCTTTAAATAACGCGAAATAGTATAAATCCGTAAACATATCTTAAAAATTTTACGCGTGGAGCACAGATTATGAAACAATTTCCAGCATATTGAGTATAGCGTCGATAGACATCGTCTTTAAATAATGCGAAATAGTATAAATCTGTAAATAAATTCGAAAAAATCATGCGTGGAGCACAGATTATGAAACAATTTCCAGCACATTGAGAATAGCATCGATAGACATCACCTTTAAATAACGCGAAATAGTATAAATCCGTAAACAAATTCAAAACAATCACGCGTGGAGCACAGATTATGAAACAATTTCCAGCACATTGTGAATAGCCTCGATAGACATCGCCTTTAAATAACGTGAAATCTTATAAATTTGTAAATAAATTAAAAAAAATCACGTGTGGAGCACAGATTATATCCAGCACATTGAGAATAGCCTCAATAGACATCGCCTTTAAATAGCGCGAAATAGTACAAATTTGTAAATAAATGCAAAAAAATCACGCGCGGAGCACAGATTATGAAACAATTTCCAGCACATTGAGAATAGCCTCGATAGACATCGCCTTTAAATAACGCGAAATAGCATAAATCTGTAAATAAATTTGAAAGAAAAATCACGCTTGGAGCATAGATTGTGAAACAATTTCCAGCATATTGAAAATAGTCTCGATACCCATCACTTTTAAATAACGCGAAAAAGTATAAATCTGTAAACAAATTGAAAAAAAAATCACGCTTGGAGCATAAATTGTGAAACAATTTCCAGCACATCGAAAATAGTCTCGATAGACATCGCCTTTAAATAAAGCGAAATATTATAAATCCGTAAACAAATTTAAAAACATCACGCGTTGAGCACAGATTATGAAACAATTTCCAGCACATTGAGAATAACCTCGATAGACATCACCTTTAAATAACGCGAAATAGTATAAATGCGTAAACAAATTCAAAAAAATCACGCGTGGAGCACAGATTATGAAACAATTTACAGCACATTGAGAATAGCCTCGATAGACATCGCCTTTAAATAACGCGAAATCTTATAAATTTGTAAATAAATGCAAAAAAATCACGCGCGGATCACAGATTATGAAACAATTTCCAGCACATTGAGAATAGCCTCGATAGACATCGCCTTTAAATAACGCGAAATAGCATAAATCTGTAAATAAATTTGAAAAAAAAAATCACGCTTGGAGCATAGATTGTGAAACAATTTCCAGCATATTGAAAATAGTCTCGATACCCATCACTTTTAAATAACGCGAAAAAGTATAAATCTGTAAACAAATTCAAAAAAATCACGCGTGGAGCACAGATTATGAAACAATTTACAGCACATTGAGAATAGCCTCGATAGACCTCACCTTTAAATAACGCGAAAAATTATAAATCTGTAAACAAATTGAAAAAAAAAATCACGCTTGGAGCATAAATTGTGAAATAATTTCCAACACATTGAAAATAGTCTCGATAGACATCGCCCTTAAATAACGCGAAATAGTATAAATCTGTAAATAAAATTGAAAAAAAAATCACGCTTGGAGCATAGATTGTGAAACAATTTCCAGCATATTGAAAATAGTCTCGAGAGACATCGCATTTAAATAACGCGAAATAGTATAAATCTGTAAACAAATTCAAAAAAATCACGCGTGGAGCACAGATTATGAAACAATTTACAGCACATTGAGAATAGCCTCGATAGACATCACCTTTAAATAACGCGAAAAATTATAAATCTGTAAACAAATTGAAAAAAAAAATCACGCTTGGAGCATAAATTGTGAAACAATTTCCAACACATTGAAAATAGTCTCGATAGACATCGCCTTTAAATAAAGCGAAATATCATAAATCCGTAAACAAATTTAAAAATATCACGCGTGGAGCACAGATTATGAAACAATTTCCAGCACATTGAGAACAGCCTCGATAGACATCGCATTTAAATAACGCGAAATAGTATAAATCTGTAAACAAATTGAAAAAAAAATCACGCTTGGAACATAAATTGTGAAACAATTTCCAGCACATTGAAAATAGTCTCGAGAGACATCGCATTTAAATAACGCGAAATAGTATAAATCTGTAAACAAATTAAAAAAAATCACGCGTGGAGCACAGATTATGAAACAATTTACAGCACATTGAGAATAGCCTCGATAGACATCGCCTTTAAATAACGCGAAATCTTATAAATTTGTAAATAAATTTAAAAAAATCACGCGTGGAGCACAGATTATGAAACAATTTCCAGCACATTGAGAATAGCCTCGATAGACATCGCCTTTAAATAACGCGAAATAGTATAAATCTGTAAACAAATTGAAAAAAAAAATCACGCTTGGAACATAAATTGTGAAACAATTTCCAGCACATTGAAAATAGTCTCGATAGACATCGCCTTTAAATAACGTGAAATAGTATATATCTGTAAATATATTTGAAAAAAAAATCACGCTTGGAGCATAGATTGTGAAACAATTTCCAGCATACTGAATAGCCTCGATAGACATCACCTTTAAATAACGCGAAAAATTATAAATCTGTAAACAAATTGAAAAAAAAAATCACGCTTGGAGCATAAATTGTGAAACAATTTCCAACACATTGAAAATAGTCTCGGTAGACATCGCCTTTAAATAAAGCGAAATATCATAAATCCGTAAACAAATTTAAAAATATCACGCGTGGAGCACAGATTATGAAACAATTTCCAGCACATTGAGAATAGCCTCGATAGACATCGCCTTTAAATAACGCGAAATAGTATAAATCTGTAAACAAATTGAAAAAAAAAATCACGCTTGGAACATAAATTGTGAAACAATTTCCAGCACATTGAAAATAGCCTCGATAGACATCGCCTTTAAATAACGCGAAATCTTATAAATTTGTAAATAAACTCAAAAAAATCACGAGTGGAGCACAGATTATGAAACAATTTCCAGCACATTGAGAATAGTCTCGATAGCCATCGCCTTTAAATAACTCGAAATAGTATAAATCCGTAAACAAAATCAAACAATCCACGCGTGGAGCACAGATTATGGAACAATTTCCAGCACAATGAGAATAGCCTCGATAGACATCATCTTTAAATAACTCGAAATAGTATAAATCCGTAAATAAATGAAAAATTCAGGCGTGGAGCACAGATTATGAAACAATTTCCAGCACATTGAGAATAGCCTCGATAGACATCACCTTTAAATAACGCGAAATCTTATAAATTTGTAAATAAATTTAAAAAAATCACGCGTGGAGCACAGATTACGAAACAATTTCCAGCACATTGAGAATAGCCTCGACACACATCGCCTTTAAATAACGCGAAATCTTATAAATTTGTAAATAAATTTAAAAAAATTACGCTTGGAGCATAGATTCTGAAACAATTTCCAGCATATTGAATATAGTCTCGAGAGACATCGCCTTTAAATAACGCGAAATAGTATAAATCCGTAAACATATCTTAAAAATTTTACGCGTGGAGCACAGATTATGAAACAATTTCCAGCATATTGAGTATAGCGTCGATAGACATCGTCTTTAAGTAATGCGAAATAGTATAAATCTGTAAATAAATTCGAAAAAATCATGCGTGGAGCACAGATTATGAAACAATTTCCAGCACATTGAGAATAGCATCGATAGACATCACCTTTAAATAACGCGAAATAGTATAAATCCGTAAACAAATTCAAAACTATCACGCGTGGAGCACAGATGATGAAACAATTTCCAGCACATTGTGAATAGCCTCGATAGACATCGCCTTTAATTAACGTGAAATCTTATAAATTTGTAAATAAATTAAAAAAAATCACGTGTGGAGCACAGATTATATCCAGCACATTGAGAATAGCCTCAATAGACATCGCCTTTAAATAACGCGAAATCTTATAAATTTGTAAATAAATTTAAAAAAATCACGCGTGGAGCACAGATTATGAAACAATTTCCAGCACATTGAGAATAGCCTCGATAGACATCGCCTTTAAATAACGCGAAATAGTATAAATCTGTAAACAAATTGAAAAAAAAAAATCACGCTTGGAACATAAATTGTGAAACAATTTCCAGCACATTGAAAATAGTCTCGATAGACATCGCCTTTAAATAACGTGAAATAGTATATATCTGTAAATATATTTGAAAAAAAAATCACGCTTGGAGCATAGATTGTGAAACAATTTCCAGCATACTGAATAGCCTCGATAGACATCACCTTTAAATAACGCGAAAAATTATAAATCTGTAAACAAATTGAAAAAAAAAATCACGCTTGGAGCATAAATTGTGAAACAATTTCCAACACATTGAAAATAGTCTCGGTAGACATCGCCTTTAAATAAAGCGAAATATCATAAATCCGTAAACAAATTTAAAAATATCACGCGTGGAGCACAGATTATGAAACAATTTCCAGCACATTGAGAATAGCCTCGATAGACATCGCCTTTAAATAACGCGAAATAGTATAAATCTGTAAACAAATTGAAAAAAAAAATCACGCTTGGAACATAAATTGTGAAACAATTTCCAGCACATTGAAAATAGCCTCGATAGACATCGCCTTTAAATAACGCGAAATCTTATAAATTTGTAAATAAACTCAAAAAAATCACGAGTGGAGCACAGATTATGAAACAATTTCCAGCACATTGAGAATAGTCTCGATAGCCATCGCCTTTAAATAACTCGAAATAGTATAAATCCGTAAACAAAATCAAACAATCCACGCGTGGAGCACAGATTATGGAACAATTTCCAGCACAATGAGAATAGCCTCGATAGACATCATCTTTAAATAACTCGAAATAGTATAAATCCGTAAATAAATGAAAAATTCAGGCGTGGAGCACAGATTATGAAACAATTTCCAGCACATTGAGAATAGCCTCGACACACATCGCCTTTAAATAACGCGAAATCTTATAAATTTGTAAATAAATTTAAAAAAATTACGCTTGGAGCATAGATTCTGAAACAATTTCCAGCATATTGAATATAGTCTCGAGAGACATCGCCTTTAAATAACGCGAAATAGTATAAATCCGTAAACATATCTTAAAAATTTTACGCGTGGAGCACAGATTATGAAACAATTTCCAGCATATTGAGTATAGCGTCGATAGACATCGTCTTTAAATAATGCGAAATAGTATAAATCTGTAAATAAATTCGAAAAAATCATGCGTGGAGCACAGATTATGAAACAATTTCCAGCACATTGAGAATAGCATCGATAGACATCACCTTTAAATAACGCGAAATAGTATAAATCCGTAAACAAATTCAAAACTATCACGCGTGGAGCACAGATGATGAAACAATTTCCAGCACATTGTGAATAGCCTCGATAGACATCGCCTTTAATTAACGTGAAATCTTATAAATTTGTAAATAAATTAAAAAAAATCACGTGTGGAGCACAGATTATATCCAGCACATTGAGAATAGCCTCAATAGACATCGCCTTTAAATAGCGCGAAATAGTACAAATTTGTAAATAAATGCAAAAAAATCACGCGCGGAGCACAGATTATGAAACAATTTCCAGCATATTGAAAATAGTCTCGATACCCATCACTTTTAAATAACGCGAAAAAGTATAAATCTGTAAACAAATTGAAAAAAAAAATCACGCTTGGAGCATAAATTGTGAAACAATTTCCAGCACATCGAAAATAGTCTCGATAGACATCGCCTTTAAATAACGCGATATAGTATAAATCTGTAAACAAATTGAAAAAAAATCACGCTTGGAACATAAATTGTGAAACAATTTCCAGCACATTGAAAATAGTCTCGAGAGACATCGCATTTAAATAACGCGAAATAGTATAAATCTGTAAACAAATTCAAAAAAATCACGCGTGGAGCACAGATTATGAAATAATTTACAGCACATTGAGAATAGCCTCGATAGACATCGAAGTTAAATAACGCGAAATCTTATAAATTTGTAAATAAATTTAAAAAAATCACGCGTGGAGCACAGATTATGAAACAATTTCCAGCACATTGAGAATAGCCTCGATAGACATCGCCTTTAAATAACGCGAAATAGTATAAATCTGTAAACAAATTGAAAAAAAAAATCACGCTTGGAACATAAATTGTGAAACAATTTCCAGTACATTGAAAATAGTCTCGATAGACATCGCCTTTAAATAACGTGAAATAGTATATATCTGTAAATATATTTGAAAAAAAAATCACGCTTGGAGCATAGATTGTGAAACAATTTCCAGCATACTGAATAGCCTCGATAGACATCACCTTTAAATAACGCGAAAAATTATAAATCTGTAAACAAATTGAAAAAAAAAATCACGCTTGGAGCATAAATTGTGAAACAATTTCCAACACATTGAAAATAGTCTCGGTAGACATCGCCTTTAAATAAAGCGAAATATCATAAATCCGTAAACAAATTTAAAAATATCACGCGTGGTGCACAGATTATGAAACAATTTCCAGCACATTGAGAATAGCCTCGATAGACAACGCCTTTAAATAACGCGAAATAGTATAAATCTGTAAACAAATTGAAAAAAAAAATCACGCTTGGAACATAAATTGTGAAACAATTTCCAGCACATTGAAAATAGCCTCGATAGACATCGCCTTTAAATAACGCGAAATCTTATAAATTTGTAAATAAACTCAAAAAAATCACGCGTGGAGCACAGATTATGAAACAATATCCAGCACATAGAGAATAGCCTCGATGGACATCGCCTTTAAATAACACGAAATAGTATAAATCCGTAAATAAATGAAAAAAAATCAGGCGTGGAACACAGATTATGAAACAATTTCCAGCACATTGAGAATAGTCTCGATAGCCATCGCCTTTAAATAACTCGAAATAGTATAAATCCGTACACAAAATCAAACAATCCACGCGTGGAGCACAGATTATGGAACAATTTCCAGCACAATGAGAATAGCCTCGATAGACATCATCTTTAAATAACTCGAAATAGTATAAATCCGTAAATAAATGAAAAATTCAGGCGTGGAGCACAGATTATGAAACAATTTCCAGCACATTGAGAATAGCCTCGATAGACATCACCTTTAAATAACGCGAAATCTTTTAAATTTGTAAATAAATTTAAAAAAATCACGCGTGGAGCACAGATTACGAAACAATTTCCAGCACATTGAGAATAGCCTCGATAGACATCGCCTTTAAATAACGCGAAATCTTATAAATTTGTAAATAAATTTAAAAAAATCACGCGTGGAGCACAGACTATGAAACAATTTCCAGCACATTGAGAATAGCCTCGATAGACATCACCTTTAAATAACGCGAAATACGAGTAGTATAAATCTCTAAAAAAATTGAAAAAAAAAATTACGCTTGGAGCATAGATTCTGAAACAATTTCCAGCATATTGAAAATAGTCTCGAGAGACATCGCATTTAAATAATGCGAAATAGTATAAATCCGTAAAAAAATCTTAAAAAATTTACGCGTGGAGCACAGATTATGAAACAATTTCCAGCACATTGAGTATAGCGTCGACAGACATCGTCCTTAAATAATGCGAAATAGTATAAATCTGTAAATAAATTCGAAAAAATCACGCGTGGAGCACAGATTATGAAACAATTTCCAGCACATTGTGAATAGCCTCGATAGACATCGCCTTTAAATAACGTGAAATCTTATAAATTTGTAAATAAATTCAAAAAAATCACGTGTGGAGCACAGATTATGTCCAGCACATTGAGAATAGCCTCAATAGACATCGCCTTTAAATAACGCGAAATAGTATACATCCGTAAACAAATTCAAAACAATCACGCGTGGAGCACAGATTATGAAACAATTTCCAGCACATTGTGAATAGCCTCGATAGACATCGCCTTTAAATAACGTGAAATCTTATAAATTTGTAAATAAATTCAAAAAAATCACGTGTGGAGCACAGATTATGTCCAGCACATTGAGAATAGCCTCAATAGACATCGCCTTTAAATAACGCGAAATAGTATAAATTTGTAAAAAAATCACGCGCGGAGCACAGATTATGAAACAATTTCCAGCACATTGAGAATAGCCTCGATAGACATCGCCTTTAAATAACGCGAAATAGCATAAATCTGTACATAAATTTGAAAAAAAAATCACGCTTGGAGCATAGATTGTGAAACAATTTCCAGCATATTGAAAATAGTCTCGATACCCATCACTTTTAAATAACGCGAAAAAGTATAATTCTGTAAACAAATTCAAAAAAATCACGCGTGGAGCACAGATTATGAAACAATTTACAGCACATTGAGAATAGCCTCGATAGACATCACCTTTAAATAACGCGAAAAATTATAAATCTGTAAACAAATTGAAAAAAAAAATCACGCTTGGAGCATAAATTGTGAAACAATTTTCAACACATTGAAAATAGTCTCGATAGACATCGCCCTTAAATAACGCGAAATAGTATAAATCTGTAAATAAAATTGAAAAAAAAATCACGCTTGGAGCATAGATTGTGAAACAATTTCCAACACATTGAAAATAGTCTCGGTAGACATCGCCTTTAAATAAAGCGAAATATCATAAATCCGTAAACAAATTTAAAAATATCACGCGTGGTGCACAGATTATGAAACAAT
Source organism: Maratus speciosus (assembly GCA_963932465.1). Classification (NCBI taxonomy): domain Eukaryota; kingdom Metazoa; phylum Arthropoda; class Arachnida; order Araneae; family Salticidae; genus Maratus; species Maratus speciosus. The sequence continues at coordinate 1,626,664 of CAWVRF010001366.1, forward strand.
TTCCAGCACATTGAGAATAGCCTCGATAGACAACGCCTTTAAATAACGCGAAATAGCATAAATCTGTAAATAAATTTGAAAAAAAAATCACGCTTGGAGCATAGATTGTGAAACAATTTCCAGCATATTGAAAATAGTCTCGATACCCATCACTTTTAAATAACGCGAAAAAGTATAAATCTGTAAACAAATTGAAAAAAAAAATCACGCTTGGAGCATAAATTGTGAAACAATTTCCAGCACATCGAAAATAGTCTCGATAGACATCGCCTTTAAATAAAGCGAAATATTATAAATCCGTAAACAAATTAAAAAACATCACGCGTTGAGCACAGATTATGAAACAATTTCCAGCACATTGAGAATAACCTCGATAGACATCACCTTTAAATAACGCGAAATAGTATAAATGCGTAAACAAATTCAAAAAAATCACGCGTGGAGCACAGATTATGAAACAATTTACAGCACATTGAGAATAGCCTCGATAGACATCGCCTTTAAATAACGCGAAATCTTATAAATTTGTAAATAAATGCAAAAAAATCACGCGCGGAGCACAGATTATGAAACAATTTCCAGCACATTGAGAATAGCCTCGATAGACATCGCCTTTAAATAACGCGAAATAGCATAAATCTGTAAATAAATTTGAAAAAAAAATCACGCTTGGAGCATAGATTGTGAAACAATTTCCAGCATATTGAAAATAGTCTCGATACCCATCACTTTTAAATAACGCGAAAAAGTATAAATCTGTAAAGAAATTCAAAAAAATCACGCGTGGAGCACAGATTATGAAACAATTTACAGCACATTGAGAATAGCCTCGATAGACCTCACCTTTAAATAACGCGAAAAATTATAAATCTGTAAACAAATTGAAAAAAAAAATCACGCTTGGAGCATAAATTGTGAAACAATTTCCAACACATTGAAAATAGTCTCGATAGACATCGCCCTTAAATAACGCGAAATAGTATAAATCTGTAAATAAAATTGAAAAAAAAATCACGCTTGGAGCATAGATTGTGAAACAATTTCCAGCATATTGAAAATAGTCTCGAGAGACATCGCATTTAAATAACGCGAAATAGTATAAATCTGTAAACAAATTCAAAAAAATCACGCGTGGAGCACAGATTATGAAACAATTTACAGCACATTGAGAATAGCCTCGATAGACATCACCTTTAAATAACGCGAAAAATTATAAATCTGTAAACAAATTGAAAAAAAAAATCACGCTTGGAGCATAAATTGTGAAACCATTTCCAACACATTGAAAATAGTCTCGATAGACATCGCCTTTAAATAAAGCGAAATATCATAAATCCGTAAACAAATTTAAAAATATCACGCGTGGAGCACAGATTATGAAACAATTTACAGCACATTGAGAATAGTCTCGATAGACATCGCCTTTAAATAACGCGAAATCTTATAAATTTGTAAATAAATTTAAAAAAATCACGCGTGGAGCACAGATTATGAAACAATTTCCAGCACATTGAGAATAGCCTCGATAGACATCGCCTTTAAATAACGCGAAATAGTATAAATCTGTAAACAAATTGAAAAAAAAAATCACGCTTGGAACATAAATTGTGAAACAATTTCCAGCACATTGAAAATAGTCTCGATAGACATCGCCTTTAAATAACGTGAAATAGTATATATCTGTAAATATATTTGAAAAAAAAATCACGCTTGGAGCATAGATTGTGAAACAATTTCCAGCATACTGAATAGCCTCGATAGACATCACCTTTAAATAACGCGAAAAATTATAAATCTGTAAACAAATTGAAAAAAAAAATCACGCTTGGAGCATAAATTGTGAAACAATTTCCAGCACATTGAAAATAGCCTCGATAGACATCGCCTTTAAATAACGCGAAATCTTATAAATTTGTAAATAAACTCAAAAAAATCACGAGTGGAGCACAGATTATGAAACAATTTCCAGCACATTGAGAATAGTCTCGATAGCCATCGCCTTTAAATAACTCGAAATAGTATAAATCCGTAAACAAAATCAAACAATCCACGCGTGGAGCACAGATTATGGAACAATTTCCAGCACAATGAGAATAGCCTCGATAGACATCATCTTTAAATAACTCGAAATAGTATAAATCCGTAAATAAATGAAAAATTCAGGCGTGGAGCACAGATTATGAAACAATTTCCAGCACATTGAGAATAGCCTCGATAGACATCACCTTTAAATAACGCGAAATCTTATAAATTTGTAAATAAATTTAAAAAAATCACGCGTGGAGCACAGATTACGAAACAATTTCCAGCACATTGAGAATAGCCTCGACACACATCGCCTTTAAATAACGCGAAATCTTATAAATTTGTAAATAAATTTAAAAAAATCACGCGTGGAGCACAGATTATGAAACAATTTCCAGCACATTGAGAATAGCCTCGATAGACATCACCTTTAAATAACGCGAAATACGAGTAGTATAAATCTCTAAAAAAATTGAAAAAAAAATTACGCTTGGAGCATAGATTCTGAAACAATTTCCAGCATATTGAATATAGTCTCGAGAGACATCGCCTTTAAATAACGCGAAATAGTATAAATCCGTAAACATATCTTAAAAATTTTACGCGTGGAGCACAGATTATGAAACAATTTCCAGCATATTGAGTATAGCGTCGATAGACATCGTCTTTAAATAATGCGAAATAGTATAAATCTGTAAATAAATTCGAAAAAATCATGCGTGGAGCACAGATTATGAAACAATTTCCAGCACATTGAGAATAGCATCGATAGACATCACATTTAAATAACGCGAAATAGTATAAATCCGTAAACAAATTCAAAACAATCACGCGTGGAGCACAGATTATGAAACAATTTCCAGCACATTGTGAATAGCCTCGATAGACATCGCCTTTAATTAACGTGAAATCTTATAAATTTGTAAATAAATTTAAAAAAATCACGTGTGGAGCACAGATTATATCCAGCACATTGAGAATAGCCTCAATAGACATCGCCTTTAAATAGCGCGAAATAGTACAAATTTGTAAATAAATGCAAAAAAATCACGCGCGGAGCTCAGATTATGAAACAATTTCCAGCACATTGAGAATAGCCTCGATAGACATCGCCTTTAAATAACGCGAAATAGCATAAATCTGTAAATAAATTTGAAAGAAAAATCACGCTTGGAGCATAGATTGTGAAACAATTTCCAGCATATTGAAAATAGTCTCGATACCCATCACTTTTAAATAACGCGAAAAAGTATAAATCTGTAAACAAATTGAAAAAAAAAATCACGCTTGGAGCATAAATTGTGAAACAATTTCCAGCACATCGAAAATAGTCTCGATAGACATCGCCTTTAAATAAAGCGAAATATTATAAATCCGTAAACAAATTTAAAAACATCACGCGTTGAGCACAGATTATGAAACAATTTCCAGCACATTGAGAATAACCTCGATAGACATCACCTTTAAATAACGCGAAATAGTATAAATGCGTAAACAAATTCAAAAAAATCACGCGTGGAGCACAGATTATGAAACAATTTACAGCACATTGAGAATAGCCTCGATAGACATCGCCTTTAAATAACGCGAAATCTTATAAATTTGTAAATAAATTTAAAAAAATCACGCGTGGAGCACAGATTATGAAACAATTTCCAGCACATTGAGAATAGCCTCGATAGACATCGCCCTTAAATAACGCGAAATAGTATAAATCTGTAAACAAATTGAAAAAAAAAATCACGCTTGGAGCATAAATTATGAAACAATTTCCAGCACATTGAGAATAGCCTCGATAGACATCGCCTTTAAATAACGCGATATAGTATAAATCTGTAAACAAATTGAAAAAAAAATCACGCTTGGAACATAAATTGTGAAACAATTTCCAGCACATTGAAAATAGTCTCGAGAGACATCGCATTTAAATAACGCGAAATAGTATAAATCTGTAAACAAATTCAAAAAAATCACGCGTGGAGCACAGATTATGAAACAATTTACAGCACATTGAGAATAGCCTCGATAGACATCGAAGTTAAATAACGCGAAATCTTATAAATTTGTAAATAAATTTAAAAAAATCACGCGTGGAGCACAGATTATGAAACAATTTCCAGCACATTGAGAATAGCCTCGATAGACATCGCCTTTAAATAACGCGAAATAGTATAAATCTGTAAACAAATTGAAAAAAAAAATCACGCTTGGAACATAAATTGTGAAACAATTTCCAGTACATTGAAAATAGTCTCGATAGACATCGCCTTTAAATAACGTGAAATAGTATATATCTGTAAATATATTTGAAAAAAAAATCACGCTTGGAGCATTGATTGTGAAACAATTTCCAGCATACTGAATAGCCTCGATAGACATCACCTTTAAATAACGCGAAAAATTATAAATCTGTAAACAAATTGAAAAAAAAAATCACGCTTGGAGCATAAATTGTGAAACAATTTCCAACACATTGAAAATAGTCTCGGTAGACATCGCCTTTAAATAAAGCGAAATATCATAAATCCGTAAACAAATTTAAAAATATCACGCGTGGTGCACAGATTATGAAACAATTTCCAGCACATTGAGAATAGCCTCGATAGACAACGCCTTTAAATAACGCGAAATAGTATAAATCTGTAAACAAATTGAAAAAAAAAATCACGCTTGGAACATAAATTGTGAAACAATTTCCAGCACATTGAAAATAGCCTCGATAGACATCGCCTTTAAATAACGCGAAATCTTATAAATTTGTAAATAAACTCAAAAAAATCACGCGTGGAGCACAGATTATGAAACAATTTCCAGCACATAGAGAATAGCCACGATGGACATCGCCTTTAAATAACACGAAATAGTATAAATCCGTAAATAAATGAAAAAAAATCAGGCGTGGAACACAGATTATGAAACAATTTCCAGCACATTGAGAATAGTCTCGATAGCCATCGCCTTTAAATAACTCGAAATAGTATAAATCCGTAAACAAAATCAAACAATCCACGCGTGGAGCACAGATTATGGAACAATTTGCAGCACAATGAGAATAGCCTCGATAGACATCATCTTTAAATATCTCGAAATAGTATAAATCCGTAAATAAATGAAAAATTCAGGCGTGGAGCACAGATTATGAAACAATTTCCAGCACATTGAGAATAGCCTCGATAGACATCACCTTTAAATAACGCGAAATCTTTTAAATTTGAAAATAAATTTAAAAAAATCACGCGTGGAGCACAGATTACGAAACAATTTCCAGCACATTGAGAATAGCCTCGATAGACATCGCCTTTAAATAACGCGAAATCTTATAAATTTGTAAATAAATTTAAAAAAATCACGCGTGGAGCACAGATTATGAAACAATTTCCAGCACATTGAGAATAGCCTCGATAGACATCACCTTTAAATAACGCGAAATACGAGTAGTATAAATCTCTAAAAAAATTGAAAAAAAAAATTACGCTTGGAGCATAGATTCTGAAACAATTTCCAGCATATTGAAAATAGTCTCGAGAGACATCGCATTTAAATAATGCGAAATAGTATAAATCCGTAAAAAAATCTTAAAAAATTTACGCGTGGTGCACAGATTATGAAACAATTTCCAGCACATTGAGTATAGCGTCGACAGACATCGTCCTTAAATAATGCGAAATAGTATAAATCTGTAAATAAATTCGAAAAAATCATGCGTGGAGCACAGATTATGAAACAATTTCCAGCACATTGAGAATAGCATCGATAGACATCACCTTTAAATAACGCGAAATAGTATACATCCGTAAACAAATTCAAAACAATCACGCGTGGAGCACAGATTATGAAACAATTTCCAGCACATTGTGAATAGCCTCGATAGACATCGCCTTTAAATAACGTGAAATCTTATAAATTTGTAAATAAATTCAAAAAAATCACGTGTGGAGCACAGATTATGTCCAGCACATTGAGAATAGCCTCAATAGACATCGCTTTTAAAAAACGCGAAATAGTATAAATTTGTAAATAAATGCAAAAAAATCACGCGCGGAGCACAGATTATGAAACAATTTCCAGCACATTGAGAATAGCCTCGATAGACATCGCCTTTAAATAACGCGAAATAGCATAAATCTGTAAATAAATTTGAAAAAAAAATCACGCTTGGAGCATAGATTGTGAAAAAATTTCCAGCATATTGAAAATAGTCTCGATACCCATCACTTTTAAATAACGCGAAAAAGTATAATTCTGTAAACAAATTCAAAAAAATCACGCGTGGAGCACAGATTATGAAACAATTTACAGCACATTGAGAATAGCCTCGATAGACATCACCTTTAAATAACGCGAAAAATTATAAATCTGTAAACAAATTGAAAAAAAAAATCACGCTTGGAGCATAAATTGTGAAACAATTTCCAACACATTGAAAATAGTCTCGATAGACATCGCCCTTAAATAACGCGAAATAGTATAAATCTGTAAATAAAATTGAAAAAAAAATCACGCTTGGAGCATAGATTGTGAAACAATTTCCAGCATATTGAAAATAGTCTCGAGAGACATCGCATTTAAATAACGCGAAATAGTATAAATCTGTAAACAAATTCAAAAAAATCACGCGTGGAGCACAGATTATGAAACAATTTACAGCACATTGAGAATAGCCTCGATAGACATCACCTTTAAATAACGCGAAAAATTATAAATCTGTAAACAAATTGAAAAAAAAATCACGCTTGGAGCATAAATTGTGAAACAATTTCCAACACATTGAAAATAGTCTCGATAGACATCGCCTTTAAATAAAGCGAAATATCATAAATCCGTAAACAAATTTAAAAATATCACGCGTGGAGCACAGATTATGAAACAATTTCCAGCACATTGAGAATAGCCTCGATAGACATCGCATTTAAATAACGCGAAATAGTATAAATCTGTAAACAAATTGAAAAAAAAATCACGCTTGGAACATAAATTGTGAAACAATTTCCAGCACATTGAAAATAGTCTCGAGAGACATCGCATTTAAATAACGCGAAATAGTATAAATCTGTAAACAAATTAAAAAAAATCACGCGTGGAGCACAGATTATGAAACAATTTACAGCACATTGAGAATAACCTCGATAGACATCGCCTTTAAATAACGCGAAATCTTATAAATTTGTAAATAAATTTTAAAAAATCACGCGTGGAGCACAGATTATGAAACAATTTCCAGCACATTGAGAATAGCCTCGATAGACATCGCCTTTAAATAACGCGAAATAGTATAAATCTGTAAACAAATTGAAAAAAAATATCACGCTTGGAACATAAATTGTGAAACAATTTCCAGCACATTGAAAATAGTCTCGATAGACATCGCCTTTAAATAACGTGAAATAGTATATATCTGTAAATATATTTGAAAAAAAAATCACGCGTGGAGCATAGATTGTGAAACAATTTCCAGCATACTGAATAGCCTCGATAGACATCACCTTTAAATAACGCGAAAAATTATAAATCTGTAAACAAATTGAAAAAAAAAAATCACGCTTGGAGCATAAATTGTGAAACAATTTCCAACACATTGAAAATAGTCTCGGTAGACATCGCCTTTAAATAAAGCGAAATATCATAAATCCGTAAACAAATTTAAAAATATCACGCGTGGAGCACAGATTATGAAACAATTTCCAGCACATTGAGAATAGCCTCGATAGACATCGCCTTTAAATAACGCGAAATAGTATAAATCTGTAAACAAATTGAAAAAAAAAATCACGCTTGGAACATAAATTGTGAAACAATTTCCAGCACATTGAGAATAGTCTCGATAGCCATCGCCTTTAAATAACTCGAAATAGTATAAATCCGTAAACAAAATCAAACAATCCACGCGTGGAGCACAGATTATGGAACAATTTCCAGCACAATGAGAATAGCCTCGATAGACATCATCTTTAAATAACTCGAAATAGTATAAATCCGTAAATAAATGAAAAATTCAGGCGTGGAGCACAGATTATGAAACAATTTCCAGCACATTGAGAATAGCCTCGATAGACATCACCTTTAAATAACGCGAAATCTTATAAATTTGTAAATAAATTTAAAAAAATCACGCGTGGAGCACAGATTACGAAACAATTTCCAGCACATTGAGAATAGCCTCGACAGACATCGCCTTTAAATAACGCGAAATCTTATAAATTTGTAAATAAATTTAAAAAAATCACGCGTGGAGCACAGATTATGAAACAATTTCCAGCACATTGAGAATAGCCTCGATAGACATCACCTTTAAATAACGCGAAATACGAGTAGTATAAATCTCTAAAAAAATTGAAAAAAAAATTACGCTTGGAGCATAGATTCTGAAACAATTTCCAGCATATTGAATATAGTCTCGAGAGACATCGCCTTTAAATAACGCGAAATAGTATAAATCCGTAAACATATCTTAAAAATTTTACGCGTGGAGCACAGATTATGAAACAATTTCCAGCACATTGAGAATAGCATCGATAGACATCACCTTTAAATAACGCGAAATAGTATAAATCCGTAAACAAATTCAAAACAATCACGCGTGGAGCACAGATTATGAAACAATTTCCAGCACATTGTGAATAGCCTCGATAGACATCGCCTTTAAATAACGCTAAATCTTATAAATTTGTAAATAAATTCAAAAAAATCACGTGTGGAGCACAGATTATATCCAGCACATTGAGAATAGCCTCAATAGACATCGCCTTTAAATAGCGCGAAATAGTACAAATTTGTAAATAAATGCAAAAAAATCACGCGCGGAGCACAGATTATGAAACAATTTCCAGCACATTGAGAATAACCTCGATAGACATCACCTTTAAATAACGCGAAATAGTATAAATGCGTAAACAAATTCAAAAAAATCACGCGTGGAGCACAGATTATGAAACAATTTACAGCACATTGAGAATAGCCTCGATAGACATCGCCTTTAAATAACGCGAAATCTTATAAATTTGTAAATAAATTCAAAAAAATCACGCGTGGAGCACAGATTATGAAACAATTTCCAGCACATTGAGAATAGCCTCGATAGACATCGCCCTTAAATAACGCGAAATAGTATAAATCTGTAAACAAATTGAAAAAAAAAATCACGCTTGGAGCGTAAATTATGAAACAATTTCCAGCACATTGAGAATAGCCTCGATAGACATCGCCTTTAAATAACGCGAAATAGTATAAATCTGTAAGCAAATTGAAAAAAAAAATCACGCTTGGAACATAAATTGTGAAACAATTTCCAGCACATTGAAAATAGCCTCGATAGACATCGCCTTTAAATAACGCGAAATCTTATAAATTTGTAAATAAACTCAAAAAAATCACGCGTGGAGCACAGATTATGAAACAATTTCCAGCACATAGAGAATAGCCTCGATGGACATCGCCTTTAAATAACACGAAATAGTATAAATCCGTAAATAAATGAAAAAAAATCAGGCGTGGAACACAGATTATGAAACAATTTCCAGCACATTGAGAATAGTCTCGATAGCCATCGCCTTTAAATAACTCGAAATAGTATAAATCCGTAAACAAAATCAAACAATCCACGCGTGGAGCACAGATTATGGAACAATTTCCAGCACAATGAGAATAGCCTCGATAGACATCATCTTTAAATAACTCGAAATAGTATAAATCCGTAAATAAATGAAAAATTCAGGCGTGGAGCACAGATTATGAAACAATTTCCAGCACATTGAGAATAGCCTCGATAGACATCACCTTTAAATAACGCGAAATCTTATAAATTTGTAAATAAATTTAAAAAAATCACGCGTGGAGCACAGATTATGAAACAATTTCCAGCACATTGAGAATAGCCTCGATAGACATCACCTTTAAATAACGCGAAATACGAGTAGTATAAATCTCTAAAAAAATTGAAAAAAAAATTACGCTTGGAGCATAGATTCTGAAACAATTTCCAGCATATTGAATATAGTCTCGAGAGACATCGCCTTTAAATAACGCGAAATAGTATAAATCCGTAAACATATCTTAAAAATTTTACGCGTGGAGCACAGATTATGAAACAATTTCCAGCATATTGAGTATAGCGTCGATAGACATCGTCTTTAAATAATGCGAAATAGTATAAATCTGTAAATAAATTCGAAAAAATCATGCGTGGAGCACAGATTATGAAACAATTTCCAGCACATTGAGAATAGCATCGATAGACATCACCTTTAAATAACGCGAAATAGTATAAATCCGTAAACAAATTCAAAACAATCACGCGTGGAGCACAGATTATGAAACAATTTCCAGCACATTGTGAATAGCCTCGATAGACATCGCCTTTAAATAACGTGAAATCTTATAAATTTGTAAATAAATTCAAAAAATTCACGTGTGGAGCACAGATTATATCCAGCACATTGAGAATAGCCTCAATAGACATCGCCTTTAAATAGCGCGAAATAGTACAAATTTGTAAATAAATGCAAAAAAATCACGCGCGGAGCACAGATTATGAAACAATTTCCAGCACATTGAGAATAGCCTCGATAGACATCGCCTTTAAATAACGCGAAATAGCATAAATCTGTAAATAAATTTGAAAGAAAAATCACGCTTGGAGCATAGATTGTGAAACAATTTCCAGCATATTGAAAATAGTCTCGATACCCATCACTTTTAAATAACGCGAAAAAGTATAAATCTGTAAACAAATTGAAAAAAAAAATCACGCTTGCAGCATAAATTGTGAAACAATTTCCAGCACATCGAAAATAGTCTCGACAGACATCGCCTTTAAATAAAGCAAAATATTATAAATCCGTAAACAAATTTAAAAACATCACGCGTTGAGCACAGATTATGAAACAATTTCCAGCACATTGAGAATAACCTCGATAGACATCACCTTTAAATAACGCGAAATAGTATAAATGCGTAAACAAATTCAAAAAAATCACGCGTGGAGCACAGATTATGAAACAATTTACAGCACATTGAGAATAGCCTCGATAGACATTGCCTTTAAATAACGCGAAATCTTATAAATTTGTAAATAAATTCAAAAAAATCACGCGTGGAGCATAAATTATGAAACAATTTCCAGCACATTGAGAATAGCCTCGATAGACATCGCCTTTAAATAACGCGATATAGTATAAATCTGTAAACAAATTGAAAAAAAAAATCACGCTTGGAACATAAATTGTGAAACAATTTCCAGCACATTGAAAATAGTCTCGAGAGACATCGCATTTAAATAACGCGAAATAGTATAAATCTGTAAACAAATTCAAAAAAATCACGCGTGGAGCACAGATTATGAAACAATTTACAGCACATTGAGAATAGCCTCGATAGACATCGAAGTTAAATAACGCGAAAACTTATAAATTTGTAAATAAATTTAAAAAAATCACGCGTGGAGCACAGATTATGAAACAATTTCCAGCACATTGAGAATAGCCTCGATAGACATCGCCTTTAAATAACGCGAAATAGTATAAATCTGTAAACAAATTGAAAAAAAAAATCACGCTTGGAACATAAATTGTGAAACAATTTCCAGTACATTGAAAATAGTCTCGATAGACATCGCCTTTAAATAACGTGAAATAGTACATATCTGTAAATAAATTTGAAAACAAAATCACGCTTGGAGCATAGATTGTGAAACAATTTCCAGCATACTGAATAGCCTCGATAGACATCACCTTTAAATAACGCGAAAAATTATAAATCTGTAAACAAATTGAAAAAAAAATCACGCTTGGAGCATAAATTGTGAAACAATTTCCAACACAATGAAAATAGTCTCGGTAGACATCGCCTTTAAATAAAGCGAAATATCATAAATCCGTAAACAAATTTAAAAATATCACGCGTGGAGCACAGATTATGAAACAATTTCCAGCACATTGAGAATAGCCTCGATAGACATCGCCTTTAAATAACGCGAAATAGTATAAATCTGTAAACAAATTGAAAAAAAAAAAATCACGCTTGGAACATAAATTGTGAAACAATTTCCAGCACATTGAAAATAGCCTCGATAGACATCGCCTTTAAATAACGCGAAATCTTATAAATTTGTAAATAAACTCAAAAAAATCACGCGTGGAGCACAGATTATGAAACAATTTCCAGCACATAGAGAATAGCCTCGATGGACATCGCCTTTAAGTAACACGAAATAGTATAAATCCGTAAATAAATGAAAAATTCAGGCGTGGAGCACAGATTATGAAACAATTTCCAGCACATTGAGAATAGCCTCGATAGACATCACCTTTAAATAACGCGAAATCTTATAAATTTGTAAATAAATTTAAAAAAATCACGCGTGGAGCACAGATTACGAAACAATTTCCAGCACATTGAGAATAGCCTCGACAGACATCGCCTTTAAATAACGCGAAATCTTATAAATTTGTAAATAAATTTAAAAAAATCACGCGTGGAGCACAGATTATGAAACAATTTCCAGCACATTGAGAATAGCCTTGATAGACATCACCTTTAAATAACGCGAAATACGAGTAGTATAAATCTCTAAAAAAATTGAAAAAAAAATTACGCTTGGAGCATAGATTCTGAAACAATTTCCAGCATATTGAATATAGTCTCGAGAGACATCGCCTTTAAATAACGCGAAATAGTATAAATCCGTAAACATATCTTAAAAATTTTACGCGTGGAGCACAGATTATGAAACAATTTCCAGCATATTGAGAATAGCCTCGATAGACATCGCCTTTAAATAACGCGAAATAGCATAAATCTGTAAATAAATTTGAAAGAAAAATCACGCTTGGAGCATAGATTGTGAAACAATTTCCAGCATATTGAAAATAGTCTCGATACCCATCACTTTTAAATAACGCGAAAAAGTATAAATCTGTAAACAAATTGAAAAAAAAAATCACGCTTGGAGCATAAATTGTGAAACAATTTCCAGCACATCGAAAATAGTCTCGATAGACATCGCCTTTAAATAAAGCGAAATATTATAAATCCGTAAACAAATTTAAAAACATCACGCGTTGAGCACAGATTATGAAACAATTTCCAGCACATTGAGAATAACCTCGATAGACATCACCTTTAAATAACGCGAAATAGTATAAATGCGTAAACAAATTCAAAAAAATCACGCGTGGAGCACAGATTATGAAACAATTTACAGCACATTGAGAATAGCCTCGATAGACATCGCCTTTAAATAACGCGAAATCTTATAAATTTGTAAATAAATTAAACAAAATCACGCGTGGAGCACAGATTATGAAACAATTTCCAGCACATTGAGAATAGCCTCGATAGACATCGCCCTTAAATAACGCGAAATAGTATAAATCTGTAAACAAATTGAAAAAAAAATCACGCTTGGAGCATAAATTATGAAACAATTTCCAGCACATTGAGAATAGCCTCGATAGACATCGCCTTTAAATAACGCGATATAGTATAAATCTGTAAACAAATTGAAAAAAAAAATCACGCTTGGAACATAAATTGTGAAACAATTTCCAGCACATTGAAAATAGTCTCGAGAGACATCGCATTTAAATAACGCGAAATAGTATAAATCTGTAAACAAATTCAAAAAAATCACGCGTGGAGCACAGATTATGAAACAATTTACAGCACATTGAGAATAGCCTCGATAGACATCGAAGTTAAATAACGCGAAAACTTATAAATTTGTAAATAAATTTAAAAAAATCACGCGTGGAGCACAGATTATGAAACAATTTCCAGCACATTGAGAATAGCCTCGATAGACATCGCCTTTAAATAACGTGAAATAGTATATATCTGTAAATAAATTTGAAAACAAAATCACGCTTGGAGCATAGATTGTGAAACAATTTCCAGCATATTGAATAGCCTCGATAGACATCACCTTTAAATAACGCGAAAAATTATAAATCTGTAAACAAATTGAAAAAAAAAATCACGCTTGGAGCATAAATTGTGAAACATTTTCCAACACATTGAAAATAGTCTCGATAGACATCGCCTTTAAATAAAGCGAAATATCATAAATCCGTAAACAAATTTAAAAATATCACGCGTGGAGCACAGATTATGAAACAATTTCCAGCACATTGAGAATAGTCTCGATAGACATCGCCTTTAAATAACGCGAAATAGTATAAATCTGTAAACAAATTGAAAAAAAAATCACGCTTGGAACATAAATTGTGAAACAATTTCCAGCACATTGAAAATAGTCTCGAGAGACATCGCATTTAAATAACGCGAAATAGTATAAATCTGTAAACAAATTTAAAAAAATCACGCGTGGAGCACAGATTATGAAACAATTTACAGCACATTGAGAATAGCCTCGATAGACATCGCCTTTAAATAACGCGAAATCTTATAAATTTGTAAATAAACTCAAAAAAATCACGCGTGGAGCACAGATTATGAAACAATTTCCAGCACATAGAGAATAGCCTCGATGGACATCGCCTTTAAATAACACGAAATAGTATAAATCCGTAAATAAATTTTAAAAAATCAGGCGTGGAACACAGATTATGAAACAATTTCCAGCACATTGAGAATAGTCTCGATAGCCATCGCCTTTAAATAACTCGAAATAGTATAAATCCGAAAACAAAATCAAACAATCCACGCGTGGAGCACAGATTATGGAACAATTTCCAGCACAATGAGAATAGCCTCGATAGACATCATCTTTAAATAACTCGAAATAGTATAAATCCGTAAATAAATGAAAAATTCAGGCGTGGAGCACAGATTATGAAACAATTTCCAGCACATTGAGAATAGCCTCGATAGACATCACCTTTAAATAACGCGAAATCTTTTAAATTTGTCAATAAATTTAAAAAAATCACGCGTGGAGCACAGATTACGAAACAATTTCCAGCACATTGAGAATAGCCTCGATAGACATCGCCTTTAAATAACGCGAAATCTTATAAATTTTTAAATAAATTTAAAAAAATCACGCGTGGAGCACAGATTATGAAACAATTTCCAGCACATTGAGAATAGCCTCGATAGACATCGTCCTTAAATAACGTGAAATCTTATAAATTTGTAAATAAATTAAAAAAAATCACGTGTGGAGCACAGATTATGTCCAGCACATTGAGAATAGCCTCAATAGTGGACATAATCTGCCATTCCAAATTGGACATAATCTGCCAATTCGCATTTAAATAATGCGAAATAGTATAAATCCGTAAACAAATCTTAAAAAATTTACGCGTGGAGCACAGATTATGAAACAATTTCCAGCACATTGAGTATAGCGTCGACAGACATCGTCCTTAAATAATGCGAAATATTATAAATCTGTAAATAAATTCGAAAAAATCATGCGTGGAGCACAGATTATGAAACAATTTCCAGCACATTGAGAATAGCATCGATAGACATCACCTTTAAATAACGCGAAATAGTATAAATCCGTAAAAAAATTCAAAACAATCACGCGTGGAGCACAGATTATGAAACAATTTCCAGCACATTGTGAATAGCCTCGATAGACATCGCCTTTAAATAACGTGAAATCTTATAAATTTGTAAATAAATTTAAAAAAATCACGCGCGGAGCACAGATTATGAAACAATTTCCAGCACATTGAGAATAGCCTCGATAGACATCGCCTTTAAATAACGCGAAATAGCATAAATCTGTAAATAAATTTGAAAAAAAAATCACGCTTGGAGCATAGATTGTGAAACAATTTCCAACACATTGAAAATAGTCTCGATAGACATCGCCTTTAAATAAAGCGAAATATCATAAATCCGTAAACAAATTTAAAAATATCACGCGTGGAGCACAGATTATGAAACAATTTCCAGCACATTGAGAATAGCCTCAATAGACATCGCCCTTAAATAACGCGAAATAGTATAAATCTGTAAATAAAATTGAAAAGAAAATCACGCTTGGAGCATAGATTGTGAAACAATTTCCAGCATATTGAAAATAGTCTCGAGAGACATCGCATTTAAATAACGCGAAATAGTATAAATCTGTAAACAAATTCAAAAAAATCACGCGTGGAGCACAGATTATGAAACAATTTACAGCACATTGAGAATAGCCTCGATAGACATCACCTTTAAATAACGCGAAAAATTATAAATCTGTAAACAAATTGAAAAAAAAAATCACGCTTGGAGCATAAATTGTGAAACAATTTCCAACACATTGAAAATAATCTCGATAGACATCGCCTTTAAATAAAGCGAAATATCATAAATCCGTAAACAAATTTTAAAATATCACGCGTGGAGCACAGATTATGAAACAATTTCCAGCACATTGAGAATAGCCTCGATAGACATCGCATTTAAATAACGCGAAATAGTATAAATCTGTAAACAAA
The DNA here is from genome assembly GCA_963932465.1 of Maratus speciosus. Lineage (NCBI taxonomy): Eukaryota > Metazoa > Arthropoda > Arachnida > Araneae > Salticidae > Maratus > Maratus speciosus. Next base: position 1,643,082 of record CAWVRF010001366.1, read on the forward strand.
TTGAAAAAAAAATCACGCTTGGAACATAAATTGTGAAACAATTTCCAGCACATTGAAAATAGTCTTGAGAGACATCGCATTTAAATAACGCGAAATAGTATAAATCTGTAAACAAATTCAAAAAAATCACGCGTGGAGCACAGATTATGAAACTATTTACAGCACATTGAGAATAGCCTCGATAGACATCGCCTTTAAATAACGCGAAATCTTATAAATTTGTAAATAAATTTAAAAAAATCACGCGTGGAGCACAGATTATGAAACAATTTCCAGCACATTGAGAATAGCCTCGATAGACATCGCCTTTAAATAACGCGAAATAGTATAAATCTGTAAACAAATTGAAAAAAAAATCACGCTTGGAACATAAATTGTGAAACAATTTCCAGCACATTGAAAATAGTCTCGATAGACATCGCCTTTAAATAACGTGAAATAGTATATATCTGTAAATAAATTTGAAAAAAAAATCACGCTTGGAGCATAGATTGTGAAACAATTTCCAGCATATTGAAGAGCCTCGAAAGACATCACCTTTAAATAACGCGAAAAATTATAAATCTGTAAACAAATTGAAAAAAAAAATCACGCTTGGAGCATAAATTGTGAAACAATTTCCAACACATTGAAAATAGTCTCTTTAGACATCGCCTTTAAATAAAGCGAAATATCATAAATCCGTAAACAAATTTAAAAATATCACGCGTGGAGCACAGATTATGAAACAATTTCCAGCACATTGAGAATAGCCTCGATAGACATCGCCTTTAAATAACGCGAAATAGTATAAATCTGTAAACAAATTGAAAAAAAAAATCACGCTTGGAACATAAATTGTGAAACAATTTCCAGCACATTGAAAATAGTCTCGAGAGACATCGCATTTAAATAACGCGAAATCTTATAAATTTGTAAATAAATTTAAAAAAATCACGCGTGGAGCACATATTATGAAACAATTTACAGCACATTGAGAATAACCTCGATAGACATCGCCTTTAAATAACGCGAAATCTTATAAATTTGTAAATAAACTCAAAAAAATCACGCGTGGAGCACAGATTATGAAACAATTTCCAGCACATAGAGAATAGCCTCGATGGACATCGCCTTTAAATAACACGAAATAGTATAAATCCGTAAACAAAATCAAACAATCCACGCGTGGAGCACAGATTATGGAACAATTTCCAGCACAATGAGAATAGCCTCGATAGACATCATCTTTAAATAACTCGAAATAGTATAAATCCGTAAATAAGTGAAAAATTCAGGCGTGGAGCACAGATTATGAAACAATTTCCAGCACATTGAGAATAGCCTCGATAGACATCACCTTTAAATAACGCGAAATCTTATAAATTTGTAAATAAATTTAAAAAAATCACGCGTGGAGCACAGATTACGAAACAATTTCCAGCACATTGAGAATAGCCTCGACAGACATCGCCTTTAAATAACGCGAAATCTTATAAATTTGTAAATAAATTTAAAAAAATCACGTGTGGAGCACAGATTATGAAACAATTTCCAGCACACTGAGAATAGCCTCGATAGACATCACCTTTAAATAACGCGAAATACGAGTAGTATAAATCTCTAAAAAAATTGAAAAAAAAATTACGCTTGGAGCATAGATTCTGAAACAATTTCCAGCATATTGAATATAGTCTCGAGAGACATCGCATTTAAATAACGCGAAATAGTATAAATCCGTAAACAAATCTTAAAAATTTTACGCGTGGAGCACAGATTATGAAACAATTTCCAGCATATTGAGTATAGCGTCGATAGACATCGTCTTTAAATAATGCGAAATAGTATAAATCTGTAAATAAATTCGAAAAAATCATGCGTGGAGCACAGATTATGAAACAATTTCCAGCACATTGAGAATAGCATCGATAGACATCACCTTTAAATAACGCGAAATAGTATATATCTGTAAATAAATTTGAAAACAAAATCACGCTTGGAGCATAGATTGTGAAACAATTTCCAGCATATTGAATAGCCTCGATAGACATCACCTTTAAATAACGCGAAAAATTATAAATCTGTAAACAAATTGAAAAAAAAAATCACGCTTTTAGCATAAATTGTGAAACATTTTCCAACACATTGAAAATAGTCTCGATAGACATCGCCTTTAAATAAAGCGAAATATAATAAATCCGTAAACAAATTTAAAAATATCACGCGTGGAGCACAGATTATGAAACAATTTCCAGCACATTGAGAATAGTCTCGATAGCCATCGCCTTTAAATAACTCGAAATAGTATGAATCCGTAAACAAAATCAAACAATCCACGCGTGGAGCACAGATTATGGAACAATTTCCAGCACAATGAGAATAGCCTCGATAGACATCATCTTTAAATAACTCGAAATAGTATAAATCCGTAAATAAATGAAAAATTCAGGCGTGGAGCACAGATTATGAAACAATTTCCAGCACATTGAGAATAGCCTCGATAGACATCACCTTTAAATAACGCGAAATCTTATAAATTTGTAAATAAATTTAAAAAAATCACGCGTGGAGCACAGATTACGAAACAATTTCCAGCACATTGAAAATAGCCTCGACAGACATCGCCTTTAAATAACGCGAAATCTTATAAATTTGTAAATAAATTTAAAAAAATCACGCGTGGAGCACAGATTATGAAACAATTTCCAGCACACTGAGAATAGCCTCGATAGACATCACCTTTAAATAACGCGAAATACGAGTAGTATAAATCTCTAAAAAAATTGAAAAAAAAATTACACTTGGAGCATAGATTCTGAAACAATTTCCAGCATATTGATTATAGTCTCGAGAGACATCGCATTTAAATAACGCGAAATAGTATAAATCCGTAAACAAATCTTAAAAATTTTACGCGTGGAGCACAGATTATGAAACAATTTCCAGCATATTGAGTATAGCGTCGATAGACATCGTCTTTAAATAATGCGAAATAGTATATATCTGTAAATAAATTTGAAAACAAAATCACGCTTGGAGCATAGATTGTGAAACAATTTCCAGCATATTGAATAGCCTCGATAGACATCACCTTTAAATAACGCGAAAAATTATAAATCTGTAAACAAATTGAAAAAAAAATCACGCTTGGAGCATAAATTGTGAAACATTTTCCAACACATTGAAAATAGTCTCGATAGACATCGCCTTTAAATAAAGCGAAATATCATAAATCCGTAAACAAATTTAAAAATATCACGCGTGGAGCACAGATTATGAAACAATTTCCAGCACATTGAGAATAGCCTCGATAGACATCGCCTTTAAATAACGCGAAATAGTATAAATCTGTAAACAAATTGAAAAAAAAAATCACGCTTGGAACATAAATTGTGAAACAATTTCCAGCACATTGAAAATAGTCTCGATAGACATCGCCTTTAAATAAAGTGAAATAGTATATATCTGTAAATAAATTTGGAAAAAAAATCACGCTTGGAGCATAGATTGTGAAACAATTTCCAGCATACTGAATAGCCTCGATAGACATCACCTTTAAATAACGCGAAAAATTATAAATCTGTAAACAAATTGAAAAAAAAAAATCACGCTTGGAGCATAAATTGTGAAACAATTTCCAGCACATTGAAAATAGTCTCGGTAGACATCGCCTTTAAATAAAGCGAAATATCATAAATCCGTAAACAAATTTAAAAATATCACGCGTGGAGCACAGATTATGAAACAATTTCCAGCACATTGAGAATAGCCTCGATAGACATCGCCTTTAAATAACGTGAAATAGTATATATCTGTAAATAAATTTGAAAAAAAAATCACGCTTGGAGCATAGATTGTGAAACAATTTCCAGCATATTGAAGAGCCTCGAAAGACATCACCTTTAAATAACGCGAAAAATTATAAATCTGTAAACAAATTGAAAAAAAAAATCACGCTTGGAGCATAAATTGTGAAACAATTTCCAACACATTGAAAATAGTCTCTTTAGACATCGCCTTTAAATAAAGCGAAATATCATAAATCCGTAAACAAATTTAAAAATATCACGCGTGGAGCACAGATTATGAAACAATTTCCAGCACATTGAGAATAGCCTCGATAGACATCGCCTTTAAATAACGCGAAATAGTATAAATCTGTAAACAAATTGAAAAAAAAAATCACGCTTGGAACATAAATTGTGAAACAATTTCCAGCACATTGAAAATAGTCTCGAGAGACATCGCATTTAAATAACGCGAAATCTTATAAATTTGTAAATAAATTTAAAAAAATCACGCGTGGAGCACATATTATGAAACAATTTACAGCACATTGAGAATAACCTCGATAGACATCGCCTTTAAATAACGCGAAATCTTATAAATTTGTAAATAAACTCAAAAAAATCACGCGTGGAGCACAGATTATGAAACAATTTCCAGCACATAGAGAATAGCCTCGATGGACATCGCCTTTAAATAACACGAAATAGTATAAATCCGTAAACAAAATCAAACAATCCACGCGTGGAGCACAGATTATGGAACAATTTCCAGCACAATGAGAATAGCCTCGATAGACATCATCTTTAAATAACTCGAAATAGTATAAATCCGTAAATAAGTGAAAAATTCAGGCGTGGAGCACAGATTATGAAACAATTTCCAGCACATTGAGAATAGCCTCGATAGACATCACCTTTAAATAACGCGAAATCTTATAAATTTGTAAATAAATTTAAAAAAATCACGCGTGGAGCACAGATTACGAAACAATTTCCAGCACATTGAGAATAGCCTCGACAGACATCGCCTTTAAATAACGCGAAATCTTATAAATTTGTAAATAAATTTAAAAAAATCACGTGTGGAGCACAGATTATGAAACAATTTCCAGCACACTGAGAATAGCCTCGATAGACATCACCTTTAAATAACGCGAAATACGAGTAGTATAAATCTCTAAAAAAATTGAAAAAAAAATTACGCTTGGAGCATAGATTCTGAAACAATTTCCAGCATATTGAATATAGTCTCGAGAGACATCGCATTTAAATAACGCGAAATAGTATAAATCCGTAAACAAATCTTAAAAATTTTACGCGTGGAGCACAGATTATGAAACAATTTCCAGCATATTGAGTATAGCGTCGATAGACATCGTCTTTAAATAATGCGAAATAGTATAAATCTGTAAATAAATTCGAAAAAATCATGCGTGGAGCACAGATTATGAAACAATTTCCAGCACATTGAGAATAGCATCGATAGACATCACCTTTAAATAACGCGAAATAGTATATATCTGTAAATAAATTTGAAAACAAAATCACGCTTGGAGCATAGATTGTGAAACAATTTCCAGCATATTGAATAGCCTCGATAGACATCACCTTTAAATAACGCGAAAAATTATAAATCTGTAAACAAATTGAAAAAAAAAATCACGCTTTTAGCATAAATTGTGAAACATTTTCCAACACATTGAAAATAGTCTCGATAGACATCGCCTTTAAATAAAGCGAAATATAATAAATCCGTAAACAAATTTAAAAATATCACGCGTGGAGCACAGATTATGAAACAATTTCCAGCACATTGAGAATAGTCTCGATAGCCATCGCCTTTAAATAACTCGAAATAGTATGAATCCGTAAACAAAATCAAACAATCCACGCGTGGAGCACAGATTATGGAACAATTTCCAGCACAATGAGAATAGCCTCGATAGACATCATCTTTAAATAACTCGAAATAGTATAAATCCGTAAATAAATGAAAAATTCAGGCGTGGAGCACAGATTATGAAACAATTTCCAGCACATTGAGAATAGCCTCGATAGACATCACCTTTAAATAACGCGAAATCTTATAAATTTGTAAATAAATTTAAAAAAATCACGCGTGGAGCACAGATTACGAAACAATTTCCAGCACATTGAAAATAGCCTCGACAGACATCGCCTTTAAATAACGCGAAATCTTATAAATTTGTAAATAAATTTAAAAAAATCACGCGTGGAGCACAGATTATGAAACAATTTCCAGCACACTGAGAATAGCCTCGATAGACATCACCTTTAAATAACGCGAAATACGAGTAGTATAAATCTCTAAAAAAATTGAAAAAAAAATTACACTTGGAGCATAGATTCTGAAACAATTTCCAGCATATTGATTATAGTCTCGAGAGACATCGCATTTAAATAACGCGAAATAGTATAAATCCGTAAACAAATCTTAAAAATTTTACGCGTGGAGCACAGATTATGAAACAATTTCCAGCATATTGAGTATAGCGTCGATAGACATCGTCTTTAAATAATGCGAAATAGTATATATCTGTAAATAAATTTGAAAACAAAATCACGCTTGGAGCATAGATTGTGAAACAATTTCCAGCATATTGAATAGCCTCGATAGACATCACCTTTAAATAACGCGAAAAATTATAAATCTGTAAACAAATTGAAAAAAAAATCACGCTTGGAGCATAAATTGTGAAACATTTTCCAACACATTGAAAATAGTCTCGATAGACATCGCCTTTAAATAAAGCGAAATATCATAAATCCGTAAACAAATTTAAAAATATCACGCGTGGAGCACAGATTATGAAACAATTTCCAGCACATTGAGAATAGCCTCGATAGACATCGCCTTTAAATAACGCGAAATAGTATAAATCTGTAAACAAATTGAAAAAAAAAATCACGCTTGGAACATAAATTGTGAAACAATTTCCAGCACATTGAAAATAGTCTCGATAGACATCGCCTTTAAATAAAGTGAAATAGTATATATCTGTAAATAAATTTGGAAAAAAAATCACGCTTGGAGCATAGATTGTGAAACAATTTCCAGCATACTGAATAGCCTCGATAGACATCACCTTTAAATAACGCGAAAAATTATAAATCTGTAAACAAATTGAAAAAAAAAAATCACGCTTGGAGCATAAATTGTGAAACAATTTCCAACACATTGAAAATAGTCTCGGTAGACATCGCCTTTAAATAAAGCGAAATATCATAAATCCGTAAACAAATTTAAAAATATCACGCGTGGAGCACAGATTATGAAACAATTTCCAGCACATTGAGAATAGCCTCGATAGACATCGCCTTTAAATAACGCGAAATAGTATAAATCTGTAAACAAATTGAAAGAAAAATCACGCTTGGAACATAAATTGTGAAACAATTTCCAGCACATTGAAAATAGTCTCGAGAGACATCGCATTTAAATAACGCGAAATAGTATAAATCTGTAAACAAATTAAAAAAAATCACGCGTGGAGCACAGATTATGAAACAATTTACAGCACATTGAGAATAGCCTCGATAGACAACGCCTTTAAATAACGCGAAATCTTATAAATTTGTAAATAAATTAAAAAAAATCACGCGTGGAGCACATATTATGAAATAATTTACAGCACATTGAGAATAGCCTCGATAGACATCGCCTTTAAATAACGCGAAATCTTATAAATTTGTAAATAAACTAAAAAAAATCACGCGTGGAGCACAGATTATGAAACAATTTCCAGCACATAGAGAATAGCCTCGATGGACATCGCCTTTAAATAACACGAAATAGTATAAATCCGTAAATAAATGAAAAAAATCAGGCGTGGAACACAGATTATGAAACAAATTCCAGCACATTGAGAATAGTCTCGATAGCCATCGCCTTTAAATAACTCGAAATAGTATAAATCCGTAAATAAATGAAAAATTCAGGCGTGGTGCACAGATTATGAAACAATTTCCAGCACATTGAGAATAGCCTCGATAGACATCACCTTTAAATAACGCGAAATCTTATAAATTTGTAAATAAATTAAAAAAAATCACGCGTGGAGCACAGATTACGAAACAATTTCCAGCACATTGAGAATAGCCTCGACAGACATCGCCTTTAAATAACGCGAAATCTTATAAATTTGTAAATAAATTAAAAAAAATCACGCGTGGAGCACAGATTATGAAACAATTTCCAGCACATTGAGAATAGCCTCGATAGACATCACCTTTAAATAACGCGAAATACGAGTAGTATAAATCTCTAAAAAAATTGAAAAAAAAATTACGCTTGGAGCATAGATTCTGAAACAATTTTTAGCATATTGAATATAGTGTCGAGAGACATCGCATTTAAATAACGCGAAATAGTATAAATCCGTAAACAAATCTTAAAAATTTTACGCGTGGAGCACAGATTATGAAACAATTTCCAGCATATTGAGTATAGCGTCGATAGACATCGTCTTTAAATAATGCGAAATAGTATAAATCTGTAAATAAATTCGAAAAAATCATGCGTGGAGCACAGATTATGAAACAATTTCCAGCACATTGAGAATAGCATCGATAGACATCACCTTTAAATAACGCGAAATAGTATAAATCCGTAAACAAATTCAAAACAATCACGCGTGGAGCACAGATTATGAAACAATTTCCAGCACATTGTGAATAGCCTCGATAGACATCGCCTTTAAATAACGTGAAATCTTATAAATTTGTAAATAAATTTTAAAAAATCACGTGTGGAGCACAGATTATGTCCAGCACATTGAGAATAGCCTCAATAGACATCGCCTTTAAATAACGCGAAATAGTATAAATTTGTAAATAAATGCAAAAAAATCACGCGCGGAGCACAGATTATGAAACAATTCCAGCACATTGAGAATAGCCTCGATAGACATCGCCTTTAAATAACGCGAAATAGCATAAATCTGTAAATAAATTTGAAAAAAAATCACGCTTGGAGCATAGATTGTGAAACAAATTCCAGCATATTGAAAATAGTCTCGAGAGACATCGCATTTAAATAACGCGAAATAGTATAAATCTGTAAACAAATTCAAAAAAATCACGCGTGGAGCACAGATTATGAAACAATTTACAGCACATTGAGAATAGCCTCGATAGACATCACCTTTAAATAACGCGAAAAATTATAAATCTGTAAACAAATTGAAAAAAAAAAATCACGCTTGGAGCATAAATTGTGAAACAATTTCCAACACATTGAAAATAGTCTCGATAGACATCGCCTTTAAATAAAGCGAAATATCATAAATCCGTAAACAAATTTAAAAATATCACGCGTGGAGCACAGATTATGAAACAATTTCCAGCACATTGAGAATAGCCTCGATAGACATCGCATTTAAATAACGCGAAATAGTATAAATCTGTAAACAAATTGAAAAAAAAATCACGCTTGGAACATAAATTGTGAAACAATTTCCAGCACATTGAAAATAGTCTCGAGAGACATCGCATTTAAATAACGCGAAATAGTATAAATCTGTAAACAAATTCAAAAAAATCACGCGTGGAGCACAGATTATGAAACAATTTACAGCACATTGAGTATAGCCTCGATAGACATCGCCTTTAAATAACGCGAAATCTTATAAATTTGTAAATAAATTTAAAAAAATCACGCGTGGAGCACAGATTATGAAACAATTTCCAGCACATTGAGAATAGCCTCGATAGACATCGCCTTTAAATAACGCGAAATAGTATAAATCTGTAAACAAATTGAAAAAAAAATCACGCTTGGAACATAAATTGTGAAACAATTTCCAGCACATTGAAAATAGTCTCGATAGACATCGCCTTTAAATAAAGTGAAATAGTATATATCTGTAAATAAATTTGAAAAAAAAATCACGCTTGGAGCATAGATTGTGAAACAATTTCCAGCATACTGAATAGCCTCGATAGACATCACCTTTAAATAACGCGAAAAATTATAAATCTGTAAACAAATTGAAAAAAAAAAATCACGCTTGGAGCATAAATTGTGAAACAATTTCCAACACATTGAAAATAGTCTCGGTAGACATCGCCTTTAAATAAAGCGAAATATCATAAATCCGTAAACAAATTTAAAAATATCACGCGTGGAGCACAGATTATGAAACAATTTCCAGCACATTGAGAATAGCCTCGATAGACATCGCCTTTAAATAACGCGAAATAGTATAAATCTGTAAACAAATTGAAAAAAAAATCACGCTTGGAACATAAATTGTAAAACAATTTCCAGCACATTGAAAATAGTCTCGAGAGACATCGCATTTAAATAACGCGAAATAGTATAAATCTGTAAACAAATTCAAAAAAATCACGCGTGGAGCACAGATTATGAAACAATTTACAGCACATTGAGAATAGCCTCGATAGACAACGCCTTTAAATAACGCGAAATCTTATAAATTTGTAAATAAATTTAAAAAAATCACGCGTGGAGCACATATTATGAAATAATTTACAGCACATTGAGAATAGCCTCGATAGACATCGCCTTTAAATAACGCGAAATCTTATAAATTTGTAAATAAACTAAAAAAAATCACGCGTGGAGCACAGATTATGAAACAATTTCCAGCACATAGAGAATAGCCTCGATGGACATCGCCTTTAAATAACACGAAATAGTATAAATCCGTAAATAAATGAAAAAAAATCAGGCGTGGAACACAGATTATGAAACAAATTCCAGCACATTGAGAATAGTCTCGATAGCCATCGCCTTTAAATAACTCGAAATAGTATAAATCCGTAAATAAATGAAAAATTCAGGCGTGGGGCACAGATTATGAAACAATTTCCAGCACATTGAGAATAGCCTCGATAGACATCACCTTTAAATAACGCGAAATCTTATAAATTTGTAAATAAATTCAAAAAAATCACGTGTGGAGCACAGATTATGAAACAATTTCCAGCACATTGAGAATAGCCTCGATAGACATCGCATTTAAATAACGCGAAATAGTATAAATCCGTAAACAAATCTTAAAAATTTTACGCGTGGAGCACAGATTATGAAACAATTTCCAGCATATTGAGTATAGCGTCGATAGACATCGTCTTTAAATAATGCGAAATAGTATAAATCTGTAAATAAATTCGAAAAAATCATGCGTGGAGCACAGATTATGAAACAATTTCCAGCACATTGAGAATAGCATCGATAGACATCACCTTTAAATAACGCGAAATAGTATAAATCCGTAAACAAATTCAAAACAATCACGCGTGGAACACAGATTATGAAACAATTTCCAGCACATTGTGAATAGCCTCGATAGACATCGCCTTTAAATAACGTGAAATCTTATAAATTTGTAAATAAATTCAAAAAAATCACGTGTGGAGCACAGATTATATCCAGCACATTGAGAATAGCCTCAATAGACATCGCCTTTAAATAACGCGAAATAGTACAAATTTGTAAATAAATGCAAAAAAATCACGCGCGGAGCACAGATTATGAAACAATTTCCAGCACATTGAGAATAGCCTCGATAGACATCGCCTTTAAATAACGCGAAATAGCATAAATCTGTAAATAAATTTCAAAAAAAAATCACGCTTGGAGCATAGATTGTGAAACAATTTCCAGCATATTGAAAATAGTCTCGATACCCATCACTTTTAAATAACGCGAAAAAGTATAAATCTGTAAACAAATTGAAAAAAAAATCACGCTTGGAGCATAAATTGTGAAACAAATTCCTGCACATCGAAAATAGTCTCGATAGACATCGCCTTTAAATAAAGCGAAATATTATAAATCCGTAAACAAATTTAAAAACATCACGCGTTGAGCACAGATTATGAAACAATTTCCAGCACATTGAGAATAACCTCGATAGACATCACCTTTAAATAACGCGAAATAGTATAAATGCGTAAACAAATTCAAAAAAATCACGCGTGGAGCACAGATTCTGAAACAATTTACAGCACATTGAGAATAGCCTCGATAGACATCGCCTTTAAATAACGCGAAATCTTATAAATTTGTAAATAAATTCAAAAAAATCACGCGTGGAGCACAGATTATGAAACAATTTCCAGCACATTGAGAATAGCCTCGATAGACATCGCCCTTAAATATCGCGAAATAGTATAAATCTGTAAATAAAATTGAAAAAAAAAATCACTCTTCGAGCATAGATTGTGAACAATTTCCAGCATATTGAAAATAGTCTCGAGAGACATCGCATTTAAATAACGCGAAATAGTATAAATCTGTAAAGAAATTAAAAAAAATCACGCGTGGAGCACAGATTATGAAACAATTTACAGCACATTGAGAGTGGCCTCGATAGACATCACCTTTAAATAACGCGAAAAATTATAAATCTGTAAACAAATTGAAAAAAAAAATCACGCATGGAGCATAAATTGTGAAACAATTTCCAACACATTGAAAATAGTCTCGATAGACATCGCCTTTAAATAAAGCGAAATATCATAAATCCGTAAACAAATTTAAAAATATCACGCGTGGAGCACAGATTATGAAACAATTTCCAGCCCATTGAGAATAGCCTCGATAGACATCGCCTTTAAATAACGCGATATAGTATAAATCTGTAAACAAATTGAAAAAAAAAATCACGCTTGGAACATAAATTGTGAAACAATTTCCAGCACATTGAAAATAGTCTCGAGAGACATCGCATTTAAATAACGCGAAATAGTATAAATCTGTAAACAAATTCAAAAAAATCACGCGTGGAGCACAGATTATGAAACAATTTACAGCACATTGAGAATAGCCTCGATAGACATCGAAGTTAAATAACGCGAAATCTTATAAATTTGTAAATAAATTTAAAAAAATCACGCGTGGAGCACAGATTATGAAACAATTTCCAGCACATTGAGAATAGCCTCGATAGACATCGCCTTTAAATAACGCGAAATAGTATAAATCTGTAAACAAATTGAAAAAAAATCACGCTTGGAACATAAATTGTGAAACAATTTCCAGCACATTGAAAATAGTCTCGATAGACATCGCCTTTAAATAACGTGAAATAGTATATATCTGTAAATAAATTTGAAAACAAAATCACGCTTGGAGCATAGATTGTGAAGCAATTTCCAGCATATTGAATAGCCTCGATAGACATCACCTTTAAATAACGCGAAAAATTATAAATCTGTAAACAAATTGAAAAAAAAAAAATCACGCTTGGAGCATAAATTGTGAAACATTTTCCAACACATTGAAAATAGTCTCGATAGACATCGCCTTTAAATAAAGCGAAATATCATAAATCCGTAAACAAATTTAAAAATATCACGCGTGGAGCACAGATTATGAAACAATTTCCAGCACATTGAGAATAGCCTCGATAGACATCGCCTTTAAATAACGCGAAATAGTATAAATCTGTAAACAAATTGAAAAAAAAATCACGCTTGGAACATAAATTGTGAAACAATTTCCAGCACATTGAAAATAGTCTCGAGAGACATCGCATTTAAATAACGCGAAATAGTATAAATCTGTAAACAAATTAAAAAAAATCACGCGTGGAGCACAGATTATGAAACAATTTACAGCACATTGAGAATAGCCTCGATAGACATCGCCTTTAAATAACGCGAAATCTTATAAATTTGTAAATAAATTTAAAAAAATCACGCGTGGAGCACAGATTATGAAACAATTTACAGCACATTGAGAATAGCCTCGATAGACATCGCCTTTAAATAACGCGAAATCTTATACATTTGTAAATAAACTCAAAAAAATCACGCGTGGAGCACAGATTATGAAACAATTTCCAGCACATAGAGAATAGCCTCGATGGACATCGCCTTTAAATAACACGAAATAGTATAAATCGGTAAATAAATTTAAAAAAATCAGGCGTGGAACACAGATTATGAAACAATTTCCAGCACATTGAGAATAGTCTCGATAGCCATCGCCTTTAAATATCTCGAAATAGTATAAATCCGAAAACAAAATCAAACAATCCACGCGTGGAGCACAGATTATGGAACAATTTCCAGCACAATGAGAATAGCCTCGATAGACATCATCTTTAAATAACTCGAAATAGTATAAATCCGTAAATAAATGAAAAATTCAGGCGTGGAGCACAGATTATGAAACAATTTCCAGCACATTGAGAATAGCCTCGATAGACACCACCTTTAAATAACGCGAAATCTTTTAAATTTGTCAATAAATTTAAAAAAATCACGCGTGGAGCACAGATTACGAAACAATTTCCAGCGCATTGAGAATAGCCTCGATAGACATCGCCTTTAAATAACGCGAAATCTTATAAATTTGTAAATAAATTTTAAAAAATCACGCGTGGAGCACAGATTACGAAACAATTTCCAGCACATTGAGAATAGCATCGATAGACATCACCTTTAAATAACGCGAAATAGTATAAATTTGTAAATAAATTAAAAAAAATCACGTGTGGAGCACAGATTATGTCCAGCACATTGAGAATAGCCTCAATAGACATCGCCTTTAAATAACGCGAAATAGTATAAATTTGTAAATAAATGCAAAAAAATCACGCGCGGAGCACAGCTTATGAAACAATTTCCAGCACATTGAGAATAGCCTCGATAGAAATCGCCTTTAAATAACGCGAAATAGCATAAATCTGTAAATAAATTTGAAAAAAAAATCACGCTTGGAGCATAGATTGTGAAACAATTTCCAGCATATTGAAAATAGTCTCGATACCCATCACTTTTAAATAACGCGAAAAAGTATAAATCTGTAAACAAATTGAAAAAAAAAATCACGCTTGGAGCATAAATTGTGAAACAATTTCCAGCACATCAAAAATAGTCTCAATAGACATCGCATTTAAATAACGCGAAATAGTATAAATCTGTAAACAAATTCAAAAAAATCACGCGTGGAGCACAGATTATGAAACAATTTACAGCACATTGAGAATAGCCTCGATAGACATCACCTTTAAATAACGCGAAAAATTATAAATCTGTAAACAAATTGAAAAAAAAAATCACGCTTGGAGCATAAATTGTGAAACAATTTCCAACACATTGAAAATAGTCTCGATAGACATCGCCTTTAAATAAAGCGAAATATCATAAATCCGTAAACAAATTTAAAAATATCACGCGTGGAGCACAGATTATGAAACAATTTCCAGCACATTGAGAATAGCCTCAATAGACATCGCCCTTAAATAACGCGAAATAGTATAAATCTGTAAATAAAATTGAAAAAAAAAAATCACGCTTGGAGCATAGATTGTGAAACAATTTCCAGCATATTGAAAATAGTCTCGAGAGAATTGGCATTTAAATAACGCGAAATAGTATAAATCTGTAAACAAATTCAAAAAAATCACGTGTGGAGCACAGATTATGAAACAATTTACAGCACATTGAGAATAGCCTCGATAGACATCACCATTAAATAACGCGAAAAATTATAAATCTGTAAACAAATTGAAAAAAAAAATCACGCTTGGAGCATAAATTGTGAAACAATTTCCAACACATTGAAAATAGTCTCGATAGACATCGCCTTTAAATAAAGCGAAATATCATAAATCCATAAACAAATTTAAAAATATCACGCGTGGAGCACAGATTATGAAACAATTTCCAGCACATTGAGAATAGCCTCGATAGACATCGCCTTTAAATAACACGAAATATTATAAATCCGTAAATAAATGAAAAAAAATCAGGCGTGGAACACAGATTATGAAACAATTTCCAGCACATTGAGAATAGTCTTGATAGCCATCGCCTTTAAATAAATCGAAATAGTATAAATCCGTAAACAAAATCAAACAATCCACGCGTGGAGCACAGATTATGGAACAATTTCCAGCACAATGAGAATAGCCTCGATAGACATCATCTTTAAATAACTCGAAATAGTATAAATCCGTAAATAAATGAAAAATTCAGCCGTGGAGCACAGATTATGAAACAATTTCCAGCACATTGAGAATAGCCTCGATAAACATCACCTTTAAATAACGCGAAATAGTATAAATCCGTAAACAAATCAAAAAAAATCACGCGTGGAGCACAGATTATGAAAAAATTTCCAGCACATTGAAAATAGCCTCGATAGACATCACCTTTAAATAACGCAAAATAGTATAAATATGTAAAAAAATTGAAAAATAAATCAAGCTTGGAGCATAGATTTTGAAACAATTTCCAGCACATTGAGAATAGCCTCGATAGACATCACCTTTAAATAACGCGAAATATTGTAATCTGTAAACAAATTATCTGTAAACAAATTTGTAAACAAATAATCTGTAAACAAATTGAAAAAAAATCACGCTTGGAGCATAGATTATGAAACAATTTCCAGAACATTGAGAATAGCCTCGAATAGACATCGCCTTTAAATAACGCTCAATAGTATAAATCCGTAAACAAATTAAAAAAAATCACGCGTGGAGCACAGATTATGAAAAAATTTCCAGCACATTGAAAACAGTCTCGATAGACTTCTCCTTTAAATAACGCGAAATAGTATATATCCGTAAACAAATTCAAAAAATCCACGCGTGGAGCTCAGATTATGAAACAATTTCCAGCACATTGAGAATAGTCTCGATGGACATCACCTTTAAATAACATGAAATAGTATAAATCTCGAAAAAATTCAAAAAAATCATGCGTGGAGCACAGATTATGAAACAATTTCCAGCACATTTTGAATGGCATCGATAGACATCACCTTTAAATAATGCGAAATAGTATAAATCCGTAAACAAATTCAAAACAATCACGCGTGGATTACAGATTATGAAACAATTTCCAGCACATTGAGAATAGCCTCGATAGACATCGTCTTTAAATAACGCGAAATAGCATAAATCTGTAAATAAATTTGAAAAAAAAATCACGCTTGGAGCATAGATTGTGAAACAATTTCCAGCATATTGAAAATAGTCTCGATACCCATCACTTTTAAATAACGCGAAAAAGTATAAATCTGTAAACAAATTGAAAAAAAAAATCACGCTTGGAGCATAGATTGTGAAACAATTTCCAGCATATTGAAAATAGTCTCGAGAGAATTGGCATTTAAATAACGCGAAATAGTATAAATCTGTAAACAAATTCAAAAAAATCACGCGTGGAGCACAGATTATGAAACAATTTACAGCACATTGAGAATAGCCTCGATAGACATCACCATTAAATAACGCGAAAAATTATAAATCTGTAAACAAATTGAAAAAAAAAAATCACGCTTGGAGCATAAATTGTGAAACAATTTCCAACACATTGAAAATAGTCTCGATAGACATCGCCTTTAAATAAAGCGAAATATCATAAATCCGTAAACAAATTTAAAAATATCACGCGTGGAGCACAGATTATGAAACAATTTCCAGCACATTGAGAATAGCCTCGATAGACATCGCCTTTAAATAACACGAAATATTATAAATCCGTAAATAAATGAAAAAAAAATCAGGCGTGGAACACAGATTATGAAACAATTTCCAGCACATTGAGAATAGTCTCGATAGCCATCGCCTTTAAATAACTCGAAATAGTATAAATCCGTAAACAAAATCAAACAATCCACGCGTGGAGCACAGATTATGGAACAATTTCAAGCACAATGAGAATAGCCTCGATAGACATCATCTTTAAATAACTCGAAATAGTATAAATCCGTAAATAAATGAAAAATTCAGGCGTGGAGCACAGATTATGAAACAATTTCCAGCACATTGAGAATAGCCTCGATAAACATCACCTTTAAATAACGCGAAATAGTATCAATCCGTAAACAAATTAAAAAAAATCACGCGTGGAGCACAGATTATGAAAAAATTTCCAGCACATTGAAAATAGCCTCGATAGACATCACCTTTAAATAATGCAAAATAGTATAAATATGTAAAAAAATTGAAAAATAAATCAAGCTTGGAGCATAGATTTTGAAACAATTTCCAGCACATTGAGAATAGCCTCGATAGACATCACCTTTAAATAACGCGAAATATTGTAATCTGTAAACAAATTATCTGTAAACAAATTTGTAAACAAATAATCTGTAAACAAATTGAAAAAAAATCACGCTTGGAGCATAGATTATGAAACAATTTCCAGAACATTGAGAATAGCCTCGAATAGACATCGCCTTTAAATAACGCTCAATAGTATAAATCCGTAAACAAATTTAAAAAAATCACGCGTGGAGCACAGATTATGAAAAAATTTCCAGCACATTGAAAACAGTCTCGATAGACTTCTCCTTTAAATAACGCGAAATAGTATATATCCGTAAACAAATTCAAAAAATCCACGCGTGGAGCACAGATTATGAAACAATTTCCAGCACATTGAGAATAGTCTCGATGGACATCACCTTTAAATAACATGAAATAGTCTAAATCTCGAAAAAATTCAAAAAAATCATGCGTGGAGCACAGATTATGAAACAATTTCCAGCACATTGAGAATGGCATCGATAGACATCACCTTTAAATAATGCGAAATAGTATAAATCCGTAAACAAATTCAAAACAATCACGCGTGGAGTACAGATTATGAAACAATTTCCAGCACATTGAGAATAGCCTCGATAGACATCGCCTTTAAATAACGCGAAATAGCATAAATCTGTAAATAAATTTGAAAAAAAAATCACGCTTGGAGCATAGATTGTGAAACAATTTCCAGCATATTGAAAATAGTCTCGATACCCATCACTTTTAAATAACGCGAAAAATTATAAATCTGTAAACAAATTGAAAAAAAAAATCACGCTTGGAGCATAAATTGTGAAACAATTTCCAACACATTGAAAATAGTCTCGATAGACATCGCCTTTAAATAAAGCGAAATATCATAAATCCGTAAACAAATTTAAAAATATCACGCGTGGAGCACAGATTATGAAACAATTTCCAGCACATTGAGAATAGCCTCAATAGACATCGCCCTTAAATAACGCGAAATAGTATAAATCTGTAAATAAAATTGAAAAAAAAAATCACGCTTGGAGCATAGATTGTGAAACAATTTCCAGCATATTGAAAATAGTCTCGAGAGAATTGGCATTTAAATAACGCGAAATAGTATAAATCTGTAAACAAATTCAAAAAAATCACGCGTGGAGCACAGATTATGAAACAATTTACAGCACATTGAGAATAGCCTCGATAGACATCACCATTAAATAACGCGAAAAATTATAAATCTGTAAACAAATTGAAAAAAAAATCACGCTTGGAGCATAAATTGTGAAACAATTTCCAACACATTGAAAATAGTCTCGATAGACATCGCCTTTAAATAAAGCGAAATATCATAAATCCGTAAACAAATTTAAAAATATCACGCGTGGAGCACAGATTATGAAACAATTTCCAGCACATTGAGAATAGCCTCGATAGACATCGCCTTTAAATAACACGAAATATTATAAATCCGTAAATAAATGAAAAAAAATCAGGCGTGGAACACAGATTATGGAACAATTTCCAGCACAATGAGAATAGCCTCGATAGACATCATCTTTAAATAACTCGAAATATTATAAATCCGTAAATAAATGAAAAATTCAGGCGTGGAGCACAGATTATGAAACAATTTCCAGCACATTGAGAATAGCCTCGATAGACATCACCTTTAAATAACGCGAAATAGTATAAATCCGTAAACAAATTAAAAAAAATCACGCGTGGAGCACAGATTATGAAAAAATTTCCAGCACATTGAAAATAGCCTCGACAGACATCACCTTTAAATAACGCAAAATAGTATAAATATGTAAAAAAATTGAAAAATAAATCAAGCTTGGAGCATAGATTTTGAAACAATTTCCAGCACATTGAGAATAGCCTCGATAGACATCACCTTTAAATAACGCGAAATATTGTAATCTGTAAACAAATTATCTGTAAACAAATTTGTAAACAAATAATCTGTAAACAAATTGAAAAAAAATCACGCTTGGAGCATAGATTATGAAACAATTTCCCGAACATTGAGAATAGCCTCGAATAGACATCGCCTTTAAATAACGCTCAATAGTATAAATCCGTAAACAAATTAAAAAAAATCACGCGTGGAGCACAGATTATGAAACAATTTCCAGCACATTGAAAACAGTCTCGATAGACTTCTCCTTTAAATAACGCGAAATAGTATATATCCGTAAACAAATTCAAAAAATCCACGCGTGGAGCACAGATTATGAAACAATTTCCAGCACATTGAGAATAGTTTCGATGGACATCACCTTTAAATAACATGAAATAGTATAAATCCGTAAACAAATTCAAAACAATCACGCGTGGAGTACAGATTATGAAACAATTTCCAGCACATTGTGAACAGCCTCGATAGAAATCGCCTTTAAATAACGCGACATAGTATAAATTTGTAAATAAATGCAAAAAAATCACGCGCGGAGCACAGATTATGAAACAATTTCCAGCACATTGAGAATAGCCTCGATAGACATCGCCTTTAAATAAAACGAAATGTTATAAATCCGTAAACAAATTTAAAAACATCACGCGTGGAGCACAGATTATGAAACAATTTCCAGCACATTGAGAATAACCTCGATAGACATCACCTTTAAATAACGCGAAATAGTATAAATGCGTAAACAAATTCAAAAAAATCACGCGTGGAGCACAGATTATGAAACAATTTACAGCACATTGAGAATAGCCTCGATAGACATCGCCTTTAAATAACGCGAAATCTTATAAATTTGTAAATAAATTCAAAAAAAGCACGCGTGGAGCACAGATTATGAAACAATTTCCTGCACATTGAGAATAGCCTCGATAGACATCGCCCTTAAATAAAGCGAAATAGTATAAATCTGTAAATAAAATTGAAAAAAAAATCACGCTTGGAGGATAGATTGTGAAACAATTTCCAGCATATTGAAAATAGTCTCGATAGACATCACCTTTAAATAACGCGAAATAGTATAAATATGTAAACAAATTGAAAAAAAAAATCACGCTTGGAGCATAAATTGTGAAACAATTTCCAGCACATTGAAAATAGTCTTGATAGACACCGCCTTAAAATAACGCGAAATAGCATAAATCGGTAAATAAATGCAAAAAAATCACTTGTGGAGCACAGATTATAAAACAATTTCCAGCACATTGGGAATAGTCTCGATAGACACCGCCTTAAAATAACGCGAAATAGTATAAATCCGTAAATAAATGAAAAAAAAATCAGGCGTGGAACACAGATTATGAAACAATTTCCAGCACATTGAGAATAGTCTCGATAGACATCACCTTTAAATAACGCGAAAAATTATAAATCTGTAAACAAATTGAAAAAAAAAATCACGCTTGGAGCATAAATTGTGAAACAATTTCCAACACATTGAAAATAGTCTCGATAGACATCGCCTTTAAATAAAGCGAAATATCATAAATCCGTAAACAAATTTAAAAATATCACGCGTGGAGCACAGATTATGAAACAATTTCCAGCACATTGAGAATAGCCTCAATAGACATCGCCCTTAAATAACGCGAAATAGTATAAATCTGTAAATAAAATTGAAAAAAAAAAATCACGCTTGGAGCATAGATTGTGAAACAATTTCCAGCATATTGAAAATAGTCTCGAGAGAATTGGCATTTAAATAACGCGAAATAGTATAAATCTGTAAACAAATTCAAAAAAATCACGTGTGGAGCACAGATTATGAAACAATTTACAGCACATTGAGAATAGCCTCGATAGACATCACCATTAAATAACGCGAAAAATTATAAATCTGTAAACAAATTGAAAAAAAAAATCACGCTTGGAGCATAAATTGTGAAACAATTTCCAACACATTGAAAATAGTCTCGATAGACATCGCCTTTAAATAAAGCGAAATATCATAAATCCATAAACAAATTTAAAAATATCACGCGTGGAGCACAGATTATGAAACAATTTCCAGCACATTGAGAATAGCCTCGATAGACATCGCCTTTAAATAACACGAAATATTATAAATCCGTAAATAAATGAAAAAAAATCAGGCGTGGAACACAGATTATGAAACAATTTCCAGCACATTGAGAATAGTCTTGATAGCCATCGCCTTTAAATAAATCGAAATAGTATAAATCCGTAAACAAAATCAAACAATCCACGCGTGGAGCACAGATTATGGAACAATTTCCAGCACAATGAGAATAGCCTCGATAGACATCATCTTTAAATAACTCGAAATAGTATAAATCCGTAAATAAATGAAAAATTCAGCCGTGGAGCACAGATTATGAAACAATTTCCAGCACATTGAGAATAGCCTCGATAAACATCACCTTTAAATAACGCGAAATAGTATAAATCCGTAAACAAATCAAAAAAAATCACGCGTGGAGCACAGATTATGAAAAAATTTCCAGCACATTGAAAATAGCCTCGATAGACATCACCTTTAAATAACGCAAAATAGTATAAATATGTAAAAAAATTGAAAAATAAATCAAGCTTGGAGCATAGATTTTGAAACAATTTCCAGCACATTGAGAATAGCCTCGATAGACATCACCTTTAAATAACGCGAAATATTGTAATCTGTAAACAAATTATCTGTAAACAAATTTGTAAACAAATAATCTGTAAACAAATTGAAAAAAAATCACGCTTGGAGCATAGATTATGAAACAATTTCCAGAACATTGAGAATAGCCTCGAATAGACATCGCCTTTAAATAACGCTCAATAGTATAAATCCGTAAACAAATTAAAAAAAATCACGCGTGGAGCACAGATTATGAAAAAATTTCCAGCACATTGAAAACAGTCTCGATAGACTTCTCCTTTAAATAACGCGAAATAGTATATATCCGTAAACAAATTCAAAAAATCCACGCGTGGAGCTCAGATTATGAAACAATTTCCAGCACATTGAGAATAGTCTCGATGGACATCACCTTTAAATAACATGAAATAGTATAAATCTCGAAAAAATTCAAAAAAATCATGCGTGGAGCACAGATTATGAAACAATTTCCAGCACATTTTGAATGGCATCGATAGACATCACCTTTAAATAATGCGAAATAGTATAAATCCGTAAACAAATTCAAAACAATCACGCGTGGAGTACAGATTATGAAACAATTTCCAGCACATTGAGAATAGCCTCGATAGACATCGTCTTTAAATAACGCGAAATAGCATAAATCTGTAAATAAATTTGAAAAAAAAATCACGCTTGGAGCATAGATTGTGAAACAATTTCCAGCATATTGAAAATAGTCTCGATACCCATCACTTTTAAATAACGCGAAAAAGTATAAATCTGTAAACAAATTGAAAAAAAAAATCACGCTTGGAGCATAGATTGTGAAACAATTTCCAGCATATTGAAAATAGTCTCGAGAGAATTGGCATTTAAATAACGCGAAATAGTATAAATCTGTAAACAAATTCAAAAAAATCACGCGTGGAGCACAGATTATGAAACAATTTACAGCACATTGAGAATAGCCTCGATAGACATCACCATTAAATAACGCGAAAAATTATAAATCTGTAAACAAATTGAAAAAAAAAAATCACGCTTGGAGCATAAATTGTGAAACAATTTCCAACACATTGAAAATAGTCTCGATAGACATCGCCTTTAAATAAAGCGAAATATCATAAATCCGTAAACAAATTTAAAAATATCACGCGTGGAGCACAGATTATGAAACAATTTCCAGCACATTGAGAATAGCCTCGATAGACATCGCCTTTAAATAACACGAAATATTATAAATCCGTAAATAAATGAAAAAAAAATCAGGCGTGGAACACAGATTATGAAACAATTTCCAGCACATTGAGAATAGTCTCGATAGCCATCGCCTTTAAATAACTCGAAATAGTATAAATCCGTAAACAAAATCAAACAATCCACGCGTGGAGCACAGATTATGGAACAATTTCAAGCACAATGAGAATAGCCTCGATAGACATCATCTTTAAATAACTCGAAATAGTATAAATCCGTAAATAAATGAAAAATTCAGGCGTGGAGCACAGATTATGAAACAATTTCCAGCACATTGAGAATAGCCTCGATAAACATCACCTTTAAATAACGCGAAATAGTATCAATCCGTAAACAAATTAAAAAAAATCACGCGTGGAGCACAGATTATGAAAAAATTTCCAGCACATTGAAAATAGCCTCGATAGACATCACCTTTAAATAATGCAAAATAGTATAAATATGTAAAAAAATTGAAAAATAAATCAAGCTTGGAGCATAGATTTTGAAACAATTTCCAGCACATTGAGAATAGCCTCGATAGACATCACCTTTAAATAACGCGAAATATTGTAATCTGTAAACAAATTATCTGTAAACAAATTTGTAAACAAATAATCTGTAAACAAATTGAAAAAAAATCACGCTTGGAGCATAGATTATGAAACAATTTCCAGAACATTGAGAATAGCCTCGAATAGACATCGCCTTTAAATAACGCTCAATAGTATAAATCCGTAAACAAATTTAAAAAAATCACGCGTGGAGCACAGATTATGAAAAAATTTCCAGCACATTGAAAACAGTCTCGATAGACTTCTCCTTTAAATAACGCGAAATAGTATATATCCGTAAACAAATTCAAAAAATCCACGCGTGGAGCACAGATTATGAAACAATTTCCAGCACATTGAGAATAGTCTCGATGGACATCACCTTTAAATAACATGAAATAGTCTAAATCTCGAAAAAATTCAAAAAAATCATGCGTGGAGCACAGATTATGAAACAATTTCCAGCACATTGAGAATGGCATCGATAGACATCACCTTTAAATAATGCGAAATAGTATAAATCCGTAAACAAATTCAAAACAATCACGCGTGGAGTACAGATTATGAAACAATTTCCAGCACATTGAGAATAGCCTCGATAGACATCGCCTTTAAATAACGCGAAATAGCATAAATCTGTAAATAAATTTGAAAAAAAAATCACGCTTGGAGCATAGATTGTGAAACAATTTCCAGCATATTGAAAATAGTCTCGATACCCATCACTTTTAAATAACGCGAAAAATTATAAATCTGTAAACAAATTGAAAAAAAAAATCACGCTTGGAGCATAAATTGTGAAACAATTTCCAACACATTGAAAATAGTCTCGATAGACATCGCCTTTAAATAAAGCGAAATATCATAAATCCGTAAACAAATTTAAAAATATCACGCGTGGAGCACAGATTATGAAACAATTTCCAGCACATTGAGAATAGCCTCAATAGACATCGCCCTTAAATAACGCGAAATAGTATAAATCTGTAAATAAAATTGAAAAAAAAAATCACGCTTGGAGCATAGATTGTGAAACAATTTCCAGCATATTGAAAATAGTCTCGAGAGAATTGGCATTTAAATAACGCGAAATAGTATAAATCTGTAAACAAATTCAAAAAAATCACGCGTGGAGCACAGATTATGAAACAATTTACAGCACATTGAGAATAGCCTCGATAGACATCACCATTAAATAACGCGAAAAATTATAAATCTGTAAACAAATTGAAAAAAAAATCACGCTTGGAGCATAAATTGTGAAACAATTTCCAACACATTGAAAATAGTCTCGATAGACATCGCCTTTAAATAAAGCGAAATATCATAAATCCGTAAACAAATTTAAAAATATCACGCGTGGAGCACAGATTATGAAACAATTTCCAGCACATTGAGAATAGCCTCGATAGACATCGCCTTTAAATAACACGAAATATTATAAATCCGTAAATAAATGAAAAAAAATCAGGCGTGGAACACAGATTATGGAACAATTTCCAGCACAATGAGAATAGCCTCGATAGACATCATCTTTAAATAACTCGAAATATTATAAATCCGTAAATAAATGAAAAATTCAGGCGTGGAGCACAGATTATGAAACAATTTCCAGCACATTGAGAATAGCCTCGATAGACATCACCTTTAAATAACGCGAAATAGTATAAATCCGTAAACAAATTAAAAAAAATCACGCGTGGAGCACAGATTATGAAAAAATTTCCAGCACATTGAAAATAGCCTCGACAGACATCACCTTTAAATAACGCAAAATAGTATAAATATGTAAAAAAATTGAAAAATAAATCAAGCTTGGAGCATAGATTTTGAAACAATTTCCAGCACATTGAGAATAGCCTCGATAGACATCACCTTTAAATAACGCGAAATATTGTAATCTGTAAACAAATTATCTGTAAACAAATTTGTAAACAAATAATCTGTAAACAAATTGAAAAAAAATCACGCTTGGAGCATAGATTATGAAACAATTTCCCG
The DNA here is from genome assembly GCA_963932465.1 of Maratus speciosus. Lineage (NCBI taxonomy): Eukaryota > Metazoa > Arthropoda > Arachnida > Araneae > Salticidae > Maratus > Maratus speciosus. The sequence continues at coordinate 1,669,208 of CAWVRF010001366.1, forward strand.
AACATTGAGAATAGCCTCGAATAGACATCGCCTTTAAATAACGCTCAATAGTATAAATCCGTAAACAAATTAAAAAAAATCACGCGTGGAGCACAGATTATGAAACAATTTCCAGCACATTGAAAACAGTCTCGATAGACTTCTCCTTTAAATAACGCGAAATAGTATATATTCGTAAACAAATTCAAAAAATCCACGCGTGGAGCACAGATTATGAAACAATTTCCAGCACATTGAGAATAGTTTCGATGGACATCACCTTTAAATAAGATGAAATAGTATAAATCCGTAAACAAATTCAAAACAATCACGCGTGGAGTACAGATTATGAAACAATTTCCAGCACATTGTGAACAGCCTCGATAGAAATCGCCTTTAAATAACGCGACATAGTATAAATTTGTAAATAAATGCAAAAAAATCACGCGCGGAGCACAGATTATGAAACAATTTCCAGCACATTGAGAATAGCCTCGATAGACATCGCCTTTAAATAAAACGAAATGTTATAAATCCGTAAACAAATTTAAAAACATCACGCGTGGAGCACAGATTATGAAACAATTTCCAGCACATTGAGAATAACCTCGATAGACATCACCTTTAAATAACGCGAAATAGTATAAATGCGTAAACAAATTCAAAAAAATCACGCGTGGAGCACAGATTATGAAACAATTTACAGCACATTGAGAATAGCCTCGATAGACATCGCCTTTAAATAACGCGAAATCTTATAAATTTGTAAATAAATTCAAAAAAAGCACGCGTGGAGCACAGATTATGAAACAATTTCCTGCACATTGAGAATAGCCTCGATAGACATCGCCCTTAAATAAAGCGAAATAGTATAAATCTGTAAATAAAATTGAAAAAAAAAATCACGCTTGGAGGATAGATTGTGAAACAATTTCCAGCATATTGAAAATAGTCTCGATAGACATCACCTTTAAATAACGCGAAATAGTATAAATATGTAAACAAATTGAAAAAAAAAATCACGCTTGGAGCATAAATTGTGAAACAATTTCCAGCACATTGAAAATAGTCTTGATAGACACCGCCTTAAAATAACGCGAAATAGCATAAATCGGTAAATAAATGCAAAAAAATCACTTGTGGAGCACAGATTATAAAACAATTTCCAGCACATTGGGAATAGTCTCGATAGACACCGCCTTAAAATAACGCGAAATAGTATAAATCCGTAAATAAATGAAAAAAAAATCAGGCGTGGAACACAGATTATGAAACAATTTCCAGCACATTGAGAATAGTCTCGATAGCCATCGCCTTTAAATAACTCGAAATAGTATAAATCCGTAAACAAAATCAAACAATCCACGCGTGGAGCACAGATTATGGAACAATTTCCAGCACAATGAGAATAGCCTCGATAGACATCATCTTTAAATAACTGGAAATAGTATAAATCCGTAAATAAATGAAAAATTCAGGCGTGGAGCACAGATTATGAAACAATTTCCAGCACATTGAGAATAGCCTCGATAAACATCACCTTTAAATAACGCGAAATAGTATAAATCCGTAAACAAATTAAAAAAAATCACGCGTGGAGCACAGATTATGAAAAAATTTCCAGCACATTGAAAATAGCCTCGATAGACATCACCTTTAAATAACGCAAAATAGTATAAATATGTAAAAAAATTGAAAAATAAATCAAGCTTGGAGCATAGATTTTGAAACAATTTCCAGCACATTGAGAATAGCCTCGATAGACATCACCTTTAAATAACGCGAAATATTGTAATCTGTAAACAAATTATCTGTAAACAAATTTGTAAACAAATAATCTGTAAACAAATTGAAAAAAAATCACGCTTGGAGCATAGATTATGAAACAATTTCCAGAACATTGAGAATAGCCTCGAATAGACATCGCCTTTAAATAACGCTCAATAGTATAAATCCGTAAACAAATTTAAAAAAATCACGCGTGGAGCACAGATTATGAAAAAATTTCCAGCACATTGAAAACAGTCTCGATAGACTTCTCCTTTAAATAACGCGAAATAGTATATATCCGTAAACAAATTCAAAAAATCCACGCGTGGAGCACAGATTATGAAACAATTTCCAGCACATTGAGAATAGTCTCGATGGACATCACCTTTAAATAACATGAAATAGTATAAATCTCGAAAAAATTCAAAAAAATCATGCGTGGAGCACAGATTATGAAACAATTTCCAGCACATTGAGAATGGCATCGATAGACATCACCTTTAAATAATGCGAAATAGTATAAATCCGTAAACAAATTCAAAACAATCACGCGTGGAGTACAGATTATGAAACAATTTCCAGCACATTGAGAATAGCCTCGATAGACATCGCCTTTAAATAACGCGAAATAGCATAAATCTGTAAATAAATTTGAAAAAAAAATCACGCTTGGAGCATAGATTGTGAAACAATTTCCAGCATATTGAAAATAGTCTCGATACCCATCACTTTTAAATAACGCGAAAAAGTATAAATCTGTAAACAAATTGAAAAAAAAATCACGCTTGGAGCATAAATTGTGAAACAATTTCCAGCACATCGAAAATAGTCTCGATAGACATCGCATTTAAATAACGCGAAATAGTATAAATCTGTAAACAAATTCAAAAAAATCACGCGTGGAGCACAGATTATGAAACAATTTACAGCACATTGAGAATAGCCTCGATAGACATCACCTTTAAATAACGCGAAAAATTATAAATCTGTAAACAAATTGAAAAAAAAATCACGCTTGGAGCATAAATTGTGAAACAATTTCCAACACATTGAAAATAGTCTCGATAGACATCGCCTTTAAATAAAGCGAAATATCATAAATCCGTAAACAAATTTAAAAATATCACGCGTGGAGCACAGATTATGAAACAATTTCCAGCACATTGAGAATAGCCTCAATAGACATCGCCCTTAAATAACGCGAAATAGTATAAATCTGTAAATAAAATTGAAAAAAAAAATCACGCTTGGAGCATAGATTGTGAAACAATTTCCAGCATATTGAAAATAGTCTCGAGAGAATTGGCATTTAAATAACGCGAAATAGTATAAATCTGTAAACAAATTCAAAAAAATCACGCGTGGAGCACAGATTCTGAAACAATTTACAGCACATTGAGAATAGCCTCGATAGACATCACCATTAAATAACGCGAAAAATTATAAATCTGTAAACAAATTGAAAAAAAAAATCACGCTTGGAGCATAAATTGTGAAACAATTTCCAACACATTGAAAATAGTCTCGATAGACATCGCCTTTAAATAAAGCGAAATATCATAAATCCGTAAACAAATTTAAAAATATCACGCGTGGAGCACAGATTATGAAACAATTTCCAGCACATTGAGAATAGCCTCGATAGACATCGCCTTTAAATAACACGAAATATTATAAATCCGTAAATAAATGAAAAAATATCAGGCGTGGAACACAGATTATGAAACAATTTCCAGCACATTGAGAATAGTCTCGATAGCCATCGCCTTTAAATAACTCGAAATAGTATAAATCCGTAAACAAAATCAAACAATCCACGCGTGGAGCACAGATTATGGAACAATTTCCAGCACAATGAGAATAGCCTCGATAGACATCATCTTTAAATAACTCGAAATATTATAAATCCGTAAATAAATGAAAAATTCAGGCGTGGAGCACAGATTATGAAACAATTTCCAGCACATTGAGAATAGCCTCGATAGACATCACCTTTAAATAACGCGAAATAGTATAAATCCGTAAACAAATTAAAAAAAATCACGCGTGGAGCACAGATTATGAAAAAATTTCCAGCACATTGAAAATAGCCTCGATAGACATCACCTTTAAATAACGCAAAATAGTATAAATATGTAAAAAAATTGAAAAATAAATCAAGCTTGGAACATAGATTTTGAAATAATTTCCAGCACATTGAGAATAGCCTCGATAGACATCACCTTTAAATAACGCGAAATATTGTAATCTGTAAACAAATTATCTGTAAACAAATTTGTAAACAAATAATCTGTAAACAAATTGAAAAAAAATCACGCTTGGAGCATAGATTATGAAACAATTTCCAGAACATTGAGAATAGCCTCGAATAGACATCGCCTTTAAATAACGCTCAATAGTATAAATCCGTAAACAAATTAAAAAAAATCACGCGTGGAGCAAAGATTATGAAACAATTTCCAGCACATTGAAAACAGTCTCGATAGACTTCTCCTTTAAATAACGCGAAATAGTATATATCCGTAAACAAGTTCAAAAAATCCACGCGTGGAGCACAGATTATGAAACAATTTCCAGCACATTGAGAATAGTTTCGATGGACATCACCTTTAAATAACATGAAATAGTATAAATCTCGAAAAAATTCAAAAAAATCATGCGTGGAGCACAGATTATGAAACAATTTCCAGCACATTGAGAATGGCATCGATAGACATCACCTTTAAATAATGCGAAATAGTATAAATCCGTAAACAAATTCAAAACAATCACGCGTGGAGTACAGATTATGAAACAATTTCCAGCACATTGTGAACAGCCTCGATAGAAATCGCCTTTAAATAACGCGACATAGTATAAATTTGTAAATAAAAGCAAAAAAATCACGCGCGGAGCACAGATTATGAAACAATTTCCAGCACATTGAGAATAGCCTCGATAGACATCGCCTTTAAATAAAACGAAATGTTATAAATCCGTAAACAAATTTAAAAACATCACGCGTGGAGCACAGATTATGAAACAATTTCCAGCACATTGAGAATAACCTCGATAGACATCACCTTTAAATAACGCGAAATAGTATAAATGCGTAAACAAATTCAAAAAAATCACGCGTGGAGCACAGATTATGAAACAATTTACAGCACATTGAGAATAGCCTCGATAGACATCGCCTTTAAATAACGCGAAATCTTATAAATTTGTAAATAAATTCAAAAAAAGCACGCGTGGAGCACAGATTATGAAACAATTTCCTGCACATTGAGAATAGCCTCGATAGACATCGCCCTTAAATAACGCGAAATAGTATAAATCTGTAAATAAAATTGAAAAAAAAATCACGCTTGGAGGATAGATTGTGAAACAATTTCCAGCATATTGAAAATAGTCTCGAGAGACATCGCATTTAAATAACGCGAAATAGTATAAATCTGTAAACAAATTCAAAAAAATCACGCGTGGAGCACAGATTATGAAACAATTTACAGCACATTGAGAATAGCCTCGATAGACATCGCCTTTAAATAACGCGAAATCTTATAAATTTGTAAATAAATTTAAAAAAATCACGCGTGGAGCACAGATTATGAAACAATTTCCAGCACATAGAGAATAGCCTCGATAGACATCGCCTTTAAATAACGCGAAATAGTATAAATCCGTAAATAAATGAAAAAAAATCAGGCGTGGAACACAGATTATGAAACAATTTCCAGCACATTGAGAATAGTATAGATAGCCATCGCCTTTAAATAACTCGAAATATTATAAATCCGTGAACAAAATCAAACAATCCACGCGTGGAGCACAGATTATGGAACAATTTCCAGCACAATGAGAATAGCCTCGATAGACATCACGTTTAAATAACTCGAAATAGTATAAATCCGTAAATAAATGAAAAATTCAGGCGTGGAGCACAGATTATGAAACAATTTCCAGCACATTGAGAATAGCCTCGATAGACATCACCTTTAAATAACGCGAAATAGTATAAATATGTAAACAAATTGAAAAAAAAAATCACGCTTGGAGCATAAATTGTGAAACAATTTCCAGCACATTGAAAATAGTCTTGATAGACACCGCCTTAAAATAACGCGAAATAGCATAAATCGGTAAATAAATGCAAAAAAATCACTTGTGGAGCACAGATTATAAAACAATTTCCAGCACATTGGGAATAGTCTCGATAGACACCGCCTTAAAATAACGCGAAATAGTATAAATCCGTAAACAAATTCAAAAAAATCACGGATTATGAAACAATTTCCAGCACATTGAGAATAGTTTCGATAGACATCACCTTTAAATAACGCGAAATATTGTAAATCTGTAAACAAATTGAAAAAAAAATCACGCTTGGAGCATAGATTATAAAAGAATTTCCAGAACATTGAGAATAGCCTCGAATAGACATCGCCTTTAAATAACGCTCAATAGTATAAATCCGTAAACAAATTCAAAAAAATCACGCGTGGAGCACAGATTATGAAACAATTTCCAGCACATTGAAAACAGTCTCGATAGACTTCTCCTTTAAATAACGCGAAATGGTATAAATCTGTAAACAAATTGAAAAAAAAATCACGCTTGGAACATAAATTGTGAAACAATTTCCAGCACATTGAAAATAGTCTCGAGAGACATCGCATTTAAATAACGCGAAATAGTATAAATCTGTAAACAAATTCAAAAAAATCACGCGTGGAGCACAGATTATGAAACAATTACCAGCACATTGAGAATAGCCTCGATAGACATCGCCTTTAAATAACGCGAAATAGTATAAATCTGTAAACAAATTGAAAAAAAAATCACGCTTGGAACATAAATTGTGAAACAATTTCCAGCACATTGAAAATAGTCTCGACAGACATCGCATTTAAATAACGCGAAATAGTATAAATCTGTAAACAAGTTCAAAAAAATCACGCGTGGAGCACAGATTATGAAACAATTTCCAGCACATTGAGAATAGCCTCGATAGACATCACCTTTAAATAACGCGAAATCTTATAAATTTTTAAATAAATTTAAAAAAATCACGCGTGGAGTACAGATTATGAAACAATTTCCAGCACATTGAGAATAGCCTCGATAGACATCACCTTTAAATAACGCGAAATACGAGTAGTATAAATCTCTAAAAAAATTGAAAAAAAAAATTACGCTTGGAGCATAGATTCTGAAACAATTTCCAGCATATTGAAAATAGTCTCGAGAGACATCGCATTTAAATAACGCGAAATAGTATAAATCCGTAAACAAATCTTAAAAAATTTACGCGTGGAGCACAGATTATGAAACAATTTCCAGCACATTGAGTATAGCGTCGACAGACATCGTCTTTAAATAATGCGAAATAGTATAAATCTGTAAATAAATTCGAAAAAATCATGCGTGGAGCACAGATTTTGAAACAATTTCCAGCACATTGAGAATAGCCTCGATAGACATCGCCTTTAAATAACGCGAAGTAGCATAAAACTGTAAATAAAATTGAAAAAAAAATCACGCTTGGAGCATAGATTGTGAAACAATTTCCAGCATATTGAAAATAGTCTCGAGAGACATCACTTTTAAATAACGCGAAAAAGTATAAATCTGTAAACAAATTGAAAAAAAAAATCACGCTTGGAGCATAAATTGTGAAACAATTTCCAGCACATCGAAAATAGTCTCGATAGACATCGCCTTTAAATAAAACGAAATGTTATAAATCCGTAAACAAATTTAAAAACATCACGCGTGGAGCACAGATTATGAAACAATTTCCAGCACATTGAGAATAACCTCGATAGACATCACCTTTAAATAACGCGAAATAGTATAAATGCGTAAACAAATTCAAAAAAATCACGCGTGGAGCCCAGATTATGAAACAATTTACAGCACATTGAGAATAGCCTCGATAGACATCGCCTTTATATAACGCGAAATCTTATAAATTTGTAAATAAATTCAAAAAAATCACGCGTGGAGCACAGATTATGAAACAATTTCCAGCACATTGAGAATAGCCTCGATAGACATCGCCCTTAAATAACGCGAAATAGTATAAATCTGTAAATAAAATTGAAAAAAAAAATCACGCTTGGAGCATAGATTGTGAAACAAATTCCAGCATATTGAAAATAGTCTCGAGAGACATCGCATTTAAATAACGCGAAACAGTATAAATCTGTAAACAAATTCAAAAAAATCACGCGTGGAGCACAGATTATGAAACAATTTACAGCACATTGAGAATAGCCTCGATAGACATCGCCTTTAAATAACGCGAAATCTTATAAATTTGTAAATAATTTTAAAAAAATCACGCGTGGAGCACAGATTATGAAACAATTTCCAGCACATAGAGAATAGCCTCGATAGACATCGCCTTTAAATAACGCAAAATAGTATAAATCCGTAAATAAATAAAAAAAATCAGGCGTGGAACACAGATTATGAAACAATTTCCAGCACATTGAGAATAGTCTCGATAGCCATCGCCTTTAAATAACTCGAAATAGTATAAATCCGTAAACAAAATCAAACAATCCACGCGTGGAGCACAGATTATGGAACAATTTCCAGCACAATGAGAATAGCCTCGATAGACATCACCTTTAAATAACTCGAAATAGTATAAATCCGTAAATAAATGAAAAATTCAGTCGTGGAGCACAGATTATGAAACAATTTCCAGCACATTGAGAATAGCCTCGATAGACATCACCTTTAAATAACGCGAAATAGTATAAATCCGTAAACAAATTTAAAAAATCACGCGTGGAGCACAGATTATGAAAAAATTTCCAGCACATTGAGAATAGACTCGATAGACATCACATTTAAATAACGCGAAATATTGTAAATCTGTAAACAAATTGAAAAAAAAATCACGCTTGGAGCATAGATTATGAAAGAATTTCCAGAACATTGAGAATAGCCTCGAATAGACATCGCCTTTAAATAACGCTCAATAGTATAAATCCGTAAACAAATTCAAAAAAATCACGCGTGGAGCACAGATTATGAAACAATTTCCAGCAAATTGAAAACAGTCTCGATAGACTTCTCCTTTAAATAACGCGAAATGGTATAAATCTGTAAACAAATTGAAAAAAAAAATCACGCTTGGAACATAAATTGTGAAACAATTTCCAGCACATTGAAAATAGTCTCGAGAGACATCGCATTTAAATAACGCGAAATAGTATAAATCTGTAAACAAATTCAAAAAAATCACGCGTGGAGCACAGATTATGAAACAATTTCCAGCACATTGAGAATAGCCTCGATAGACATCGCCTTTAAATAACGCGAAATAGTATAAATCTGTAAACAAATTGAAAAAAAAAATCACGCTTGGAACATAAATTGTGAAACAATTTCCAGCACATTGAAAATAGTCTCGAGAGACATCGCATTTAAATAACGCGAAATAGTATAAATCTGTAAACAAGTTCAAAAAAATCACGCGTGGAGCACAGATTATGAAACAATTTCCAGCACATTGAGAATAGCCTCGATAGACATCACCTTTAAATAACGCGAAATCTTATAAATTTTTAAATAAAATTAAAAAAATCACGCGTGGAGTACAGATTATGAAACAATTTCCAGCACATTGAGAATAGCCTCGATAGACATCACCTTTAAATAACGCGAAATACGAGTAGTATAAATCTCTAAAAAAATTGAAAAAAAAAATTACGCTTGGAGCATAGATTCTGAAACAATTTCCAGCATATTGAAAATATTCTCGAGAGACATCGCATTTAAATAACGCGAAATAGTATAAATCCGTAAACAAATCTTAAAAAATTTACGCGTGGAGCACAGATTATGAAACAATTTCCAGCACATTGAGTATAGCCTCGATAGACATCACATTTAAATAACGCGAAATAGTATAAATCTGTAAACAAATTGAAAAAAAATCACGCTTGGAGCACAGATTATAAAACAATTTCCAGCACATTGGGAATAGTCTCGATAGACACCGCCTTAAAATAACGCGAAATAGTATAAATCCGTAAACAAATTCAAATAATCACGCGTGGAGCACAGATTTTGAAACAATTTCCAGCACATTGAGAATAGTTTCGATAGACATCGCCTTTAAATAACGCTCAATAGTATAAATCCGTAAACAAATTCAAAAAAATCACGCGTGGAGCACAGATTATGAAACAATTTCCAGCACATTGAAAACAGTCTCGATAGACTTCTCCTTTAAATAACGCGAAATGGTATAAATCCGTAAACAAATTAAAAAAAATCACGCGAGGATAACAGATTATGAAACAATTTCCAGCACATTGAGAATAGCCTCGATAGACATCGTCTTTAAATAACGCGAAATAGTATATATCCGTAAACAAATTCAAAAAATCCACGCGTGGAGCACAGATTATGAAACAATTTCCAGCACATTGAGAATAGTCTCGATAGACATCACCTTTAAATAACATGAAATAGTATAAATCTCTAAAAAAATTGAAATACAAAATTACGCTTGGAGCATAGATTCTGAAACAATTTCCAGCACATTGAAAATAGTCTCGATAGACATCGCCTTTAAATAGCGCGAAATAGTATAAATCCGTAAACAAATTTTTAAAAAATCACGCTTGGAGCACAGATTATGAAACAATTTCCAGCACTTTGAGTATAGCCTCGATAGACATCGTCTTTAAATAACGCGAAATAGTATAAATCTGTAAATAAATTCAAAAAAATCATGCGTGGAGCACAGATTATGAAACAATTTCCAGCACATTGAGAATGGCATCGATAGACATCACCTTTAAATAACGCGAAATATTATAAATCCGTAAACAAATTAAACAAAATCACGCGTGGAGCACAGATTATGAAACAATTTCCAGCACATTGTGAATAGCCTCGATAGACATCGCCTTTAAATAACGCGAAATAGTATAAATTTGTAAATAAATGCAAAAAAATCACGCGTGGAGCAGAGATTATGAAACAAATTCCAGCACATTGAGAATAGCCTCGATAGACCTCTCCTTCAAATAACGCGAAATAGCATAAAACTGTAAACAAATTGAAAAAAAATCACGCTTGGAGCATAGATTGTGAAACAATTTCCAGCATATTGAAAATAGTTTCCAGAGACATCGCATTTAAATAACGCGAAATAGTATAAATCCGTAAACAAATTCAAAAAAATCATGCGTGGAGCACAGATTATGAAACAATTTCCAGAACATTGAGAATAGCCTCGAATAGACATCACCTTTAAATAACGCTCAATGGTATAAATCCGTAAACAAATTGAAAAAAATCACGCGTGGAGCACAGATTATGAAACAATTTCCAGCACATTGAAAACAGTCTCGATAGACTTCTCCTTTAAATAACACGAAATGGTATAAATAGGTAAAAAAATTCAAAAAAATCACGCGTGGAACACAGATTATGAAACAATTTCCAGCACATTGAGTATAGCCTCGTGCTGGAAATTGTTTCAGAATTTATGTTCCAAGCGTGATTTTTTTTCAATTTGTTTACAGATTTATACTTTTTCGCGTTATTTAAAGGTGATGTCTATCGAAGCTATTCTCAATGTGCTGGAAATTGTTTCATAATCTGTGCTCCACGCGTGATTGTTTTGAATTTGTTTACGGATTTATACTATTTCGCGTTATTTAAAGGTGATGTCTATCGAGGCTATACACAATGTGCTGGAAATCGTTTCATAATCTGTGCTCCACGCGTGATTTTTTAAAAATTTGTTTACGGATTCATACTATTTCGCGCTATTTAAAGGCGATGTCTATCGAGACTATTTTCGATGTGCTGGAAATTTTTTCACAATTTATGTTCCAAGCGTGATTTTTTTTTTCAATTTGTTTACAGATTTATACTTTTTCGCGTAATTTAAAGGTGATGTCTATCGAAGCTATTCTCAATGTGCTGGAAATTGTTTCATAATCTGTGCTCCACGCTTGAATTTTTTGAGTTTGTTTACGCATTTATACATTTTCGCGTAATTTAAAGGTGATGTCTATCGAAGCTATTCTCAATGTGCTGGAAATTGTTTCATAATCAATGCTCCACGCGTGATTTTTTTAAATTTGTTTACGGATTTATAATATATCGCTTTATTTAAAGGCGATGTCTATCGAGACTGTTTTCGATGTGCTGGAAATTGTTTCACAATTTCTGCTCCAAGCGTGATTTTTTTTTCAATTTGTTTACAGATTTATACTTTTTCGCGTTATTTAAAGGTGATGTCTATCGAAGCTATCCTCAATGTGCTGGTAATTGTTTCATAATCTGTGCTCCACGCGTGATTTTTTTGCATTTATTTACAAATTTATTCTATTTCGCGTTATTTAAAGGCGATGTCTATCGAGGTTATTCTCAATGTGCTGGAAATTGTTTCATAATCTGTGATCCACACGTGATTTTTTTGAATTTGTTTACGGATTTATACTATTTCGCGTTATTTAAAGGTGATGTCTATCGATGCTATTCTCAATGTGCTGGAAATTGTTTCATAATCTGTGCTCCACGCATGATTTTTTAAAATTTATTTACAGATTTATACTATTTCGCGTTATTTAAAGACGATGTCTATCGAGGCTATACTCAATGTGCTGGAAATTGTTTCACAATTTATGCTCCATGCGAGATTTTTTTAAATTTGTTTACGGATTTATAACATTTCGCGTTATTAAAAGGAGAAATCTATCGAGACTATTTTCGATGTGCTGGAAATTGTTTCACAATTTATGTTCCAAGCGTGATTTTTTTTTCAATTTTTTTACAGATTTATACTTTTTCGCGTTATTTAAAGACGATGTCTATCGAGGCTATACTCAATGTGCTATAAATTGTTTCATAATCTGTGCTCCACGCGTGATTTTTTTGAATTTGTTTACAGATTTATACTATTTCGCGTTATTTAAATGCGATGTCTCTCGAGACTATTTTCAATATGCTGGAAATTGTTTCACAATCTATGTTCCAAGCGTGATTTTTTTTTCAATTTTATTTACAGATTTATACTATTTCGCGTTATTTAAAGGCGATGTCTATCGAGGCTATTCTCGATATGCTGGAAATTGTTTCATAATCTGTGCTCCACGCGTGATTTTTTTTAATTTGTTTACGCATTTATACTATTTCGCGTTATTTAAAGGTGATGTTTATCGAGGTTATTCTCAATGTGCTGGAAATTGTTTCATAATCTGTGCTGCACGCGTGATTTTTTTAAATTTGTTTACGGATTTATAATATTTCGCTTTATTTAAAGGCGATGTCTATCGAGACTATTTTCGATGTGCTGGAAATTGTTTCACAATCTATGCTCCAAGCGTGAATTTTTTTTTTCAATTTTATTTACAGATTTATACTATTTCGCGTTATTTAAAGGTGATGTTTATCGAGGCTATTCTCAATGTGCTGGAAATTGTTTCATAATCTGTGCTCCACGCATGATTTTTTCGAATTTATTTACAGATTTATACTATTTCGCATTATTTAAAGACGATGTCTATCGACGCTATACTCAATGTGCTGGAAATTGTTTCATAATCTGTGCTCCACGCGTAAATTTTTTAAGATTTGTTTACGGATTTATACTATTTCGCGTTATTTAAATGCGATGTCTCTCGAGACTATTTTCAATATGCTGGAAATTGTTTCAGAATCTATGCTCCAAGCGTAATTTTTTTTTTCAAATTTTTTAGAGATTTATACTACTCGTATTTCGCGTTATTTAAAGGTAATGTCTATCGAGGCTATTCTCAATGTGCTGGAAATTGTTTCATAATCTGTGCTCCACGCGTGATTTTTTTAAATTTATTTACAAATTTATAAGATTTCGCGTTATTTAAAGGCGATGTCTATCGAGGCTATTCTCAATGTGCTGGAAATTGTTTCATAATCTGTGCTCCACGCGTGATTTTTTTAAATTTATTTACAAATTTATAAGATTTCGCGTTATTTAAAGGCGATGTCTATCGAGACTATTTTCGATGTGCTGGAAATTGTTTCACAATTTATGTTCAAGCGTGTTTTTTTTTCAATTTGTTTACAGATTTATACTATTTCGCGTTATTTAAAGGCGATGTCTATCGAGGCTATTCTCAATGTGCTGGAAATTGTTTCATAATCTGTGCTCCACGCGTGATTTTTTTGAATTTGCTTACAGATTTATACTATTTCGCGTTATTTAAATGCGATGTCTCTCGAGACTATTTTCAATATGCTGGAAATTGTTTCACAATCTATGCTCCAAGCGTGACTTTTTTTTTCAATTTTATTTACAGATTTGTACAATTTCGCGTTATTTAAAGGCGATGTCTATCGAGGCTATTCTCAATGTGCTGGAAATTGTTTCATAATCTGTGCTCCACGCGTGATTTTTTTGAATTTATTTACAAATTTATAAGATTTCGCGTTATTTAAAGGCGATGTCTATCGAGGCTATTCTCAATGTGCTGTAAATTGTTTCATAATCTGTGCTCCAAGCGTGATTTTTTTGAATTTGTTTACGCATTTATACTATTTCGCGTTTTTTAAAGGTGATGTCTATCGAGGCTATTCTCAATGTGCTGGAAATTGTTTCACAATCTATGCTCCAAGCGTGATTTTCCTTAAAAATTTTATTTACAGATTTATACTATTTCGCGTTATTTAAAGGCGATGTCTATCGAGGCTATTCTCAATGTGCTGTAAATTGTTTCATAATCTGTGCTCCATGCGTGATTTTTTTGAATTTGTTTACAGATTTATACTATTTCGCGTTATTTAAATGCGATGTCTCTCGAGACTATTTTCAATATGCTGGAAATTGTTTCACAATCTATGCTCCAAGCGTGATTTTTTTTTCAATTTTATTTACAGATTTATACTATTTTGCGTTATTTAAAGGCGATGTCTATCAAGGCTATTCTCAATGTGCTGGAAATCTTTTCATAATCTGTGCTCCACGCGTGATTTTTTTAAATTTATTTACAAATTTATAAGATTTCGCGTTATTTAAAGGCGATGTTATCGAGGCTATTCTCGATGTGCTGTAAATTGTTTCATAATCTGTGCTCCACGCGTGAATTTTTTGAATTTGTTTACGCATTTATACTATGTCGCGTTATTTAAAGGTGATGTCTATCGAGGTGCTCAATGTGCTGGAAATTGTGCTGGAGGTATCAATGTGCTGGAAATTGTTTCATAATCAGTGCTGCACGCGTGATTTTTTTAAATTTGTTTACGGATTTATAATATTTCGCTTTATTTAAAGGCGATGTCTATCGAGACTATTTTCGATGTGCTGGAAATTGTTTCACAATCTATGCTCCAAGCGTGATTTTTTTTTCAATTTTATTTACAGATTTATGCTATTTCGCTTTATTTAAAGGCGATGTCTATCGAGGCTATTCTCAATGTGCTGGAAATTGTTTCATATTCTGTGCTCCGCCCGTGATTTTTTTGCATTTATTTACAAAATTATACTATTTCGCGTTATTTAAAGGCGAAGTCTATCGAGGCTATTCTCAATGTGCTAGACATAATCTGTGCTCCACACGTGATTTTTTTGAATTTATTTACAAATTTATAAGATTTCGCGTTATTTAAAGGCGATGTCTATCGAGGCTATGCACAATGTGCTGGAAATTGTTTCATAATCTGTGCTCCACGCGTGATTGTTTTGAATTTGTTTACGGATTTATACTATTTCGCGTTATTTAAAGGTGATGTCTATCGATGCTATTCTCAATGTGCTGGAAATTGTTTCATAATCTGTGCTCCACGCATGATGTTTTCGAATTTATTTACAGATTTATACTATTTCGCATTATTTAAAGACGATGTCTATCGACGCTATACTCAATGTGCTGGAAATTGTTTCATAATCTGTCCTCCACGCGTAAATTTTTTAAGATTTGTTTACGGATTTATACTATTTCGCGTTATTTAAATGCGATGTCTCTCGAGACTATTTTCAATATGCTGGAAATTGTTTCAGAATCTATGCTCCAAGCGTAATTTTTTTGAATTTGTTTACGCATTTATACTATTTCGCGTTATTTAAAGGTGATGTCTATCGAGACTATTTTCGATGTGCTGGAAATTGTTTCACAATTTATGTTCCAAGCGTGATTTTTTTTTCAATTTGTTTACAGATTTATACTATTTCGTGTTATTTAAAGGCGATGTCTATCGAGGCTATTATCAATGTGCTGGAAATTGTTTCATAATCTGTGCTCCACGCGTGATTTGTTTGAATTTGTTTACAGATTTATACTATTTCGCGTTAATTAAAGGCGATGTCTCTCGAGACTATTTTCAATATGCTGCAATAGATATCAATCAACTTTCAATACAATAGACATCGCCTTTAAATACGCAGAATAGTATAAATCCGTAAACAAATTTAAAAAAATCACGTCGGAGCACGGATTATGAAACAATTTCCAGCAGATTGTGAATAGCCTCGATAGACATCGCCTTTAAATAACGCGAAATCTTATAAATTTGTAAATAAATTCAAAAAAATCACGTGTGGAGCAAAGATTATGAAACAATTTCCAGCACATTGAGAATAACCTCGATAGACATCACCTTTAAATAACGCGAATCAGTATAAATATGTAAACAAATTGAAAATAGTCTCAATAGACATCGTTTTTAAATAACGCGAAAGGGTATAAATCCGTAAACAAATTTTAAAAAATCGCGCTTGGAGCACAGATTATAAAACAATTTCCAGCACATTGAGAATAGTCTCGATAGACATCACCTTTAAATAACGCGAAACAGTATAAATATGTAAACAAATTGAAAAAAAAATCAAGCTTGGAGCATAGATTGTGAAACAATTTCCAGCACATTGAAAATAGTCTCAATAGACATCGCCTTTAAATAACGCGAAATCTTATAAATTTGTAAATAAATTTTAAAAAATCACGTGTGGAGCACAGATTATGAAACAATTTCCAGCACATTGAGAATAGCCTCGATAGACATCGCCTTTAAATAACGCGAAATAGTATAAGTTTGTAAAAAGATGCAAAAAAATCACGCGTGGAGCACAGATTATGAAACAAATTCCAGCACATTGAGAATAGCCTCGATAGACTTCTCCTTCAAATAACGCGAAATAGCATAAACCTGTAAACAAATTGAAAAAAAATCACGCTTGGAGCATAGATTGTGAAACAATTTCCAGCACATTGAAAATAGTCTCGATAGACATCGCCTTTTAATAACGAGAAATAGTATAAATCTGTAAATAAAATTGAAAAAAAAAATGACGCTTGGAGCATAGATTGTGAAACAATTTCCAGCATATTGAAAATAGTCTCGAGAGACATCGCATTTAAATAACGCGAAATAGTATAAATCCGTAAACAAATTCAAAAAAATCATGCGTGGAGCTCAGATTATGAAACAATTTCCAGCACATTGAGAATAGCTTCGATAGACATCACCTTTAAATAACGCGAAAAAGTATAAATCTGTAAACAAATTGAAAAAAAAAATCACGCTTGGAGCATAAATTGTGAAACAATTTCCAGCACATCGAAAATAGTCTCGATAGACATCGCCTTTAAATAAAGCGAACTATTATAAATCCGTAAACAAATTTAAAAAAATCACGCGTGGAGCACAGATTATGAAACAATTTCCAGCACATTGAGAATAACCTCCATAGACATCACCTTTAAATAACGCTCAATAGTATAAATCCGTAAACAAATTGAAAAAAATCACGCGTAGAGCACAGATTATGAAACAATTTCCAGCACATTGAAAACAGTCTCGATAGACTTCTCCTTTAAATAACACGAAATGGTATAAATAGGTAAACAAATTCAAAAAAATCACGCGTGGAACACAGATTATGAAACAATTTCCAGCACATTGAGAATAGCCTCGATAGACATCGTCTTTAAATAACGCGAAATAGTATAAATCCGTAAACAAATTTTTAAAAAATCACGCGTGGAGCACAGATTATGAAACAATTTCCAGCACATTGAGTATAGCCTCGTGCTGGAAATTGTTTCAGAATTTATGTTCCAAGCGTGATTTTTTTTCAATTTGTTTACAGATTTATACTTTTTCGCGTTATTTAAAGGTGATGTCTATCGAAGCTATTCTCAATGTGCTGGAAATTGTTTCATAATCTGTGCTCCACGCGTGATTGTTTTGAATTTGTTTACGGATTTATACTATTTCGCGTTATTTAAAGGTGATGTCTATCGAGGCTATACACAATGTGCTGGAAATCGTTTCATAATCTGTGCTCCACGCGTGATTTTTTAAAAATTTGTTTACGGATTCATACTATTTCGCGCTATTTAAAGGCGATGTCTATCGAGACTATTTTCGATGTGCTGGAAATTGTTTCACAATTTATGTTCCAAGCGTGATTTTTTTTTTCAATTTGTTTACAGATTTATACTTTTTCGCGTAATTTAAAGGTGATGTCTATCGAAGCTATTCTCAATGTGCTGGAAATTGTTTCATAATCTGTGCTCCACGCTTGAATTTTTTGAATTTGTTTACGCATTTATACTTTTTCGCGTAATTTAAAGGTGATGTCTATCGAAGCTATTCTCAATGTGCTGGAAATTGTTTCATAATCAATGCTCCACGCGTGATTTTTTTAAATTTGTTTACGGATTTATAATATTTCGCTTTATTTAAAGGCGATGTCTATCGAGACTGTTTTCGATGTGCTGGAAATTGTTTCACAATTTCTGCTCCAAGCGTGATTTTTTTTTCAATTTGTTTACAGATTTATACTTTTTCGCGTTATTTAAAGGTGATGTCTATCGAAGCTATCCTCAATGTGCTGGTAATTGTTTCATAATCTGTGCTCCACGCGTGATTTTTTTGCATTTATTTACAAATTTATTCTATTTCGCGTTATTTAAAGGCGATGTCTATCGAGGTTATTCTCAATGTGCTGGAAATTGTTTCATAATCTGTGATCCACACGTGATTTTTTTGAATTTGTTTACGGATTTATACTATTTCGCGTTATTTAAAGGTGATGTCTATCGATGCTATTCTCAATGTGCTGGAAATTGTTTCATAATCTGTGCTCCACGCATGATTTTTTAAAATTTATTTACAGATTTATACTATTTCGCGTTATTTAAAGACGACGTCTATCGACGCTATACTCAATGTGCTGGAAATTGTTTCACAATTTATGCTCCATGCGAGATTTTTTTAAATTTGTTTACGGATTTATAACATTTCGCGTTATTAAAAGGAGAAATCTATCGAGACTATTTTCGATGTGCTGGAAATTGTTTCACAATTTATGTTCCAAGCGTGATTTTTTTTTTCAATTTTTTTACAGATTTATACTTTTTCGCGTTATTTAAAGACGATGTCTATCGAGGCTATTCTCAATGTGCTATAAATTGTTTCATAATCTGTGCTCCACGCGTGATTTTTTTGAATTTGTTTACAGATTTATACTATTTCGCGTTATTTAAATGCGATGTCTCTCGAGACTATTTTCAATATGCTGGAAATTGTTTCACAATCTATGTTCCAAGCGTGATTTTTTTTTCAATTTTATTTACAGATTTATACTATTTCGCGTTATTTAAAGGCGATGTCTATCGAGGCTATTCTCGATATGCTGGAAATTGTTTCATAATCTGTGCTCCACGCGTGATTTTTTTTAATTTGTTTACGCATTTATACTATTTCGCGTTATTTAAAGGTGATGTTTATCGAGGTTATTCTCAATGTGCTGGAAATTGTTTCATAATCTGTGCTGCACGCGTGATTTTTTTAAATTTGTTTACGGATTTAGAATATTTCGCTTTATTTAAAGGCGATGTCTATCGAGACTATTTTCGATGTGCTGGAAATTGTTTCACAATCTATGCTCCAAGCGTGATTTTTTTTTTCAATTTTATTTACAGATTTATACTATTTCGCGTTATTTAAAGATGATGTTTATCGAGGCTATTCTCAATGTGCTGGAAATTGTTTCATAATCTGTGCTCCACGCATGATTTTTTCGAATTTATTTACAGATTTATACTATTTCGCATTATTTAAAGACGATGTCTATCGACGCTATACTCAATGTGCTGGAAATTGTTTCATAATCTGTGCTCCACGCGTAAATTTTTTAAGATTTGTTTACGGATTTATACTATTTCGCGTTATTTAAATGCGATGTCTCTCGAGACTATTTTCAATATGCTGGAAATTGTTTCAGAATCTATGCTCCAAGCGTAATTTTTTTTTCAAATTTTTTAGAGATTTATACTACTCGTATTTCGCGTTATTTAAAGGTAATGTCTATCGAGGCTATTCTCAATGTGCTGGAAATTGTTTCATAGTCTGTGCTCCACGCGTGATTTTTTTAAATTTATTTACAAATTTATAAGATTTCGCGTTATTTAAAGGCGATGTCTATCGAGGCTATTCTCAATGTGCTGGAAATTGTTTCATAATCTGTGCTCCACGCGTGATTTTTTTAAATTTATTTACAAATTTATAAGATTTCGCGTTATTTAAAGGCGATGTCTATCGAGACTATTTTCGATGTGCTGGAAATTGTTTCACAATTTATGTTCAAGCGTGTTTTTTTTTTTCAATTTGTTTACAGATTTATACTATTTCGCGTTATTTAAAGGCGATGTCTATCGAGGCTATTCTCAATGTGCTGGAAATTGTTTCATAATCTGTGCTCCACGCGTGATTTTTTTGAATTTGCTTACAGATTTATACTATTTCGCGTTATTTAAATGCGATGTCTCTCGAGACTATTTTCAATATGCTGGAAATTGTTTCACAATCTATGCTCCAAGCGTGACTTTTTTTTTCAATTTTATTTACAGATTTGTACAATTTCGCGTTATTTAAAGGCGATGTCTATCGAGGCTATTCTCAATGTGCTGGAAATTGTTTCATAATCTGTGCTCCACGCGTGATTTTTTTGAATTTATTTACAAATTTATAAGATTTCGCGTTATTTAAAGGCGATGTCTATCGAGGCTATTCTCAATGTGCTGTAAATTGTTTCATAATCTGTGCTCCAAGCGTGATTTTTTTGAATTTGTTTACGCATTTATACTATTTCGCGTTTTTTAAAGGTGATGTCTATCGAGGCTATTCTCAATGTGCTGGAAATTGTTTCACAATCTATGCTCCAAGCGTGATTTTCCTTAAAAATTTTATTTACAGATTTATACTATTTCGCGTTATTTAAAGGCGATGTCTATCGAGACTATTTTCGATGTGCTGGAAATTGTTTCACAATTTATGTTCCAAGCGTGATTTTTTTTTCAATTTGTTTACAGATTTATACTATTCCGCGTTATTTAAAGGCGATGTTTATCGAGGCTATTCTCAATGTGCTGGAAATTGTTTCATAATCTGTGCTCCACGCGTGATTTTTTTTAATTTATTTACAAATTTATAAGATTTCCTGTTATTTAAAGACGATGTCTATCGAGGCTATTCTCAATGTGCTGTAAATTGTTTCATAATCTGTGCTCCATGCGTGATTTTTTTGAATTTGTTTACAGATTTATACTATTTCGCGTTATTTAAATGCGATGTCTCTCGAGACTATTTTCAATATGCTGGAAATTGTTTCACAATCTATGCTCCAAGCGTGATTTTTTTTTCAATTTTATTTACAGATTTATACTATTTTGCGTTATTTAAAGGCGATGTCTATCGAGGTGCTCAATGTGCTGGAAATTGTGCTGGAGGTATCAATGTGCTGGAAATTGTTTCATAATCAGTGCTGCACGCGTGATTTTTTTAAATTTGTTTACGGATTTATAATATTTCGCTTTATTTAAAGGCGATGTCTATCGAGACTATTTTCGATGTGCTGGAAATTGTTTCACAATCTATGCTCCAAGCGTGATTTTTTTTTCAATTTTATTTACAGATTTATGCTATTTCGCTTTATTTAAAGGCGATGTCTATCGAGGCTATTCTCAATGTGCTGGAAATTGTTTCATATTCTGTGCTCCGCCCGTGATTTTTTTGCATTTATTTACAAATTTATACTATTTCGCGTTATTTAAAGGCGAAGTCTATCGAGGCTATTCTCAATGTGCTAGACATAATCTGTGCTCCACACGTGATTTTTTTTAATTTATTTACAAATTTATAAAATTTCGCGTTATTTAAAGGCGATGTCTATCGAGGCTATGCACAATGTGCTGGAAATTGTTTCATAATCTGTGCTCCACGCGTGATTGTTTTGAATTTGTTTACGGATTTATACTATTTCGCGTTATTTAAAGGTGATGTCTATCGATGCAATTCTCAATGTGCTGGAAATTGTTTCATAATCTGTGCTCCACGCATGATGTTTTCGAATTTATTTACAGATTTATACTATTTCGCATTATTTAAAGACGATGTCTATCGACGCTATACTCAATGTGCTGGAAATTGTTTCATAATCTGTCCTCCACGCGTAAATTTTTTAAGATTTGTTTACGGATTTATACTATTTCGCGTTATTTAAATGCGATGTCTCTCGAGACTATTTTCAATATGCTGGAAATTGTTTCAGAATCTATGCTCCAAGCGTAATTTTTTTGAATTTGTTTACGCATTTATACTATTTCGCGTTATTTAAAGGTGATGTCTATCGAGACTATTTTCGATGTGCTGGAAATTGTTTCACAATTTATGTTCCAAGCGTGATTTTTTTTTTCAATTTGTTTACAGATTTATACTATTTCGTGTTATTTAAAGGCGATGTCTATCGAGGCTATTATAAATGTGCTGGAAATTGTTTCATAATCTGTGCTCCACGCGTGATTTTTTTGAATTTGTTTACAGATTTATACTATTTCGCGTTAATTAAAGGCGATGTCTCTCGAGACTATTTTCAATATGCTGCAATAGATATCAATCAACTTTCAATACAATAGACATCGCCTTTAAATACGCAGAATAGTATAAATCCGTAAACAAATTTAAAAAAATCACGTCGGAGCACGGATTATGAAACAATTTCCAGCAGATTGTGAATAGCCTCGATAGACATAGCCTTTAAATAACGCGAAATCTTATAAATTTGTAAATAAATTCAAAAAAATCACGTGTGGAGCAAAGATTATGAAACAATTTCCAGCACATTGAGAATAACCTCGATAGACATCACCTTTAAATAACGCGAATCAGTATAAATATGTAAACAAATTGAAAAAAAAATCAAGCTTGGAGCATAGATTGTGAAACAATTTCCAGCACATTGAAAATAGTCTCAATAGACATCGTTTTTAAATAACGCGAAAGGGTATAAATCCGTAAACAAATTTTAAAAAATCGCGCTTGGAGCACAGATTATAAAACAATTTCCAGCACATTGAGAATAGTCTCGATAGACATCCCCTTTAAATAACGCGAAACAGTATAAATATGTAAACAAATTGAAAAAAAAAATCAAGCTTGGAGCATAGATTGTGAAACAATTTCCAGCACATTGAAAATAGTCTCAATAGACATCGCCTTTAAATAACGCGAAATCTTATAAATTTGTAAATAAATTTTAAAAAATCACGTGTGGAGCACAGATTATGAAACAATTTCCAGCACATTGAGAATAGCCTCGATAGACATCGCCTTTAAATAACGCGAAATAGTATAAGTTTGTAAAAAGATGCAAAAAAATCACGCGTGGAGCACAGATTATGAAACAAATTCCAGCACATTGAGAATAGCCTCGATAGACTTCTCCTTCAAATAACGCGAAATAGCATAAACCTGTAAACAAATTGAAAAAAAATCACGCTTGGAGCATAGATTGTGAAACAATTTCCAGCACATTGAAAATAGTCCCGATAGACATCGCCTTTTAATAACGAGAAATAGTATAAATCTGTAAATAAAATTGAAAAAAAAAATGACGCTTGGAGCATAGATTGTGAAACAATTTCCAGCATATTGAAAATAGTCTCGAGAGACATCGCATTTAAATAACGCGAAATAGTATAAATCCGTAAACAAATTCAAAAAAATCATGCGTGGAGCTCAGATTATGAAACAATTTCCAGCACATTGAGAATAGCTTCGATAGACATCACCTTTAAATAACGCGAAAAAGTATAAATCTGTAAACAAATTGAAAAAAAAATCACGCTTGGAGCATAAATTGTGAAACAATTTCCAGCACATCGAAAATAGTCTCGATAGACATCGCCTTTAAATAAAGCGAACTATTATAAATCCGTAAACAAATTTAAAAAAATCACGCGTGGAGCACAGATTATGAAACAATTTCCAGCACATTGAGAATAACCTCCATAGACATCACCTTTAAATAACGCGAAATAGTATAAATGCGTAAACAAATTAAAAAAAGTCACGCGTGGAGCACAGATTATGAAACAATTTCCAGAACATTGAGAATAGCCTCGATAGACATCGCTTTAAATAACGCGAAATCTTATAAATTTGTAAATAAATTTTAAAAAATCACGCGTGGAGCACAGATTATGAAACAATTTCCAGCACATTGAGAATAGTGTCGATAGACATCGCCTTTAAATACGCAAAATAGTATAAATCCGTAAACAAATTTAAAAAAATCACGCGTGGAGCACAGATTATGAAACAATTTCCAGCACATTGAGAATAGCCTCGATAGACATCGCCTTTAAATAACGCGAAATATTATAAATCCGTAAACAAATTTAAAAATAATCACGCGTGGAGCACAGATTATGAAACAATTTGCAAAACATTGAGAATAGCTCCCATAGACATCACCTTTAAATAACCCGAAATAGTATAAATCCATAAACAAATTTTAAAAAAATCACGCGTGTAGCAAAGATTATGAAACAATTTCCAGAACATTGAGAGTAGCTTCGATATACACCACCTTTAAATAACGCGAAAAGTATAAATCTGTAAACAATTTGAAAAATAAAACAAAAAAAAAATGACGCTTGGGGTATAAATTGTGAAACAATTTCCAGCACATTGAAAATAGTCTCGATAGATATCGCCTTTAAATAACACGAAATAGTATAAATCCGTAAAAAAAATTCAAAAAAATCACGCGTGGAGCACAGATTATGAAACAATTTCCAGCACATTGAGGATAGCCTCTATAGACATCACCTTTAAATAACGCGAAATAGTATAAATCTGTAAACAATTTGAAAAAAAAAAAAAAGAATCACGCTTGGAGAATAGATTGTGAAACCATATTCAGCACACTGAAAATAGTCTCGATAGATATCGCCTTTAAATAACACGAAATAGTATAAATCCGTAAAAAAAATAAAAAAAAATCACGCGTGGAGCACAGATTATGAAACAATTTCCAGCACATTGAAAATAGTCTCGATAGACACCACCTTTAAATAACTCGAAATAGTATAAATCCGTAAACAAATTTAAAAAATCACGCGTGGAGCACAGATTATGAAACAATTTCCAGCACATTGAGAATATCCTCGATAGACATCGCCTTTAAATAACGCGAAATCTTATAAATTTGTAAATAAATTTAAAAAAATCACGCGTGGAGCACAGATTATGAAACAATTTCCAGCACATTGAGAATAGACTCGATAGACATCGCCTTTAAATAACGCGAAATAGTATAAATCTGTAAATAAATGCAAAAAAATCACGCGTGGAGCACAGATTATGAAACAAATTCCAGCACATTGAGAATATCCCCGATAAACATCACCTTTAAATAACGCGAAATAGTATAAATATGTAAACAAATTGAAAAAAAAAATCAAGATTGGAGCATAGATTGTGAAAAAATTTCCAGCACATTGAAAATAGTCTCGATAGACATCGCCTTTAAATAACGCGAAATAGTATAAATCAGTAAACAAATTAAAAAAAAAAACACGCGTGGAGCACAGATTATGAAACAATTTCCAGCATATCGAGAATAGCTTCGATAGACATCACCTTTAAATAACGCGAAAAATTATAAATCTGTAAACAAATTGAAAAAAAAAATCTCGCTTGGAGCATAAATTGTGAAACAATTTCCAACACATTGAAAATAGTCTCGATAGACATCGCCTTTAAATAAAGCGAAATATTATAAATCCGTAAACAAATTTAAAAGAAATCACGCGTGGAGCACAGATTATGAAACAATTTCCAGCACATTGAGAATAGCCACTATAGACATCGCCTTTAAATAACGCGAAATAGTATTATATATCCGTAAACAAATTTAAAAATATCACGCGTGGAGCACAGATTATGAAACAATTTCCAGCACATTGAGAATAGCCTCGATAGATATCACCTTTAAATAACGCGAAATATTATAAATGCGTAAACAATTTTTTAAAAAATCAAGCGTGGAGCACAGATTATGAAAAAATTTACAGCACATTGAGAATAGCCTCGAAAGACATCGCCTTTAAATAACGCGAAATCTTATAAATTTGTAAATAAATTTTAAAAAATCACGCGTGGAGCACAGATTATGAAACAATTTCCAGCACATTGAGAATAGTCTCGATAGACATCGCCTTTAAATACGCAAAATAGTACAAATCCGTAAACAAATTCAAAAAAATCACGCGTGGAGCACAGATTATGAAACAATTTCCAGCACATTGAGAATAGCCTCGATAGACATCACCTTTAACTAACGCGAAGTAGTATAAATATGTAAACAAATTGAAAAAAAAAATCAAGATTGGAGCATAGATTGTGAAACAATTTCCAGCACATTGAGAATAGCCTCGATAGATATCACCTTTAAATAACGCGAAATATTATAAATGCGTAAACAATTTTTTAAAAAATCAAGATTGGAGCATAGATTGTGAAACAATTTCCAGCACATTGAAAATAGTCTCGATAGACATCGCCTTTAAATAACGCGGAATATTATAAATCCGAAAACAAATTTAAAAAAATCACGCGTGGAGCACAGATTATGAAACAATTTCCAGCACATTGAAAATAGTCTCGATAGACATCGCCTTTAAATAAAGCGAAATATTATAAATCCGTAAACAAATTTAAAAGAAATCACGCGTGGAGCACAGATTATGAAACAATTTCCAGCACATTGAGAATAGCCACTATAGACATCGCCTTTAAATAACGCGAAATAGTATTATATATCCGTAAACAAATTAAAAAATATCACGCGTGGAGCACAGATTATGAAAAAATTTACAGCACATTGAGAATAGCCTCGATAGACATCGCCTTTAAATAACGCGAAATCTTATAAATTTGTAAATAAATTTTAAAAAATCACGCGTGGAGCACAGATTATGAAACAATTTCCAGCACATTGAGAATAGCTTCGATAGACATCACCTTTAAATAACGCGAAAAAGTATAAATCTGTAAACAAATTGAGAAAAAAAATCACGCTTGGAGCATAAATTGTGAAACAATTTCCAACACATTGAAAATAGTCTCGATAGACATCGCCATTAAATAACGCGAAATAGCATTATATATCCGTAAACAAATTTAAAAATATCACGTGTGGGGAACAGATTATGAAACAATTTCCAGCACATTGAGAATAGCCTCGATAGACATCGCCTTTAAATAACGCGAAATAGTATAAGTTTGTAAATAAATGCAAAAAAATCACGCGTGGAGCACAGATTATGAAACAAATTCCAGCACATTGAGAATAGCCTCGATAGACTTCTCCTTCAAATAACGCGAAATAGCATAAACCTGTAAACAAATTGAAAAAAAATCACGCTTGGAGCATAGATTGTGAAACAATTTCCAGCACATTGAAAATAGTCTCGATAGACATCGCCTTTAAATAACGAGAAATAGTATAAATCTGTAAATAAAATTGAAAAAAAAAAATCACGCTTGGAGCATAAATTGTGAAACAATTTTCAGCACATCGAAAATAGTCTCGATAGACATCGCCTTTAAATAAAGCGAACTATTATAAATCCGTAAACAAATTTAAAAAAATCACGCGTGGAGCACAGATTATGAAACAATTTCCAGCACATTGAGAATAACCTCGATAGACATCACCTTTAAATAACGCGAAATAGTATAAATGCGTAAACAAATTAAAACTAGTATGTTGTGGCCATCACAAAACTTTCTTCTATATAAATCACGTCAATTAAATCATTTAAATAGTATAAGAAATAACAACGATTTAGCACCAATTCATATCAAAGTATATCTGAATTTGAAGTTGGATGAAAATTCGCGCATTAGTCTTGAGATAGAGCTATAGCGGAAATTCTGATAAAATGTAGCATAGCAGCGCCACCTGTTGAGTGATTTACACCAAAATTAAACAGCACTAAACGATATCAAGGTATACCTGAATCTGAAGTTTGTTGAAAATCCAAGCATTAGTTCTTGAGATAAATCTATTGCGGAAATCGCAAAAAAATACAGCATAGCAGCGCCACCTGTTGAGCGATTTACACCAAAAATTAAACAGCACTAATTTATACATCAATTCATGTCAAGGACTAACTAAATCTGAAGTTTGATGAAAATCCGTGCAATAGTTCTTGAGATACACCTCTTGTGGAAATCGTGACAATGCAGCACAGCAGCGCCACCTGTTGGGCGATTTGCACCAAAAATTATGCAGCACTAATTTATATCAGGGACTAAGTGAATCTGAAGTTTGATGAAAATTCGTGCATTTTTTCTTGAGTTAGAGCTATTGCGATAATCATGAACAATGCAGCATACCAGCGCCACCTGCTGGGCGATTTTTACAAAAAGTAATCCGTACCAAACTATATCCTGGTTTAACTGAATCTGAAGTTTTATGAAAATCCGTGCAGTAGTTCTTGAGATACAGCTATTGCAGTAATCGTTAAAAATGCCACATAGCAGCGCCACCTGTTGGGCGATTTTCACCAAAAACTAATCAGTTCCAGTTTATATCAAGGTCTAACTAAATATGAAGTTTTGTGAAATTTCGTCCATTAGTTCTTGAGATAGAGCGCCCACAAAATTTGTGTCACATACAGACAGACAGACGGACGGACAGACAGACAGACAGACAGACGGACAGACAGACAGACAGACAGACAGACAGACTCACAGACAGACTCACAGACAGACATTTTGTAAAAACATGTTTTTTGGAATCTCTGACTCATAAAACGTGTAAATCCGTCGAAAACTGGAATTCGAAAATTTTCATGAAAACAATACTTTCTTCTTGTAAAGATAGAAGAAAGTAAAAAGTCACGGGTGGAGCACAGATTATGAAACAATTTCCAGAACATTGAGAATAGCCTCGAAAGACATCGCTCTAAATAACGCGAAATCTTATAAATTTGTAAATAAATTTTAAAAAATCACGCGTGGAGCACAGATTATGAAACAATTTCCAGCACATTGAGAATAGTGTCGATAGACATCGCCTTTAAATACGCAAAATAGTATAAATCCGTAAACAAATTTAAAAAAATCACGCGTGGAGCACAGATTATGAAACAATTTCCAGCACATTGAGAATAGCCTCGATAGACATCACCTTTAAATAACGCGAAATAGTATAAATATGTAAACAAATTGAAAAAAAAATCAAGATTGGAGCATAGATTGTGAAACAATTTCCAGCACATTGAAAATAGTCTCGATAGACATCGCCTTTAAATAACGCGGAATATTATAAATCCGAAAACAAATTCAAAAAAATCACGCGTGGAGCACAGATTATGAAACAATTTCCAGCACATTAAGAATAGCCTCGATAGACATCGCCTTTAAATAACGCGAAATATTATAAATCCGTAAACAAATTTAAAAATAATCACGCGTGGAGCACAGATTATGAAACAATTTCCAAAACATTGAGAATAGCTCCCATACACATCACCTTTAAATAACCCGAAATAGTATAAATCCATAAACAAATTTTAAAAAAATCACGCGTGTAGCACAGATTATGAAACAATTTCCAGCACATTGAGAGTAGCTTCGATATACATCACCTTTAAATAACGCGAAAAGTATAAATCTGTAAACAATTTGAAAAATAAAACAAAAAAAAATCACGCTTGGGGTATAAATTGTGAAACAATTTCCAGCACATTGAAAATAGTCTCGATAGATATCGCCTTTAAATAACACGAAATAGTATAAATCCGTAAAAAAAATTCAAAAAAATCACGCGTGGAGCACAGATTATGAAACAATTTCCAGCACATTGAGGATAGCCTCTATAGACATCACCTTTAAATAACGCGAAATAGTATAAATCTGTAAACAATTTGAAAAAAAAAAAAAAGAATCACGCTTGGAGAATAGATTGTGAAACAATTTTCAGCACATTGAAAATAGTCTCGATAGATATCGCCTTTAAATAACACGAAATAGTATAAATCCGTAAAAAAAATTCAAAAAAATCACGCGTGGAGCACAGATTATGAAACAATTTCCAGCACATTGAAAATAGTCTCGATAGACACCACCTTTAAATAACTCGAAATAGTATAAATCCGTAAACAAATTTAAAAAATCACGCGTTGAGCACAGATTATGAAACAATTTCCAGCACATTGAGAATAGCCTCGATAGACATCGCCTTTAAATAACGCGAAATCTTATAAATTTGTAAATAAATTTAAAAAAATCACGCGTGGAGCACAGATTATGAAACAATTTCCAGCACATTGAGAATAGCCTCGATAGACATCGCCTTTAAATAACGCGAAATCTTATAAATTTGTAAATAAATTTAAAAAAATCACGCGTGGAGCACAGATTATGAAATAATTTCCAGCACATTGAGAATAGACTCGATAGACACCGCCTTTAAATAACGCGAAATAGTATAAATCTGTAAATAAATGCAAAAAAATCACGCGTGGAGAACAGATTATGAAACAAATTCCAGCACATTGAGAATATCCCCGATAAACATCACCTTTAAATAACGCGAAATAGTATAAATATGTAAACAAATTGAAAAAAAAATCAAGATTGGAGCATAGATTGTGAAAAAATTTCCAGCACATTGAAAATAGTCTCGATAGACATCGCCTTTAAATAACGCGAAATAGTATAAATCAGTAAACAAATTAAAAAAAAAACACGCGTGGAGCACAGATTATGAAACAATTTCCAGCACATTGAGAATAGTGTTGATAGACATCGCCTTTAAATACGCAAAATAGTATAAATCCGTAAACAAATTTAAAAAAATCACGCGTGGAGCACAGATTATGAAACAATTTCCAGCACATTGAGAATAGCCTCGATAGACATCACCTTTAAATAAAGCGAAATAGTATAAATCCGTAAACAAATTTAAAAATAATCACGCGTGGAGCACAGATTATTAAACTATTTCCAAAACATTGAGAATAGCTCCCATAGACATCACCTTTAAATAACCCGAAATAGTATAAATCCATAAACAAATTTTAAAAAAATCACGCGTGTAGCACAGATTATGAAACAATTTCCAGCACATTGAGAGTAGCTTCGATATACATCACCTTTAAATAACGCGAAAAGTATAAATCTGTAAACAATTTGAAAAATAAAACAAAAAAAAATCACGCTTGGGGTATAAATTGTGAAACAATTTCCAGCACATTGAAAATAGTCTCGATAGATATCGCCTTTAAATAACACGAAATAGTATAAATCCGTAAAAAAAATTCAAAAAAATCACGCGTGGAGCACAGATTATGAAACAATTTCCAGCACATTGAGGATAGCCTCTATAGACATCACCTTTAAATAACGCGAAATAGTATAAATCTGTAAACAATTTGAAAAAAAAAAAAAAAGAATCACGCTTGGAGAATAGATTGTGAAACCATATTCAGCACATTGAAAATAGTCTCGATAGATATCGCCTTTAAATAACACGAAATAGTATAAATCCGTAAAAAAAATAAAAAAAAATCACGCGTGGAGCACAGATTATGAAACAATTTCCAGCACATTGAAAATAGTCTCGATAGACACAACCTTTAAATAACTCGAAATAGTTTAAATCCGTAAACAAATTTAAAAAATCACGCGTGGAGCACAGATTATGAAACAATTTCCAGCACATTGAGAATAGCCTCGATAGACATCGCCTTTAAATAACGCGAAATCTTATAAATTTGTAAATAAATTTAAAAAAATCACGCGTGGAGCACAGATTATGAAACAATTTCCAGCACATTGAGAATAGACTCGATAGACATCGCCTTTAAATAACGCGAAATAGTATAAATCTGTAAATAAATGCAAAAAAATCACGCGTGGAGCACAGATTATGAAACAAATTCCAGCACATTGAGAATATCCCCGATAAACATCACCTTTAAATAACGCGAAATAGTATAAATATGTAAACAAATTAAAAAAAAAAATCAAGATTGGAGCATAGATTGTGAAAAAATTTCCAGCACATTGAAAATAATCTCGATAGACATCGCCTTTAAATAACGCGAAATAGTATAAATCAGTAAACAAATTAAAAAAAAAAACACGCGTGGAGCACAGATTATGAAACAATTTCCAGCACATCGAGAATAGCTTCGATAGACATCACCTTTAAATAACGCGAAAAATTATAAATCTGTAAACAAATTGAAAAAAAAAATCTCGCTTGGAGCATAAATTGTGAAACAATTTCCAACACATTGAAAATAGTCTCGATAGACATCGCCTTTAAATTTAATTTTAAAGCGAAATATTATAAATCCGTAAACAAATTTAAAAGAAATCACGCGTGGAGCACAGATTATGAAACAATTTCCAGCACATTGAGAATAGCCACTATAGACATCGCCTTTAAATAACGCGAAATAGTATTATATATCCGTAAACAAATTTAAAAATATCACGCGTGGAGCACAGATTATGAAACAATTTCCAGCACATTGAGAATAGCCTCGATAGATATCACCTTTAAATAACGCGAAATATTATAAATGCGTAAACAAATTTTTAAAAAATCAAGCGTGGAGCACAGATTATGAAAAAATTTACAGCACATTGAGAATAGCCTCGAAAGACATCGCCTTTAAATAACGCGAAATCTTATAAATTTGTAAATAAATTTAAAAAAATCACGCGTGGAGCACAGATTATGAAACAATTTCCAGCACATTGAGAATAGTCTCGATAGACATCGCCTTTAAATACGCAAAATAGTACAAATCCGTAAACAAATTCAAAAAAATCACGCGTGGAGCACAGATTATGAAACAATTTCCAGCACATTGAGAATAGCCTCGATAGACATCACCTTTAAATAACGCGAAATAGTATAAATATGTAAACAAATTGAAAAAAAAATCAAGATTGGAGCATAGATTGTGAAACAATTTCCAGCACATTGAAAATAGTCTCGATAGACATCGCCTTTAAATAACGCGGAATATTATAAATCCGAAAACAAATTAAAAAAAATCACGCGTGGAGCACAGATTATGAAACAATTTCCAGCACATTGAAAATAGTCTCGATAGACACCACCTTTAAATAACTCGAAATAGTATAAATCCGTAAACAAATTTAAAAAATCACGCGTGGAGCACAGATTATGAAACAATTTCCAGCACATTGAGAATAGCCTCGATAGACATCGCCTTTAAATAACGCGAAATCTTAAAAATTTGTAAATAAATTTAAAAAAATCACGCGTGGAGCACAGATTATGAAACAATTTCCAGCACATTGAGAATAGACTCGATAGACATCGCCTTTAAATAACGCGAAATAGTATAAATCTGTAAATAAATGCAAAAAAATCACGCGTGGAGCACAGATTATGAAACAAATTCCAGCACATTGAGAATATCCCCGATAAACATCACCTTTAAATAACGCGAAATAGTATAAATATGTAAACAAATTAAAAAAAAAATCAAGATTGGAGCATAGATTGTGAAAAAATTTCCAGCACATTGAAAATAATCTCGATAGACATCGCCTTTAAATAACGCGAAATAGTATAAATCAGTAAACAAATTAAAAAAAAAACACGCGTGGAGCACAGATTATGAAACAATTTCCAGCACATCGAGAATAGCTTCGATAGACATCACCTTTAAATAACGCGAAAAATTATAAATCTGTAAACAAATTGAAAAAAAAAATCTCGCTTGGAGCATAAATTGTGAAACAATTTCCAACACATTGAAAATAGTCTCGATAGACATCGCCATTAAATAACGCGAAATAGCATTATATATCCGTAAACAAATTTAAAAATATCACGTGTGGGGCACAGATTATGAAACAATTTCCAGCACATTGAGAATAGCCTCGATAGACATCGCCTTTAAATAACGCGAAATATTATAAGTTTGTAAATAAATGCAAAAAAATCACGCGTGGAGCACAGATTGTGAAACAATTTCCAGCACATTGAAAATAGTCTCGATAGACATCGCCTTTAAATAACGAGAAATAGTATAAATCTGTAAATAAAATTGAAAAAAAAAATCACGCTTGGAGCATAAATTGTGAAACAATTTCCAGCACATTGAAAATAGTCTCGATAGACATCGCCTTTAAATAACGAGAAATAGTATAAATCTGTAAATAAAATTGAAAAAAAAAATCACGCTTGGAGCATAAATTGTGAAACAATTTTCAGCACATCGAAAATAGTCTCGATAGACATCGCCTTTAAATAAAGCGAACTATTATAAATCCGTAAACAAATTTAAAGAATCACGCGTGGAGCACAGATTATGAAACAATTTCCAGCACATTGAGAATAACCTCGATAGACATCACCTTTAAATAACGCGAAATAGTATAAATGCGTAAACAAATTAAAACTAGTATGTTGTGGCCATCACAAAACTTTCTTCTATATAAATCACGTCAATTAAATCATTTAAATAGT
This sequence comes from Maratus speciosus, assembly GCA_963932465.1. Lineage (NCBI taxonomy): Eukaryota > Metazoa > Arthropoda > Arachnida > Araneae > Salticidae > Maratus > Maratus speciosus. The sequence continues at coordinate 1,703,778 of CAWVRF010001366.1, forward strand.
ATAAGAAATAACAACGATTTAGCACCAATTCATATCAAAGTATATCTGAATTTGAAGTTGGATGAAAATTCGCGCATTAGTCTTGAGATAGAGCTATAGCGGAAATTCTGATAAAATGTAGCATAGCAGCGCCACCTGTTGAGCGATTTACACCAAAATTAAACAGCACTAAACGATATCAAGGTATACCTGAATCTGAAGTTTGTTGAAAATCCAAGCATTAGTTCTTGAGATAAATCTATTGCGGAAATCGCAAAAAAATACAGCATAGAAGCGCCACCTGTTGAGCGATTTACACCAAAAATTAAACAGCACTAATTTATACATCAATTCATGTCAAGGACTAACTAAATCTGAAGTTTGATGAAAATCCGTGCAATAGTTCTTGAGATACACCTCTTGTGGAAATCGTGACAATGCAGCACAGCAGCGCCACCTGTTGGGCGATTTGCACCAAAAATTATGCAGCACTAATTTATATCAGGGACTAAGTGAATCTGAAGTTTGATGAAAATTCGTGCATTTTTTCTTGAGTTAGAGCTATTGCGATAATCATGAACAATGCAGCATACCAGCGCCACCTGCTGGGCGATTTTTACAAAAAAGTAATCAGTACCAAACTATATCCTGGACTAACTGAATCTGAAGTTTTATGAAAATCCGTGCAGTAGTTCTTGAGATACAGCTATTGCAGTAATCGTTAAAAATGCCACATAGCAGCGCCACCTGTAGGGCGATTTTCACCAAAAATTAATCAGTTCCAGTTTATATCAAGGTCTAACTAAATATGAAGTTTTGTGAAATTTCGTCCATTAGTTCTTGAGATAGAGCGCCCACAAAATTTGGGTCACATACAGACAGACAGACGGACGGACAGACAGACAGACAGACAGACAGACTCACAGACAGACATTTTGTAAAAACATGTTTTTTGGAATCTCTGACTCATAAAACGTGTAAATCCGTCGAAAACTGGAATTCGAAAATTTTCATGAAAACAATACTTTCTTCTTGTAAAGATAGAAGAAAGTAAAAAGTCACGCGTGGAGCACAGATTATGAAACAATTTCCAGAACATTGAGAATAGCCTCGAAAGACATCGCTCTAAATAACGCGAAATCTTATAAATTTGTAAATAAATTTTAAAAAATCACGCGTGGAGCACAGATTATGAAACAATTTCCAGCACATTGAGAATAGTGTCGATAGACATCGCCTTTAAATACGCAAAATAGTATAAATCCGTAAACAAATTTAAAAAAATCACGCGTGGAGCACAGATTATGAAACAATTTCCAGCACATTGAGAATAGCCTCGATAGACATCACCTTTAAATAACGCGAAATAGTATAAATATGTAAACAAATTGAAAAAAAAATCAAGATTGGAGCATAGATTGTGAAACAATTTCCAGCACATTGAAAATAGTCTCGATAGACATCGCCTTTAAATAACGCGGAATATTATAAATCCGAAAACAAATTCAAAAAAATCACGCGTGGAGCACAGATTATGAAACAATTTCCAGCACATTAAGAATAGCCTCGATAGACATCGCCTTTAAATAACGCGAAATATTATAAATCCGTAAACAAATTTAAAAATAATCACGCGTGGAGCACAGATTATGAAACAATTTCCAAAACATTGAGAATAGCTCCCATACACATCACCTTTAAATAACCCGAAATAGTATAAATCCATAAACAAATTTTAAAAAAATCACGCGTGTAGCACAGATTATGAAACAATTTCCAGCACATTGAGAGTAGCTTCGATATACATCACCTTTAAATAACGCGAAAAGTATAAATCTGTAAACAATTTGAAAAATAAAACAAAAAAAAATCACGCTTGGGGTATAAATTGTGAAACAATTTCCAGCACATTGAAAATAGTCTCGATAGATATCGCCTTTAAATAACACGAAATAGTATAAATCCGTAAAAAAAATTCAAAAAAATCACGCGTGGAGCACAGATTATGAAACAATTTCCAGCACATTGAGGATAGCCTCTATAGACATCACCTTTAAATAACGCGAAATAGTATAAATCTGTAAACAATTTGAAAAAAAAAAAAAAAAGAATCACGCTTGGAGAATAGATTGTGAAACAATTTTCAGCACATTGAAAATAGTCTCGATAGATATCGCCTTTAAATAACACGAAATAGTATAAATCCGTAAAAAAAATTCAAAAAAATCACGCGTGGAGCACAGATTATGAAACAATTTCCAGCACATTGAAAATAGTCTCGATAGACACCACCTTTAAATAACTCGAAATAGTATAAATCCGTAAACAAATTTAAAAAATCACGCGTTGAGCACAGATTATGAAACAATTTCCAGCACATTGAGAATAGCCTCGATAGACATCGCCTTTAAATAACGCGAAATCTTATAAATTTGTAAATAAATTTAAAAAAATCACGCGTGGAGCACAGATTATGAAACAATTTCCAGCACATTGAGAATAGCCTCGATAGACATCGCCTTTAAATAACGCGAAATCTTATAAATTTGTAAATAAATTTAAAAAAATCACGCGTGGAGCACAGATTATGAAATAATTTCCAGCACATTGAGAATAGACTCGATAGACACCGCCTTTAAATAACGCGAAATAGTATAAATCTGTAAATAAATGCAAAAAAATCACGCGTGGAGAACAGATTATGAAACAAATTCCAGCATATTGAGAATATCCCGATAAACATCACCTTTAAATAACGCGAAATAGTATAAATATGTAAACAAATTGAAAAAAAAAATCAAGATTGGAGCATAGATTGTGAAAAAATTTCCAGCACATTGAAAATAGTCTCGATAGACATCGCCTTTAAATAACGCGAAATAGTATAAATCAGTAAACAAATTAAAAAAAAAAACACGCGTGGAGCACAGATTATGAAACAATTTCCAGCACATTGAGAATAGTGTTGATAGACATCGCCTTTAAATACGCAAAATAGTATAAATCCGTAAACAAATTTAAAAAAATCACGCGTGGAGCACAGATTATGAAACAATTTCCAGCACATTGAGAATAGCCTCGATAGACATCACCTTTAAATAAAGCGAAATAGTATAAATCCGTAAACAAATTTAAAAATAATCACGCGTGGAGCACAGATTATGAAACAATTTCCAAAACATTGAGAATAGCTCCCATAGACATCACCTTTAAATAACCCGAAATAGTATAAATCCATAAACAAATTTTAAAAAAATCACGCGTGTAGCACAGATTATGAAACAATTTCCAGCACATTGAGAGTAGCTTCGATATACATCACCTTTAAATAACGCGAAAAGTATAAATCTGTAAACAATTTGAAAAATAAAACAAAAAAAAAATCACGCTTGGGGTATAAATTGTGAAACAATTTCCAGCACATTGAAAATAGTCTCGATAGATATCGCCTTTAAATAACACGAAATAGTATAAATCCGTAAAAAAAATTCAAAAAAATCACGCGTGGAGCACAGATTATGAAACAATTTCCAGCACATTGAGGATAGCCTCTATAGACATCACCTTTAAATAACGCGAAATAGTATAAATCTGTAAACAATTTGAAAAAAAAAAAAAAAGAATCACGCTTGGAGAATAGATTGTGAAACCATATTCAGCACATTGAAAATAGTCTCGATAGATATCGCCTTTAAATAACACGAAATAGTATAAATCCGTAAAAAAAATAAAAAAAAATCACGCGTGGAGCACAGATTATGAAACAATTTCCAGCACATTGAAAATAGTCTCGATAGACACCACCTTTAAATAACTCGAAATAGTATAAATCCGTAAACAAATTTAAAAAATCACGCGTGGAGCACAGATTATGAAACAATTTCCAGCACATTGAGAATAGCCTCGATAGACATCGCCTTTAAATAACGCGAAATCTTATAAATTTGTAAATAAATTTAAAAAAATCACGCGTGGAGCACAGATTATGAAACAATTTCCAGCACATTGAGAATAGACTCGATAGACATCGCCTTTAAATAACGCGAAATAGTATAAATCTGTAAATAAATGCAAAAAAATCACGCGTGGAGCACAGATTATGAAACAAATTCCAGCACATTGAGAATATCCCCGATAAACATCACCTTTAAATAACGCGAAATAGTATAAATATGTAAACAAATTGAAAAAAAAAATCAAGATTGGAGCATAGATTGTGAAAAAATTTCCAGCACATTGAAAATAATCTCGATAGACATCGCCTTTAAATAACGCGAAATAGTATAAATCAGTAAACAAATTAAAAAAAAAAACACGCGTGGAGCACAGATTATGAAACAATTTCCAGCACATCGAGAATAGCTTCGATAGATATCACCTTTAAATAACGCGAAAAATTATAAATCTGTAAACAAATTGAAAAAAAAAATCTCGCTTGGAGCATAAATTGTGAAACAATTTCCAACACATTGAAAATAGTCTCGATAGACATCGCCTTTAAATTTAATTTTAAAGCGAAATATTATAAATCCGTAAACAAATTTAAAAGAAATCACGCGTGGAGCACAGATTATGAAACAATTTCCAGCACATTGAGAATAGCCACTATAGACATCGCCTTTAAATAACGCGAAATAGTATTATATATCCGTAAACAAATTTAAAAATATCACGCGTGGAGCACAGATTATGAAACAATTTCCAGCACATTGAGAATAGCCTCGATAGATATCACCTTTAAATAACGCGAAAAATTATAAATGCGTAAACAATTTTTTAAAAAATCAAGCGTGGAGCACAGATTATGAAAAAATTTACAGCACATTGAGAATAGCCTCGAAAGACATCGCCTTTAAATAACGCGAAATCTTATAAATTTGTAAATAAATTTAAAAAAATCACGCGTGGAGCACAGATTATGAAACAATTTCCAGCACATTGAGAATAGTCTCGATAGACATCGCCTTTAAATACGCAAAATAGTACAAATCCGTAAACAAATTCAAAAAAATCACGCGTGGAGCACAGATTATGAAACAATTTCCAGCACATTGAGAATAGCCTCGATAGACATCACCTTTAAATAACGCGAAATAGTATAAATATGTAAACAAATTGAAAAAAAAATCAAGATTGGAGCATAGATTGTGAAACAATTTCCAGCACATTGAAAATAGTCTCGATAGACATCGCCTTTAAATAACGCGGAATATTATAAATCCGAAAACAAATTAAAAAAAATCACGCGTGGAGCACAGATTATGAAACAATTTCCAGCACATTGAAAATAGTCTCGATAGACATCGCCTTTAAATAAAGCGAAATATTATAAATCCGTAAACAAATTTAAAAGAAATCACGCGTGGAGCACAGATTATGAAACAATTTCCAGCACATTGAGAATAGCCACTATAGACATCGCCTTTAAATAACGCGAAATAGTATTATATATCCGTAAACAAATTTAAAAATATCACGCGTGGAGCACAGATTATGAAAAAATTTACAGCACATTGAGAATAGCCTCGATAGACATCGCCTTTAAATAACGCGAAATCTTATAAATTTGTAAATAAATTTTAAAAAATCACGCGTGGAGCACAGATTATGAAACAATTTCCAGCACATTGAGAATAGCTTCGATAGACATCACCTTTAAATAACGCGAAAAAGTATAAATCTGTAAACAAATTGAGAAAAAAAATCACGCTTGGAGCATAAATTGTGAAACAATTTCCAACACATTGAAAATAGTCTCGATAGACATCGCCATTAAATAACGCGAAATAGCATTATATATCCGTAAACAAATTTAAAAATATCACGTGTGGGGCACAGATTATGAAACAATTTCCAGCACATTGAGAATAGCCTCGATAGACATCGCCTTTAAATAACGCGAAATAGTATAAGTTTGTAAATAAATGCAAAAAAATCACGCGTGGAGCACAGATTATGAAACAAATTCCAGCACATTGAGAATAGCCTCGATAGACTTCTCCTTCAAATAACGCGAAATAGCATAAACTTGTAAACAAATTGAAAAAAAATCACGCTTGTAGCATAGATTGTGAAACAATTTCCAGCACATTGAAAATAGTCTCGATAGACATCGCCTTTAAATAACGAGAAATAGTATAAATCTGTAAATAAAATTGAAAAGAAAAAAATCACGCTTGGAGCATAAATTGTGAAACAATTTTCAGCACATCGAAAATAGTCTCGATAGACATCGCCTTTAAATAAAGCGAACTATTATAAATCCGTAAACAAATTTAAAAAAATCACGCGTGGAGCACAGATTATGAAACAATTTCCAGCACATTGAGAATAACCTCGATAGACATCACCTTTAAATAACGCGAAATAGTATAAATGCGTAAACAAATTAAAACTAGTATGTTGTGGCCATCACAAAACTTTCTTCTATATAAATCACATCAATTAAATCATTTAAATAGTATAAGAAATAACAACGATTTAGCACCAATTCATATCAAAGTATATCTGAATTTGAAGTTGGATGAAAATTCGCGCATTAGTCTTGAGATAGAGCTATAAGGGAAATTCTGAAAAAATGTAGCATAGCAGCGCCTCCTGTTGAGCGATTTACACCAAAATTAAACAGCACTAAACGATATCAAGGTATACCTGAATCTGAAGTTTGTTGAAAATCCAAGCATTAGTTCTTGAGATAAAGCTATTGCGGAAATCGCAAAAAAATACAGCATAGCAGCGCCACCTGTTGAGCGATTTACACCAAAAATTAAACAGCACTAATTTATACATCAATTCATGTCAAGGACTAACTAAATCTGAAGTTTGATGAAAATCCGTGCAATAGTTCTTGAGATACACCTCTTGTGGAAATCGTGACAATGCAGCACAGCAGCGCCACCTGTTGGGCGATTTGCACCAAAAATTATGCAGCACTAATTTATATCAGGGACTAAGTGAATCTGAAGTTTGATGAAAATTCGTGCATTTTTTCTTGAGTTAGAGCTATTGCGATAATCATGAACAATGCAGCATACCAGCGCCACCTGTTGGGCGATTTTTACAAAAAAGTAATCAGTACCAAACTATATCCTGGACTAACTAAATCTGAAGTTTTATGAAAATCCGTGCAGTAGTTCTTGAGATACAGCTATTGCAGTAATCGTTAAAAATGCCACATAGCAGCGCCACCTGTTGGGCGATTTTCACCAAAAACTAATCAGTTCCAGTTTATATTAAGGTCTAACTAAATATGAAGTTTTGTGAAATTTCGTCCATTAGTTCTTGAGATAGAGCGCCCACAAAATTTGTGTCACATACAGACAGACAGACGGACGGACAGACAGACAGACAGACAGACGGACAGACAGACAGACAGACAGACAGACAGACTCACAGACAGACTCACAGACAGACATTTTGTAAAAACATGTTTTTTGGAATCTCTGACTCATAAAACGTGTAAATCCGTCGAAAACTGGAATTCGAAAATTTTCATGAAAACAATACTTTCTTCTTGTAAAGATAGAAGAAAGTAAAAAGTCACGCGTGGAGCACAGATTATGAAACAATTTCCAGAACATTGAGAATAGCCTCGAAAGACACCGCTCTAAATAACGCGAAATCTTATAAATTTGTAAATAAATTTTAAAAAATCACGCGTGGAGCACAGATTATGAAACAATTTCCAGCACATTGAGAATAGTGTCGATAGACATCGCCTTTAAATACGCAAAATAGTATAAATCCGTAAACAAATTTAAAAAAATCACGCGTGGAGCACAGATTATGAAACAATTTCCAGCACATTGAGAATAGCCTCGATAGACATCACCTTTAAATAACGCGAAATAGTATAAATATGTAAACAAATTGAAAAAAAAATCAAGATTGGAGCATAGATTGTGAAACAATTTCCAGCACATTGAAAATAGTCTCGATAGACATCGCCTTTAAATAACGCGGAATATTATAAATCCGAAAACAAATTCAAAAAAATCACGCGTGGAGCACAGATTATGAAACAATTTCCAGCACATTAAGAATAGCCTCGATAGACATCGCCTTTAAATAACGCGAAATATTATAAATCCGTAAACAAATTTAAAAATAATCACGCGTGGAGCACAGATTATGAAACAATTTCCAAAACATTGAGAATAGCTCCCATACACATCACCTTTAAATAACCCGAAATAGTATAAATCCATAAATAATTTTAAAAAAATCACGCGTGTAGCACAGATTATGAAACAATTTCCAGCACATTGAGAGTAGCTTCGATATACATCACCTTTAAATAACGCGAAAAGTATAAATCTGAAAACAATTTGAAAAATAAAACAAAAAAAAATCACGCTTGGGGTATAAATTGTGAAACAATTTCCAGCACATTGAAAATAGTCTCGATAGATATCGCCTTTAAATAACACGAAATAGTATAAATCCGTAAAAAAAATTCAAAAAAATCACGCGTGGAGCACAGATTATGAAACAATTTCCAGCACATTGAGGATAGCCTCTATAGACATCACCTTTAAATAACGCGAAATAGTATAAATCTGTAAACAATTTGAAAAAAAAAAAAAGAATCACGCTTGGAGAATAGATTGTGAAACAATTTTCAGCACATTGAAAATAGTCTCGATAGATATCGCCTTTAAATAACACGAAATAGTATAAATCCGTAAAAAAAATTCAAAAAAATCACGCGTGGAGCACAGATTATGAAACAATTTCCAGCACATTGAGAATAGCCTCGATAGACATCGCCTTTAAATAACGCGAAATCTTATAAATATGTAAATAAATTTAAAAAAATCACGCGTGGAGCACAGATTATGAAATAATTTCCAGCACATTGAGAATAGACTCGATAGACACCGCCTTTAAATAACGCGAAATAGTATAAATCTGTAAATAAATGCAAAAAAATCACGCGTGGAGAACAGATTATGAAACAAATTCCAGCACATTGAGAATATCCCCGATAAACATCACCTTTAAATAACGCGAAATAGTATAAATATGTAAACAAATTGAAAAAAAAAATCAAGATTGGAGCATAGATTGTGAAAAAATTTCCAGCACATTGAAAATAGTCTCGATAGACATCGCCTTTAAATAACGCGAAATAGTATAAATCAGTAAACAAATTAAAAAAAAAAACACGCGTGGAGCACAGATTATGAAACAATTTCCAGCACATTGAGAATAGTGTTGATAGACATCGCCTTTAAATACGCAAAATAGTATAAATCCGTAAACAAATTAAAAAAAATCACGCGTGGAGCACAGATTATGAAACAATTTCCAGCACATTGAGAATAGCCTCGATAGACATCACCTTTAAATAAAGCGAAATAGTATAAATCCGTAAACAAATTTAAAAATAATCACGCGTGGAGCACAGATTATGAAACAATTTCCAAAACATTGAGAATAGCTCCCATAGACATCACCTTTAAATAACCCGAAATAGTATAAATCCATAAACAAATTTTAAAAAAATCACGCGTGTAGCACAGATTATGAAACAATTTCCAGCACATTGAGAGTAGCTTCGATATACATCACCTTTAAATAACGCGAAAAGTATAAATCTGTAAACAATTTGAAAAATAAAACAAAAAAAAATCACGCTTGGGGTATAAATTGTGAAACAATTTCCAGCACATTGAAAATAGTCTCGATAGATATCGCCTTTAAATAACACGAAATAGTATAAATCCGTAAAAAAAATTCAAAAAAATCACGCGTGGAGCACAGATTATGAAACAATTTCCAGCACATTGAGGATAGCCTCTATAGACATCACCTTTAAATAACGCGAAACAGTATAAATCTGTAAACAATTTGAAAAAAAAAAAAAAAGAATCACGCTTGGAGAATAGATTGTGAAACAATTTTCAGCACATTGAAAATAGTCTCGATAGATATCGCCTTTAAATAACACGAAATAGTATAAATCCGTAAAAAAAATTAAAAAAAATCACGCGTGGAGCACAGATTATGAAACAATTTCCAGCACATTGAAAATAGTCTCGATAGACACCACCTTTAAATAACTCGAAATAGTATAAATCTGTAAACAAATTTAAAAAATCACGCGTTGAGCACAGATTATGAAACAATTTCCAGCACATTGAGAATAGCCTCGATAGACATCGCCTTTAAATAACGCGAAATCTTATAAATTTGTAAATAAATTTAAAAAAATCACGCGTGGAGCACAGATTATGAAATAATTTCCAGCACATTGAGAATAGACTCGATAGACATCGCCTTTAAATAACGCGAAATAGTATAAATCTGTAAATAAATGCAAAAAAATCACGCGTGGAGCACAGATTATGAAACAAATTCCAGCACATTGAGAATATCCCCGATAAACATCACCTTTAAATAACGCGAAATAGTATAAATATGTAAACAAATTGAAAAAAAAAATCAAGATTGGAGCATAGATTGTGAAAAAATTTCCAGCACATTGAAAATAGTCTCGATAGACATCGCCTTTAAATAACGCAAAATAGTATAAATCAGTAAACAAATTAAAAAAAAAACACGCGTGGAGCACAGATTATGAAACAATTTCCAGCACATCGAGAATAGCTTCGATAGACATCACCTTTAAATAACGCGAAAAATTATAAATCTGTAAACAAATTGAAAAAAAAAATCTCGCTTGGAGCATAAATTGTGAAACAATTTCCAACACATTGAAAATAGTCTCGATAGACATCGCCTTTAAATAAAGCGAAGTATTATAAATCCGTAAACAAATTTAAAAGAAATCACGCGTGGAGCACAGATTATGAAACAATTTCCAGCACATTGAGAATAGCCACTATAGACATCGCCTTTAAATAACGCGAAATAGTATTATATATCCGTAAACAAATTTAAAAATATCACGCGTGGAGCACAGATTATGAAACAATTTCCAGCACATTGAGAATAGCCTCGATAGATATCACCTTTAAATAACGCGAAATATTATAAATGCGTAAACAATTTTTTAAAAAATCAAGCGTGGAGCACAGATTATGAAAAAATTTACAGCACATTGAGAATAGCCTCGATAGACATCGCCTTTAAATAACGCGAAATCTTATAAATTTGTAAATAAATTTAAAAAAATCACGCGTGGAGCACAGATTATGAAACAATTTCCAGCACATTGAGAATAGCTTCGATAGACATCACCTTTAAATAACGCGAAAAAGTATAAATCTGTAAACAAATTGAGAAAAAAAATCACGCTTGGAGCATAAATTGTGAAACAATTTCCAACACATTGAAAATAGTCTCGATAGACATCGCCTATTAAATAACGCGAAATAGCATTATATATCCGTAAACAAATTTAAAAATATCACGTGTGGGGCACAGATTATGAAACAATTTCCAGCACATTGAGAATAGCCTCGATAGACATCGCCTTTAAATAACGCGAAATAGTATAATTTTGTAAATAAATGCAAAAAAATCACGCGTGGAGCACAGATTATGAAACAAATTCCAGCACATTGAGAATAGCCTCGATAGACTTCTCCTTAAATAACGCGAAATAGCATAAACCTGTAAACAAATTGAAAAAAAATCACGCTTGGAGCATAGATTGTGAAACAATTTCCAGCACATTGAAAATAGTCTCGATAGACATCGCCTTTAAATAACGAGAAATAGTATAAATCTGTAAATAAAATTGAAAAAAAAAAATCACGCTTGGAGCATAAATTGTGAAACAATTTTCAGCACATCGAAAATAGTCTCGATAGACATCGTCTTTAAATAAAGCGAACTATTATAAATCCGTAAACAAATTTAAAAAAATCACGCGTGGAGCACAGATTATGAAACAATTTCCAGCACATTGAGAATAACCTCGATAGACATCACCTTTAAATAACGCGAAATAGTATAAATGCGTAAACAAATTAAAACTAGTATGTTGTGGCCATCACAAAACTTTCTTCTATATAAATCACGTCAATTAAATCATTTAAATAGTATAAGAAATAACAACGATTTAGCACCAATTCATATCAACGTATATCTGAATTTGAAGTTGGATGAAAATTCGCGCATTAGTCTTGAGATAGAGCTATAGCGGAAATTCTGAAAAAATGTAGCATAGCAGCGCCACCTGTTGAGCGATTTACACCAAAATTAAACAGCACTAAACGATATCAAGGTATACCTGAATCTGAAGTTTGTTGAAAATCCAAGCATTAGTTCTTGAGATAAAGCTATTGCGGAAATCGCAAAAAATACAGCATAGCAGCGCCACCTGTTGAGCGATTTACACCAAAAATTAAACAGCACTAATTTATACATCAATTCATGTCAAGGACTAACTAAATCTGAAGTTTGATGAAAATCCGTGCAATAGTTCTTGAGATACACCTCTTGTGGAAATCGTGACAATGCAGCATACCAGCGCCACCTGCTGGGCGATTTTTACAAAAAGTAATCCGTACCAAACTATATCCTGGTTTAACTGAATCTGAAGTTTTATGAAAATCCGTGCAGTAGTTCTTGAGATACAGCTATTGCAGTAATCGTTAAAAATGCCACATAGCAGCGCCACCTGTTGGGCGATTTTCACCAAACATTAATCAGTTCCAGTTTATATCAAGGTCTAACTAAATATGAAGTTTTGTGAAATTTCGTCCATTAGTTCTTGAGATAGAGCGCCCAAAAAAATTTGTGTCACATACAGACAGACAGACGGACGGACAGACAGACAGACAGACGGACAGACAGACAGACAGACAGACTCACAGACAGAGTCACAGACATACATTTTGTAAAAACATGTTTTTTGGAATCTCTGACTCATAAAACGTGTAAATCCGTCGAAAACTGGAATTCGAAAATTTTCATGAAAACAATACTTTCTTCTTGTAAAGATAGAAGAAAGTAAAAAGTCACGCGTGGAGCACAGATTATGAAACAATTTCCAGAACATTGAGAATAGCCTCGAAAGACATCGCTCTAAATAACGCGAAATCTTATAAATTTGTAAATAAATTTTAAAAAATCACGCGTGGAGCACAGATTATGAAACAATTTCCAGCACATTGAGAATAGTGTCGATAGACATCGCCTTTAAATACGCAAAATAGTATAAATCCGTAAACAAATTTAAAAAAATCACGCGTGGAGCACAGATTATGAAACAATTTCCAGCACATTGAGAATAGCCTCGATAGACATCACCTTTAAATAACGCGAAATAGTATAAATATGTAAACAAATTGAAAAAAAAAATCAAGATTGGAGCATAGATTGTGAAACAATTTCCAGCACATTGAAAATAGTCTCGATAGACATCGCCTTTAAATAACGCGGAATATTATAAATCCGAAAACAAATTCAAAAAAATCACGCGTGGAGCACAGATTATGAAACAATTTCCAGCACATTAAGAATAGCCTCGATAGACATCGCCTTTAACTAACGCGAAATATTATAAATCCGTAAACAAATTTAAAAATAATCACGCGTGGAGCACAGATTATGAAACAATTTCCAAAACATTGAGAATAGCTCCCATACACATCACCTTTAAATAACCCGAAATAGTATAAATCCATAAACAAATTTTAAAAAAATCACGCGTGTAGCACAGATTATGAAACAATTTCCAGCACATTGAGGATAGCCTCTATAGACATCAACTTTAAATAACGCGAAATAGTATAAATCTGTAAACAATTTGAAAAAAAAAAAAAAAAAAGAATCACGCTTGGAGAATAGATTGTGAAACAATTTTCAGCACATTGAAAATAGTCTCGATAGATATCGCCTTTAAATAACACGAAATAGTATAAATCCGTAAAAAAAATTCAAAAAAATCACGCGTGGAGCACAGATTATGAAACAATTTCCAGCACATTGAGGATAGCCTCTATAGATATCACCTTTAAATAACGCGAAATAGTATAAATCTGTAAACAATTTGAAAAAAAAAAAAAGAATCACGCTTGGAGAATAGATTGTGAAACAATTTTCAGGACATTGAAAATAGTCTCGATAGATATCGCCTTTAAATAACACGAAATAGTATAAATCCGTAAAAAAAATTAAAAAAAATCACGCGTGGAGCACAGATTATGAAACAATTTTCAGCACATTGAGAATAGACTCGATAGACATCGCCTTTAAATAACGCGAAATAGTATAAATCTGTAAATAAATGCAAAAAAATCACGCGTGGAGCACAGATTATGAAACAAATTCCAGCACATTGAAAATATCCCCGATAAACATCACCTTTAAATAACGCGAAATAGTATAAATATGTAAACAAATTAAAAAAAAACACGCGTGGAGCACAGATTATGAAACCATTTCCAGCACATCGAGAATAGCTTCGATAGACATCACCTTTAAATAACGCGAAAAATTATAAATCTGTAAACAAATTGAAAAAAAAAATCTCGCTTTGAGCATAAATTGTGAAACAATTTCCAACACATTGAAAATAGTCTCGATAGACATCGCCTTTAAATAAAGCGAAATATTATAAATCCGTAAACAAATTTAAAAGAAATCACGCGTGGAGCACAGATTATGAAACAATTTCCAGCACATTGAGAATAGCCACTATAGACATCGCCTTTAAATAACGCGAAATAGTATTATATATCCGTAAAGAAATTTAAAAATATCACGCGTGGAGCACAGATTATGAAACAATTTCCAGCACATTGAGAATATCCTCGATAGATATCACCTTTAAATAACGCGAAATATTATAAATGCGTAAACAATTTTTTAAAAAATCAAGCGTGGAGCACAGATTATGAAAAAATTTACAGCATATTGAGAATAGCCTCGATAGACATCGCCTTTAAATAACGCGAAATCTTATAAATTTGTAAATAAATTTAAAAAAATCACGCGTGGAGCACAGATTATGAAAAAATTTCCAGCACATTGAGAATAGTCTCGATAGACATCGCCTTTAAATACGCAAAATAGTACAAATCCGTAAACAAATTCAAAAAAATCACGCGTGGAGCACAGATTATGAAACAATTTCCGGCACATTGAGAATAGCCTCGATAGACATCACCTTTAAATAACGCGAAATAGTATAAATATGTAAACAAATTGAAAAAAAAAATCAAGATTGGAGCATAGATTGTGAAACAATTTCCAGCACATTGAGAATAGCCTCCATAGACATCACCTTTAAATAACGCGAAATAGTATAAATCTGTAAACAAATTGAAAAAAAAAAGTATCACGCTTGGAGAATAGATTGTGAAACAATTTCCAGCACATTGAAAATAGTCTCGATAGACACCACCTTTAAATAACTCGAAATAGTATAAATCCGTAAACAAATTTAAAAAAATCACGCGTGGATCACAGATTATGAAACAATTTCCAGCACATTGAGAATAGCCTCGATAGACATCACCTTTAAATAACGCGAAATATTATAAATGCGTAAAAAAATTTAAAAAACTCCCGCGTGGATCACAGATTATGAAACAATTTCCAGCACATTGAGAATAGCCTCGATAGACATCACATTTAAATAACGCGAAATATTATAAATGCGTAAACAAATTCAAAAAAATCACGCTTGGAGCACAGATTATGAAACAATTTCCAGAACATTGAAAATAGTCTCGATAGACATCGCCTTTAAATAACGCGAAATAGTATAAATCCGTAAACAAATAAAAAAAAAACACGCGTGGAGCCCAGATTATGAAACAATTTCCAGCACATTGAGAATAGCTTCGATAGACATCACCTTTAAATAACGCGAAAAAGTATAAATCTGTAAACAAATTGAGAAAAAAAATCACGCTTGGAGCATAAATTGTGAAACAATTTCCAACACATTGAAAATAGTCTCGATAGACACCGCCATTAAATAACGCGAAATAGTATTATATATCCGTAAACAAATTAAAAAATATCACGTGTGGAGCACAGATTATGAAACAATTTCCAGCACATTGAGAATAGCCACGATAGACATCACCTTTAAATAACGCGAAATAGTATAAATATGTAAACAAATTGAAAAAAAAAATCAAGATTGGAGCATAGATTGTGAAACAATTTCCAGAACATTGAAAATAGTCTCGATAGACATCGCCTTTAAATAACGCGAAATAGTATAAATCCGTAAACAAATTTAAAAAAATCACGCGTGGAGCACAGATTATGAAACAATTTCCAGCACATTGAGAATAGCTTCGATAGACATCTCCTTTAAATAACGCGAAAAAGTATAAATCTGTAAACAAATTGAGAAAAAAAATCACGCTTGGAGCATAAATTGTGAAACAATTTCCAACACATTGAAAATAGTCTCGATAGACATCGCCATTAAATAACGCGAAATAGTATTATATATCCGTAAACAAATTTAAAAATATCACGTGTGGAGCACTGATTATGAAACAATTTCCAGCACATTGAGAATAGCCTCGATAGACATCGCCTTTAAATAACGCGAAATCTTATAAATTTGTAAATAAATTTTAAAAAATCACGCGTGGAGCACAGATTATGAAACAATTTCCAGCACATTGAGAATAGCCTCGATAGATATCGCCTTCAAATAACGCGAAATCTTATAAATTTGTAAATAAATTGAAAAAAAAATCAAGATTGGAGCATAGATTGTGAAACAATTTCCAGCACATTGAAAATAGTCTCGATAGACATCGCCTTTAAATACGCAAAATAGTATAAATCCGTAAACAAATTCAAAAATATCACGCGTGGAGCACAGATTATGAAACAATTTCCAGCACATTGAGAATAGCCTCGATAGACATCACCTTTAAATAACGCGAAATAGTATAAATATGTAAACAAATTGAAAAAAAAATCTTGATTGGAGCATAGATAGTGAAACAATTTCCAGCACATTGAAAATAGTCTCGATAGACATCGCCTTTAAATAACGCGGAATATTATAAATCCGAAAACAAATTCAAAAAAATCACGCGTGGAGCACAGATTATGAAACAATTTCCAGCACATTGAGAATAGCCTCGATAGACATCGCCTTTAAATAACGCGAAATATTATAAATCCGTAAACAAATTTAAAAAAATCACGCGTGGAGCACAGATTATGAAACAATTTCCAGAACATTGAGAATAGCCTCCATAGACATCACCTTTAAATAACGTTAAATAGTATAAATGCGTAAACAAATTCAAAAAAATCACGCGTGGAGCACAGATTATGAAACAATTTCCAGCACATTGAGAATAGCCTCGATAGACATCGCCTTTAAATAACGCGAAATAGTATAAATCTGTAAATAAATGCAAAAAAATCACGCGTGGAGCACAGATTATGAAACAATTTCCAGCACATTGAGAATAGCCTCGATAGACATCACCTTTAAATAACGCGAAATAGTATAAATATGTAAATAAATGCAAAAAAATCACGCGTGGAGCACAGATTATGAAACAATTTCCAGCACATTGAGAATAGCCTCGATAGACATCACCTTTAAATAACGTTAAATAGTATAAATGCGTAAAGAAATTAAAAAAAATCACGCGTGGAGCACAGATTATGAAACAATTTCCAGCACATTGAGAATAGCCTCTATAGACATCACCTTTAAATAACTCGAAATAGTATAAATCTGTAAACAAATTGAAAAAAAAAAGAATCACGCTTGGAGAATAGATTGTGAAACAATTTCCAGCACATTGAATATAGTCTCGATAGACACCACCTTTAAATAACTCGAAATAGTATAAATCCGTAAACAAATTCAAAAAAATCACGCGTGGAGCACAGATTATGAAACAATTTCCAGCACATTAAGAATAGCCTCGATAGACATCGGCTTTAAATAACGCGAAATATTATAAATCCGTAAACAAATTTAAAAATAATCACGCGTGGAGCACAGATTATGAAACAATTTCCAAAACATTGAGAATAGCTCCCATACACATCACCTTTAAATAACCCGAAATAGTATAAATCCATAAACAAATTTTAAAAAAATCACGCGTGTAGCACAGATTATGAAACAATTTCCAGCACATTGAGAGTAGCTTCGATATACATCACCTTTAAATAACGCGAAAAGTATAAATCTGTAAACAATTTGAAAAATAAAACAAAAAAAAAATCACGCTTGGGGTATAAATTGTGAAACAATTTCCAGCACATTGAAAATAGTCTCGATAGATATCGCTTTTAAATAACACGAAATAGTATAAATCCGTAAAAAAATTCAAAAAAATCACGCGTGGAGCACAGATTATGAAACAATTTCCAGCACATTGAGGATAGCCTCTATAGACATCAACTTTAAATAACGCGAAATAGTATAAATCTGTAAACAATTTGAAAAAAAAAAAAAAAAGAATCACGCTTGTAGAATAGATTGTGAAACAATTTTCAGCACATTGAAAATAGTCTCGATAGATATCGCCTTTAAATAACACGAAATAGTATAAATCCGTAAAAAAAATTCAAAAAAATCACGCGTGGAGCACAGATTATGAAACAATTTCCAGCACATTGAGGATAGCCTCTATAGATATCACCTTTAAATAACGCGAAATAGTATAAATCTGTAAACAATTTGAAAAAAAAAAAAAAGAATCACGCTTGGAGAATAGATTGTGAAACAATTTTCAGGAGATTGAAAATAGTCTCGATAGATATCGCCTTTAAATAACACGAAATAGTATAAATCCGTAAAAAAAATTAAAAAAAATCACGCGTGGAGCACAGATTATGAAACAATTTTCAGCACATTGAGAATAGACTCGATAGACATCGCCTTTAAATAACGCGAAATAGTATAAATCTGTAAATAAATGCAAAAAAATCACGCGTGGAGCACAGATTATGAAACAAATTCCAGCACATTGAAAATATCCCCGATAAACATCACCTTTAAATAACGCGAAATAGTATACATATGTAAACAAATTAAAAAAAAACACGCGTGGAGCACAGATTATGAAACAATTTCCAGCACATTGAGAATAGCCTCGATAGACATCACATTTAAATAACGCGAAATATTATAAATGCGTAAACAAATTCAAAAAAATCACGCTTGGAGCACAGATTATGAAACAATTTCCAGAACATTGAAAATAGTCTCGATAGACATCGCCTTTAAATAACGCGAAATAGTATAAATCCGTAAACAAATAAAAAAAAAACACGCGTGGAGCCCAGATTATGAAACAATTTCCAGCACATTGAGAATAGCTTCGATAGACATCACCTTTAAATAACGCGAAAAAGTATAAATCTGTAAACAAATTGAGAAAAAAAATCACGCTTGGAGCATAAATTGTGAAACAATTTCCAACACATTGAAAATAGTCTCGATAGACACCGCCATTAAATAACGCGAAATAGTATTATATATCCGTAAACAAATTAAAAAATATCACGTGTGGAGCACAGATTATGAAACAATTTCCAGCACATTGAGAATAGCCACGATAGACATCGGCTTTAAATAACGCGAAATATTATAAATCCGTAAACAAATTTAAAAATAATCACGCGTGGAGCACAGATTATGAAACAATTTCCAAAACATTGAGAATAGCTCCCATACACATCACCTTTAAATAACCCGAAATAGTATAAATCCATAAACAAATTTTAAAAAAATCACGCGTGTAGCACAGATTATGAAACAATTTCCAGCACATTGAGAGTAGCTTCGATATACATCACCTTTAAATAACGCGAAAAGTATAAATCTGTAAACAATTTGAAAAATAAAACAAAAAAAAAATCACGCTTGGGGTATAAATTGTGAAACAATTTCCAGCACATTGAAAATAGTCTCGATAGATATCGCTTTTAAATAACACGAAATAGTATAAATCCGTAAAAAAATTCAAAAAAATCACGCGTGGAGCACAGATTATGAAACAATTTCCAGCACATTGAGGATAGCCTCTATAGACATCAACTTTAAATAACGCGAAATAGTATAAATCTGTAAACAATTTCAAAAAAAAAAAAAAAAAGAATCACGCTTGGAGAATAGATTGTGAAACAATTTTCAGCACATTGAAAATAGTCTCGATAGATATCGCCTTTAAATAACACGAAATAGTATAAATCCGTAAAAAAAATTCAAAAAAATCACGCGTGGAGCACAGATTATGAAACAATTTCCAGCACATTGAGGATAGCCTCTATAGATATCACCTTTAAATAACGCGAAATAGTATAAATCTGTAAACAATTTGAAAAAAAAAAAAAAGAATCACGCTTGGAGAATAGATTGTGAAACAATTTTCAGGACATTGAAAATAGTCTCGATAGATATCGCCTTTAAATAACACGAAATAGTATAAATCCGTAAAAAAAATTAAAAAAAATCACGCGTGGAGCACAGATTATGAAACAATTTTCAGCACATTGAGAATAGACTCGATAGACATCGCCTTTAAATAACGCGAAATAGTATAAATCTGTAAATAAATGCAAAAAAATCACGCGTGGAGCACAGATTATGAAACAAATTCCAGCACATTGAAAATATCCCCGATAAACATCACCTTTAAATAACGCGAAATAGTATACATATGTAAACAAATTAAAAAAAAACACGCGTGGAGCACAGATTATGAAACAATTTCCAGCACATTGAGAATAGCCTCGATAGACATCACATTTAAATAACGCGAAATATTATAAATGCGTAAACAAATTCAAAAAAATCACGCTTGGAGCACAGATTATGAAACAATTTCCAGAACATTGAAAATAGTCTCGATAGACATCGCCTTTAAATAACGCGAAATAGTATAAATCCGTAAACAAATAAAAAAAAAACACGCGTGGAGCCCAGATTATGAAACAATTTCCAGCACATTGAGAATAGCTTCGATAGACATCACCTTTAAATAACGCGAAAAAGTATAAATCTGTAAACAAATTGAGAAAAAAAATCACGCTTGGAGCATAAATTGTGAAACAATTTCCAACACATTGAAAATAGTCTCGATAGACACCGCCATTAAATAACGCGAAATAGTATTATATATCCGTAAACAAATTAAAAAATATCACGTGTGGAGCACAGATTATGAAACAATTTCCAGCACATTGAGAATAGCCACGATAGACATCACCTTTAAATAACGCGAAATAGTATAAATATGTAAACAAATTGAAAAAAAAAATCAAGATTGGAGCATAGATTGTGAAACAATTTCCAGAACATTGAAAATAGTCTCGATAGACATCGCCTTTAAATAACGCGAAATAGTATAAATCCGTAAACAAATTTAAAAAAAACACGCGTGGAGCACAGATTATGAAACAATTTCCAGCACATTGAGAATAGCTTCGATAGACATCTCCTTTAAATAACGCGAAAAAGTATAAATCTGTAAACAAATTGAGAAAAAAAATCACGCTTGGAGCATAAATTGTGAAACAATTTCCAACACATTGAAAATAGTCTCGATAGACATCGCCATTAAATAACGCGAAATAGTTATATATATCCGTAAACAAATTTAAAAATATCACGTGTGGAGCACTGATTATGAAACAATTTCCAGCACATTGAGAATAGCCTCGATAGACATCGCCTTTAAATAACGCGAAATCTTATAAATTTGTAAATAAATTTTAAAAAATCACGCGTGGAGCACAGATTATGAAACAATTTCCAGCACATTGAGAATAGCCTCGATAGATATCGCCTTCAAATAACGCGAAATCTTATAAATTTGTAAATAAATTGAAAAAAAAATCAAGATTGGAGCATAGATTGTGAAACAATTTCCAGCACATTGAAAATAGTCTCGATAGACATCGCCTTTAAATACGCAAAATAGTATAAATCCGTAAACAAATTCAAAAATATCACGCGTGGAGCACAGATTATGAAACAATTTCCAGCACATTGAGAATAGCCTCGATAGACATCACCTTTAAATAACGCGAAATAGTATAAATATGTAAACAAATTGAAAAAAAAATCTTGATTGGAGCATAGATAGTGAAACAATTTCCAGCACATTGAAAATAGTCTCGATAGACATCGCCTTTAAATAACGCGGAATATTATAAATCCGAAAACAAATTCAAAAAAATCACGCGTGGAGCACAGATTATGAAACAATTTCCAGCACATTGAGAATAGCCTCGATAGACATCGCCTTTAAATAACGCGAAATATTATAAATCCGTAAACAAATTTAAAAAAATCACGCGTGGAGCACAGATTATGAAACAATTTCCAGAACATTGAGAATAGCCTCCATAGACATCACCTTTAAATAACGTTAAATAGTATAAATGCGTAAACAAATTCAAAAAAATCACGCGTGGAGCACAGATTATGAAACAATTTCCAGCACATTGAGAATAGCCTCGATAGACATCGCCTTTAAATAAAGCGAAATAGTATAAATCTGTAAATAAATGCAAAAAAATCACGCGTGGAGCACAGATTATGAAACAATTTCCAGCACATTGAGAATAGCCTCGATAGACATCACCTTTAAATAACGCGAAATAGTATAAATATGTAAATAAATGCAAAAAAATCACGCGTGGAGCACAGATTATGAAACAATTTCCAGCACATTGAGAATAGCCTCGATAGACATCACCTTTAAATAACGTTAAATAGTATAAATGCGTAAAGAAATTAAAAAAAATCACGCGTGGAGCACAGATTATGAAACAATTTCCAGCACATTGAGAATAGCCTCTATAGACATCACCTTTAAATAACTCGAAATAGTATAAATCTGTAAACAAATTGAAAAAAAAAAGAATCACGCTTGGAGAATAGATTGTGAAACAATTTCCAGCACATTGAATATAGTCTCGATAGACACCACCTTTAAATAACTCGAAATAGTATAAATCCGTAAACAAATTCAAAAAAATCACGCGTGGAGCACAGATTATGAAACAATTTCCAGCACATTAAGAATAGCCTCGATAGACATCGGCTTTAAATAACGCGAAATATTATAAATCCGTAAACAAATTTAAAAATAATCACGCGTGGAGCACAGATTATGAAACAATTTCCAAAACATTGAGAATAGCTCCCATACACATCACCTTTAAATAACCCGAAATAGTATAAATCCATAAACAAATTTTAAAAAAATCACGCGTGTAGCACAGATTATGAAACAATTTCCAGCACATTGAGAGTAGCTTCGATATACATCACCTTTAAATAACGCGAAAAGTATAAATCTGTAAACAATTTGAAAAATAAAACAAAAAAAAAATCACGCTTGGGGTATAAATTGTGAAACAATTTCCAGCACATTGAAAATAGTCTCGATAGATATCGCTTTTAAATAACACGAAATAGTATAAATCCGTAAAAAAATTCAAAAAAATCACGCGTGGAGCACAGATTATGAAACAATTTCCAGCACATTGAGGATAGCCTCTATAGACATCAACTTTAAATAACGCGAAATAGTATAAATCTGTAAACAATTTGAAAAAAAAAAAAAAAAAGAATCACGCTTGGAGAATAGATTGTGAAACAATTTTCAGCACATTGAAAATAGTCTCGATAGATATCGCCTTTAAATAACACGAAATAGTATAAATCCGTAAAAAAAATTCAAAAAAATCACGCGTGGAGCACAGATTATGAAACAATTTCCAGCACATTGAGGATAGCCTCTATAGATATCACCTTTAAATAACGCGAAATAGTATAAATCTGTAAACAATTTGAAAAAAAAAAAAAAAGAATCACGCTTGGAGAATAGATTGTGAAACAATTTTCAGGACATTGAAAATAGTCTCGATAGATATCGCCTTTAAATAACACGAAATAGTATAAATCCGTAAAAAAAATTAAAAAAAATCACGCTTGGAGCACAGATTATGAAACAATTTTCAGCACATTGAGAATAGACTCGATAGACATCGCCTTTAAATAACGCGAAATAGTATAAATCTGTAAATAAATGCAAAAAAATCACGCGTGGAGCACAGATTATGAAACAAATTCCAGCACATTGAAAATATCCCCGATAAACATCACCTTTAAATAACGCGAAATAGTATACATATGTAAACAAATTAAAAAAAAACACGCGTGGAGCACAGATTATGAAACAATTTCCAGCACATCGAGAATAGCTTCGATAGACATCACCTTTAAATAACGCGAAAAAGTATAAATCTGTAAACAAATTGAGAAAAAAAATCACGCTTGGAGCATAAATTGTGAAACAATTTCCAACACATTGAAAATAGTCTCGATAGACACCGCCATTAAATAACGCGAAATAGTATTATATATCCGTAAACAAATTTAAAAATATCACGTGTGGAGCACAGATTATGAAACAATTTCCAGCACATTGAGAATAGCCACGATAGACATCACCTTTAAATAACGCGAAATAGTATAAATATGTAAACAAATTGAAAAAAAAAATCAAGATTGGAGCATAGATTGTGAAACAATTTCCAGAACATTGAAAATAGTCTCGATAGACATCGCCTTTAAATAACGCGAAATAGTATAAATCCGTAAACAAATTTAAAAAAAACACGCGTGGAGCACAGATTATGAAACAATTTCCAGCACATTGAGAATAGCTTCGATAGACATCTCCTTTAAATAACGCGAAAAAGTATAAATCTGTAAACAAATTGAGAAAAAAAATCACGCTTGGAGCATAAATTGTGAAACAATTTCCAACACATTGAAAATAGTCTCGATAGACATCGCCATTAAATAACGCGAAATAGTATTATATATCCGTAAACAAATTTAAAAATATCACGTGTGGAGCACTGATTATGAAACAATTTCCAGCACATTGAGAATAGCCTCGATAGACATCGCCTTTAAATAATGCGAAATCTTATAAATTTGTAAATAAATTTTAAAAAATCACGCGTGGAGCACAGATTATGAAACAATTTCCAGCACATTGAGAATAGCCTCGATAGACATCGCCTTTAAATAACGCGAAATAGTATAAATATGTAAACAAATTGAAAAAAAAAATTAAGATTGGAGCATAGATTGTGAAAAAATTTTCAGCACATTGAAAATAGTCTCGATAGACATCGCCTTTAAATAACGCGAAATAGTATAAATCAGTAAACAAATTTAAAAAAAAACACGCGTGGAGCACAGATTATGAAACAATTTCCAGCACAATGAGAATAGCTTCGATAGACATCACCTTTAAATAACGCGAAAAATTATAATTCTGTAAACAAATTGAAAAAAAAATCACGCTTGGAGCATAAATTGTGAAACAATTTCCAACACATTGAAAATAGCCTCTATAGACATCGCCTTTAAATAACGCGAAATAGTATTATATATCCGTAAACAAATTTAAAAATATCACGCGTGGAGCACAGATTATGAAACAATTTCCAGCACATTGAGAATAGCCTCGATAGATATCGCCTTCAAATAACGCGAAATCTTATAAATTTGTAAATAAATTGAAAAAAAATCAAGATTGGAGCATAGATTGTGAAACAATTTCCAGCACATTGAAAATAGTCTCGATAGACATCGCCTTTAAATACGCAAAATAGTATAAATCCGTAAACAAATTCAAAAATATCACGCGTGGAGCACAGATTATGAAACAATTTCCAGCACATTGAGAATAGCCTCGATAGACATCACCTTTAAATAACGCGAAATAGTATAAATATGTAAACAAATTGAAAAAAAAATCTTGATTGGAGCATAGATAGTGAAACAATTTCCAGCACATTGAAAATAGTCTCGATAGACATCGCCTTTAAATAACGCGGAATATTATAAATCCGAAAACAAATTCAAAAAAATCACGCGTGGAGCACAGATTATGAAACAATTTCCAGCACATTGAGAATAGCCTCGATAGACATCGCCTTTAAATAACGCGAAATATTATAAATCCGTAAACAAATTTAAAAAAATCACGCGTGGAGCACAGATTATGAAACAATTTCCAGAACATTGAGAATAGCCTCCATAGACATCACCTTTAAATAACGTTAAATAGTATAAATGCGTAAACAAATTCAAAAAAATCACGCGTGGAGCACAGATTATGAAACAATTTCCAGCACATTGAGAATAGCCTCGATAGACATCGCCTTTAAATAACGCGAAATAGTATAATTCTGTAAATAAATGCAAAAAAATCACGCGTGGAGCACAGATTATGAAACAATTTCCAGCACATTGAGAATAGCCTCGATAGACATCACCTTTAAATAACGCGAAATAGTATAAATATGTAAATAAATGCAAAAAAATCACGCGTGGAGCACAGATTATGAAACAATTTCCAGCACATTGAGAATAGCCTCGATAGACATCACCTTTAAATAACGTTAAATAGTATAAATGCGTAAAGAAATTAAAAAAAATCACGCGTGGAGCACAGATTATGAAACAATTTCCAGCACATTGAGAATAGCCTCTATAGACATCACCTTTAAATAACTCGAAATAGTATAAATCTGTAAACAAATTGAAAAAAAAAAGAATCACGCTTGGAGAATAGATTGTGAAACAATTTCCAGCACATTGAATATAGTCTCGATAGACACCACCTTTAAATAACTCGAAATAGTATAAATCCGTAAACAAATTTAAAAAAATCACGCGTGGACCACAGATTATGAAACAATTTCCAGCACATTGAGAACAGCCTCGATAGACATCACCTATAAATAACGCGAAATGGTATAAATGCGTGAACAAATTCAAAAAAATCACGCTTGGAGCACAGATTATGAAACAATTTCCAGCACATTGAGAATAGCCTCGATAGACATCGCCTTTAAATAACGCGAATTAGTATAAATTTGTAAATAAATGCAAAAAAAATCACGCGTGGAGCACAGATTATGAAACAAATTCCAGCACATTGAGAATAGCCTCGATAGACATCACCTTTAAATAACGCGAAATAGTATAAATATGTAAACAAATTGAAAAAATAAATCAAGATTGGAGCATAGATTGTGAAACAATTTCCAGCACATTGAAAATAGTCTCGATAGACATCGCCTTTAAATAACGCGAAATAGTATAAATCTGTAAACAAATTGAGAAAAAAAATCACGCTTGGAGCATAAATTGTGAAACAATTTCTAACACATTGAAAATAGTCTCGATAGACGTCGCCTTTAAATAACGCGAAATAGTATTATATATCCGTAAACAAATTTAAAAATATCACGCGTGGAGCACAGATTATGAAACAATTTCCAGCACATTGAGAATAGCCTCTATAGACTTCACCCTTAAATAACGCGAAATAGTATAAATGCGTAAACAAATTCAAAAAAATCACTCTTGGAGCACAGATTATGAAACAATTTCCAGCACATTGAGAATAGCCTCGATAGACATCGCCTTTAAATAACGCGAAATCTTATAAATCCGTAAACAAATTTAAAAAAAATCACGCGTGGAGCACAGATTATGAAACTATTTCCAGCACATTGAGAATAGCCTCTATAGACATCGCCTTTAAATAACGCAAAATAGTATTATATATCCGTGAACAAATTTAAAAATATCACGCGTGGAGCACGGATTATGAAACAATTTCCAGCACATTGAGAATAGCCGCGATAGACATCGCCTTCTAATAACGCGAAATATTATAAATTTGTAAATAACTTTAAAAAAATCACGCGTGGAGCACAGATTATGAAACAATTTCCAGCACATTGAGAATAGTCTCGATAGACATCGCCTTTAAATACGCAAAATAGTATAAATCCGTAAACAAATTCAAAAATATCACGCGTGGAGCACAGATTATGAAACAATTTCCAGCACATTGAGAATAGCCTCGATGGACATCACCTTTAAATAACGCGAAATAGTATAAATATGTAAACAAATTGAAAAAAAAAATCATGATTGGAGCATAGATTGTGACACAATTTCCAGCACATTGAAAATAGTCTCGATAGACATCGCCTTTAAATAATTCGGAATATTATAAATCCGAAAACAAATTCAAAAAAATCACGCGTGGAGCACAGATTATGAAACAATTTCCAGCACATTGAGAATAGCCTCGATAGACGTCGCCTTTAAATAACGCGAAATATTATAAATCCGTAAACAAATTAAAAAAAATCACGCGTGGAGCGCAGATTATGAAACAATTTCCAGAACATTGAGAATAGCCTCCATAGACATCACCTTTATATAACGTTAAATAGTATAAATGCGTAAAGAAATTCGAAAAAATCACGCGTGGAGCACAGATTATGAAACAATTTCCAGCACATTGAGAATAGCCTCGATAGACATCGCCTTTAAATAACGCGAAATAGTATAAATGTGTAAATAAATGCAAAAAAATCACGCTTGGAGCACAGATTATGAAACAATTTCCAGCACATTGAGAATAGCCTCGATAGACATCACCTTTAAATAACGCGAAATGGTATAAATGCGTGAACAAATTCAAAAAAATCACGCTTGGAGCACAGATTATGAAACAATTTCCAGCACATTGAGAATAGCCTCGATAGACATCGCCTTTAAATAACGCGAAATAGTATAAATTTGTAAATAAATGCAAAAAAATCACGCGTGGAGCACAGATTATGTAACAATTTCCAGCACATTGAGAATAGCCTCGATAGACATCGCCTTTAAATAACGCGAAATAGTATAAATCTGTAAACAAATTGAGAAAAAAAATCACGCTTGGAGCATAAATTGTGAAACAATTTCCAACTCATTGAAAATAGTCTCGATAGACGTCGCCTTTAAATATCGCGAAATAGTATTATATATCCGTAAACAAATTTATAAATATCACGCGTGGAGCACAGATTATGAAACAATTTCCAGCACATGGAGAATAGCCTCTATAGACATCACCCTTAAATAACGCGAAATAGTATAAATGCGTAAACAAATTCAAAAAAATCACTCTTTGATTTTTTGATTTTCATGGAGCAGTGATTATGAAACAATTTCCAGCAAATTGAGAATAGCCTCGATAGACATCGCCTTTAAATAACGCGAAATAGTATAAATTTGTAAATAAATGCAAAAAATTCACGCGTGGAGCACAGATTATGAAACAATTTCCAGCACATTGAGAATAGCCTCGATAGACATCACCTTTAAATAACGCAAAATAGTATAAATATGTAAACAAATTGAAAAAAAAATCAAGATTGGAGCATAGATTGTGAAACGATTTCCAACACATTGAAAATAGTCTCGATAGACATCGCCTTTAAATAACGCGAAATAGTATAAATCTGTAAACAAATTGAGAAAAAAAATCACGCGTGGAGCACAGATTATGAAACAATTTCCAGCACATTGAGAATAGCCCCGATAGACATCACCTTTAAATAACGCGAAATAGTATAAATATGTAAACAAATTGAAAAAAAATCAAGATTGGAGCATAGATTGTGAAAAAATTTACAGCACATTGAAAATAGTCTCGATAGTCATCGCCTTTAAATAAAGCGAAATATTATAAATCCGTAAACAAATTTAAAAGAAATCACGCGTGGAGCACAGATTATGAAACAATTTCCAGCACATTGAGAATAGCCTCTATAGACATCGCCTTTAAATAACGCGAAATAGTATTATATATCCGTAAACAAATTTAAAAATATCACGCGTGGAGCACAGATTATGAAACAATTTCCAGCACATTGAGAATAGTCTCGATAGACATCGCCTTTAAATAACGCGAAATATTATAAATCCGTAAACAAATTTAAAAAAATCACGCGCGGAGCACAGATTATGAAACAATTTCCAGAACATTGAGAATAGCCTCGATAGACATTGCCTTTAAATAACGCGAAATAGTATAAATTTGTAAATAAATGCAAAAAAATCACCCGTGGAGCACAGATTATGAAACAATTTCCAGCACATTGAGAATAGCCTCGATAGACATCACCTTTAAATAACGCGAAATAGTATAAATATGTAAACAAATTGAAAAAAAAAATCAAGATTGGAGCATAGATTGTGAAACAATTTCCAGCACATTGAAAATAGTCTCGATAGACATCGCCTTTAAATAACGCGAAATAGTATAAATCCGTAAACAAATTTAAAAAAAACACGCGTGGAGCACAGATTATGAAACAATTTCCAGCACATTGAGAATAGCTTCGATAGACATTGCCTTTAAATAACGCGAAATAGTATAAATTTGTAAATAAATGCAAAAAAATCACCCGTGGAGCACAGATTATGAAACAATTTCCAGCACATTGAGAATAGCCTCGATAGACATCACCTTTAAATAACGCGAAAAAGTATAAATCTGTAAACAAATTGAGAAAAAAAATCACGCTTGGAGTATAAATTGTGAAACAATTTCCAACACATTGAAAATTGTCTCGATAGACATCGCCTTTAAATAACGCGAAATAGTATAAATCCGTAAACAAATTTTAAAAAATCACCCGTGGAGCACATATTATGAAACAATTTCCAGCACATTGAGAATAGCCTCGATAGACATCACCTTTAAATAATGCGAAATAGTATAAATATGTAAACAAATTGAAAAAATAAATCAAGATTGGAGCATAGATTGTGAAACAATTTCCAGCAGGGCTGAAAATTAATTTCTTAATAAATAATAAAGCGAAACTGAATATATTGTTTCAACAATCAAAGCATTGTTATAAAATTCATCAGAAAGAGTTACCGCATATAAAACACGCAATATTTATGAATTGAATGCCGGTGCAGGGCTGAAAATTAATTTCTTAATAAATAACAAAGCGAAACCGAATATATTGTTTCAACAATCAAAGCATTGTTAGAAAATTCATCAGAAAGAGTTACCGCATATAAAACGCGCAATATTTATGAACTGAATTCCGGTGCACCGCGGAAAATTAATTTTTTAGTAAATAATAAAGCGAAACCGAATATATTGTTTCAACAATCAAAGCATTGTTAGAAAATACATCAGAAAGAGTTACCACATATAAAACACGCAATATTTATGAATTGAATCCCGGTGCAGGGCTCAAAATTAATTTCTTAATAAATAATAAAGCGAAACCGAATATATTGTTTCAACAATCAAAGCATTGTTTGAAAATTCATCAGAAAGAGTTACCGCATATAAAACACGCAATATTTATGAATACAATTTCGGTGCACCGCTGAAAATTAATTTCTTATTAAATAATAAAGCGAAACCGAATATATTGTTTCAACAAACAAAGCATTGTTAGAAAATTCATCAGAAAGAGTTACCGCATATAACACACGCAATATTTATGAATTGAATTCCGGTGCAAGGCTGAAAATTAATTTCTTAATAAATAATAAAGCGAAACTGAAGATACTGTTTCAACAATCAAAGCATTGTTTGAAAATTTATCAGAAAGAGTTACCGCATATAAAACACGCAATATTTATGAATTGAATTCCGGTGCAGGGCTGAAAATTAATTTCTTAATAAATAATAAAGCGAAACCGAATATATTGTTTCAACAATGAAAGCATTGTTAGAAAATTCATCAGAAAGAGTTACCGCATATAAAACACGCAATATTTATGAATTGAATTCCGGTGCAGGGCTGAGAATTAATTTCTTAATAAATAATAAAGCGAAACCGAATATATTGTTTCAACAATAAAGCATTGTTAGAAAATTCCTCAGAAAGAGTTACCGCATATAAAACACGCAATATTTTTGAATTGAATTCCGGTGCAGGGCTGAAAATTAATTTCTTAATAAATAATAAAGCGAAACCGAATATATTGTTTCAACAATCAAAGCATTGTTAGAAAATTCATCAGAAAGAGTTACCGCATATAAAACACGCAATATTTAAGAATTGAATTCCGGTGCACCGCTGAAAATTAATTTCGTAATAAATAATAAAGCGAAACCGAATATATTGTTTCAACAATCAAAGCATTGTTAGAAAATTCATCAGAAAGAGTTATCGCATATAAAACACGCAATATTTATCAATTGAATTCCGGTGCAGGGCAGAAAATTAATTTCTTAATAAATAATAAAGCGAAACCGAATATATTGTTTCAACAATCAAAGCATTGTTAGGAAATTCATCAGAAAGATTTACCGCATATAAAACACGCAATATTTATTAATTGAATTCCGGTGCAGGGCTGAAAATTAATTTCTTAATAAATAATAAAGCGAAACCGAATATATTGTTTGAACAATCAAAGCAGTGTTAGAAAATTCATCAGAAAGAGTTACCGCATATAAAACACGCAATATTTATGAATTGAATTCCGGTGCAGGGCTGAAAATTAATTTCTTAATAAATAATAAAGCGAAACCGAATATATTGTTTCAACAATAAAGCATTGTTAGAATATTCCTCAGAAAGAGTTACCGCATATAAAACACGCAATATTTATGAATTTAATTCCGGTGCAGTACTGAAAATTAATTTCTTAATAAATAATAAAGCGAAACCGAATATATTGTTTCAACAATCAAAGCATTGTTAGAAAATTCATCAGAAAGAGTTACCGCATATAAAACGCGCCATATTTATGAACTGAATTCCAGTGCACCGCTGATAATTAATTTTTTAGTAAATAATAAAGCGAAACCGAATATATTGTTTCAACAATCAAAGCATTGTTAGAAAATTCATCAGAAAGAGTTACCGCATATAAAACACGCAATATTTATGAATTGAATTCCGGTGCAGGGCTGAAAATTAATTTCGTAATAAATAATAAAGCGAAACCGAATATATTGTTTCAACAATCAAAGCATTGTTAGAAAATTCATCAGAAAGAGTTACCGCATAAAAAACACGCAATATTTATGAATTGAATTCCGGTGCAGGGCTCAAAATTAATTTATTAATAAATAATAAAGCGAAACCGAATATATTGTTTCAACAATCAAAGCATTGTTAGAAAATTAATCAGAAAGAGTTACCGCATATAAAACGCGCAATATTTATGAACTGAATTCCGGTGCACCGCTGAAAATTAATTTTTTAGTAAATAATAAAGCGAAACCGAATATATTGTTTCAACAATCAAAGCATTGTTAGAAAATTCATCAGAAAGAGTTACTGCATATAAAACACGCAATATTTTTGAATTGAATTCCGGTGCAGGGCTCAAAATTAATTTATTAATAAATAATAAAGCGAAACCGAATATATTGTTTCAACAATCAAAGCATTGTTAGAAAATTCATCAGAAAGAGTTACCACATATAAAACACGCAATATTTATGAATCGAATCCCGGTGCAGGGCTCAAAATTAATTTCTTAATAAATAATAAAGCTAAACCGAATATATTGTTTCAACAATCAAAGCATTGTTAGAAAATTCATCAGAAAGAGTTACCGCATATAAAACACGCAATATATATGAATACAATTTCGGTGCACCGCTGAAAATTAATTTCTTAATAAATAATAAAGTGAAACCGAATATATTGTTTCAACAATCAAAGCATTGTTAGAAAATTCATCAGAAAGAGTTACCTCATATAAAACACGCAATATTTATGAATTGAATTCCGGTGCAGGGCTGAAAATTAATTTCTTAATAAATAATAAAGCGAAACCGAATATATAGTTTCACCAATGAAAGCATTGTTAGAAAATTCATCAGAAAGAGTTACCGCATATAAAACACGCAATATTTATGAATTGAATGCCGGTGCAGGGCTGAAAATTAATTTCTTAATAAATAATAAAGCGAAACCGAATATATTGTTTCAACAATCAAAGCATTGTTAGAAAATTCATCAGAAAGAGTTACCGCATATAAAACACGCAATATTTATGAATTGAATTCCGGTGCAGGGCTGAAAATTAATTTCTTAATAAATAATAAAGCGAAACCGAATATATTGTTTCAACAATGAAAGCTTTGTTAGAAAATTCATCAGAAAGAGTTACCGCATATAAAACGCGCAATATTTATGAACTGAATTCCGGTGCACCGCGGAAAATTAATTTTTTAGTAAATAATAAAGCGAAACCGAATATATTGTTTCAACAATAAAGCATTGTTAGAAAATTCCTCAGAAAGAGTTACCGCATATAAAACACGCAATATTTTTGAATTGAATTCCGGTGCAGGGCTGAAAATTAATTTCTTAATAAATAATAAAGCGAAACCGAATATATTGTTTCAACAATCAAAGCATTGTTAGAAAATTCATCAGAAAGAGTTACCGCATATAAAACACGCAATATTTAAGAATTGAATTCCGGTGCACCGCTGAAAATTAATTTCGTAATAAATAATAAAGCGAAACCGAATATATTGTTTCAACAATCAAAGCATTGTTAGGAAATTCATCAGAAAGAGTTACCGCATATAAAACACGCAATATTTATTAATTGAATTCCGGTGCAGGGCTGAAAATTAATTTCTTAATAAATAATAAAGCGAAACCGAATATATTGTTTGAACAATCAAAGCAGTGTTAGAAAATTCATCAGAAAGAGTTACCGCATATAAAACACGCAATATTTATGAATTGAATTCCGGTGCAGGGCTGAAAATTAATTTCTTAATAAATAATAAAGCGAAACCGAATATATTGTTTCAACAATAAAGCATTGTTAGAATATTCCTCAGAAAGAGTTACCGCATATAAAACACGCAATATTTATGAATTTAATTCCGGTGCAGTACTGAAAATTAATTTCTTAATAAATAATAAAGCGAAACCGAATATATTGTTTCAACAATCAAAGCATTGTTAGAAAATTCATCAGAAAGAGTTACCGCATATAAAACGCGCAATATTTATGAACTGAATTCCAGTGCACCGCTGATAATTAATTTTTTAGTAAATAATAAAGCGAAACCGAATATATTGTTTCAACAATCAAAGCATTGTTAGAAAATTCATCAGAAAGAGTTACCGCATATAAAACACGCAATATTTATGAATTGAATTCCGGTGCAGGGCTGAAAATTAATTTCATAATAAATAATAAAGCGAAACCGAATATATTGTTTCAACAATCAAAGCATTGTTAGAAAATTCATCAGAAAGAGTTACCGCATAAAAAACACGCAATATTTATGAATTGAATTCCGGTGCAGGGCTCAAAATTAATTTATTAATAAATAATAAAGCGAAACCGAATATATTGTTTCAACAATCAAAGCATTGTTAGAAAATTAATCAGAAAGAGTTACCGCATATAAAACGCGCAATATTTATGAACTGAATTCCGGTGCACCGCTGAAAATTAATTTTTTAGTAAATAATAAAGCGAAACCGAATATATTGTTTCAACAATCAAAGCATTGTTAGAAAATTCATCAGAAAGAGTTACCGCATATAAAACACGCAATATTTTTGAATTGAATTCCGGTGCAGGGCTCAAAATTAATTTATTAATAAATAATAAAGCGAAACCGAATATATTGTTTCAACAATCAAAGCATTGTTAGAAAATTCATCAGAAAGAGTTACCACATATAAAACACGCAATATTTATGAATCGAATCCCGGTGCAGGGCTCAAAATTAATTTCTTAATAAATAATAAAGCGAAACCGAATATATTGTTTCAACAATCAAAGCATTGTTAGAAACTTCATCAGAAAGAGTTACCGCATATAAAACACGCAATATTTTTGAATTGAATTCCGGTGCAGGGCTCAAAATTAATTTATTAATAAATAATAAAGCGAAACCGAATATATTGTTTCAACAATCAAAGCATTGTTAGAAAATTCATCAGAAAGAGTTACCACATATAAAACACGCAATATTTATGAATCGAATCCCGGTGCAGGGCTCAAAATTAATTTCTTAATAAATAATAAAGCTAAACCGAATATATTGTTTCAACAATCAAAGCATTGTTAGAAAATTCATCAGAAAGAGTTACCGCATATAAAACACGCAATATATATGAATACAATTTCGGTGCACCGCTGAAAATTAATTTCTTAATAAATAATAAAGTGAAACCGAATATATTGTTTCAACAATCAAAGCATTGTTAGAAAATTCATCAGAAAGAGTTACCTCATATAAAACACGCAATATTTATGAATTGAATTCCGGTGCAGGGCTGAAAATTAATTTCTTAATAAATAATAAAGCGAAACCGAATATATAGTTTCACCAATGAAAGCATTGTTAGAAAATTCATCAGAAAGAGTTACCGCATATAAAACACGCAATATTTATGAATTGAATGCCGGTGCAGGGCTGAAAATTAATTTCTTAATAAATAATAAAGCGAAACCGAATATATTGTTTCAACAATCAAAGCATTGTTAGAAAATTCATCAGAAAGAGTTACCGCATATAAAACACGCAATATTTATGAATTGAATTCCGGTGCAGGGCTGAAAATTAATTTCTTAATAAATAATAAAGCGAAACCGAATATATTGTTTCAACAATGAAAGCTTTGTTAGAAAATTCATCAGAAAGAGTTACCGCATATAAAACGCGCAATATTTATGAACTGAATTCCGGTGCACCGCGGAAAATTAATTTTTTAGTAAATAATAAAGCGAAACCGAATATATTGTTTCAACAATAAAGCATTGTTAGAAAATTCCTCAGAAAGAGTTACCGCATATAAAACACGCAATATTTTTGAATTGAATTCCGGTGCAGGGCTGAAAATTAATTTCTTAATAAATAATAAAGCGAAACCGAATATATTGTTTCAACAATCAAAGCATTGTTAGAAAATTCATCAGAAAGAGTTACCGCATATAAAACACGCAATATTTAAGAATTGAATTCCGGTGCACCGCTGAAAATTAATTTCGTAATAAATAATAAAGCGAAACCGAATATATTGTTTCAACAATCAAAGCATTGTTAGAAAATTCATCAGAAAGAGTTATCGCATATAAAACACGCAATATTTTTGAATTGAATTCCGGTGCAGGGCTCAAAATTAATTTATTAATAAATAATAAAGCGAAACCGAATATATTGTTTCAACAATCAAAGCATTGTTAGAAAATTCATCAGAAAGAGTTACCGCATATAAAACACGCAATATTTATTAATTGAATTCCGGTGCAGGGCTGAAAATTAATTTCTTAATAAATAATAAAGCGAAACCGAATATATTGTTTGAACAATCAAAGCAGTGTTAGAAAATTCATCAGAAAGAGTTACCGCATATAAAACACGCAATATTTATGAATTGAATTCCGGTGCAGGGCTGAAAATTAATTTCTTAATAAATAATAAAGCGAAACCGAATATATTGTTTCAACAATAAAGCATTGTTAGAATATTCCTCAGAAAGAGTTACCGCATATAAAACACGCAATATTTATGAATTTAATTCCGGTGCAGTACTGAAAATTAATTTCTTAATAAATAATAAAGCGAAACCGAATATATTGTTTCAACAATCAAAGCATTGTTAGAAAATTCATCAGAAAGAGTTACCGCATATAAAACGCGCAATATTTATGAACTAAATTCCAGTGCACCGCTGATAATTAATTTTTTAGTAAATAATAAAGCGAAACCGAATATATTGTTTCAACAATCAAAGCATTGTTAGAAAATTCATCAGAAAGAGTTACCGCATATAAAACACGCAATATTTATGAATTGAATTCCGGTGCAGGGCTGAAAATTAATTTCGTAATAAATAATAAAGCGAAACCGAATATATTGTTTCAACAATCAAAGCATTGTTAGAAAATTCATCAGAAAGAGTTACCGCATAAAAAACACGCAATATTTATGAATTGAATTCCGGTGCAGGGCTCAAAATTAATTTATTAATAAATAATAAAGCGAAACCGAATATATTGTTTCAACAATCAAAGCATTGTTAGAAAATTAATCAGAAAGAGTTACCGCATATAAAACGCGCAATATTTATGAACTGAATTCCGGTGCACCGCTGAAAATTAATTTTTTAGTAAATAATAAAGCGAAACCGAATATATTGTTTCAACAATCAAAGCATTGTTAGAAAATTCATCAGAAAGAGTTACCGCATATAAAACACGCAATATTTTTGAATTGAATTCCGGTGCAGGGCTCAAAATTAATTTATTAATAAATAATAAAGCGAAACCGAATATATTGTTTCAACAATCAAAGCATTGTTAGAAAATTCATCAGAAAGAGTTACCACATATAAAACACGCAATATTTATGAATCGAATCCCGGTGCAGGGCTCAAAATTAATTTCTTAATAAATAATAAAGCTAAACCGAATATATTGTTTCAACAATCAAAGCATTGTTAGAAAATTCATCAGAAAGAGTTACCGCATATAAAACACGCAATATATATGAATACAATTTCGGTGCACCGCTGAAAATTAATTTCTTAATAAATAATAAAGTGAAACCGAATATATTGTTTCAACAATCAAAGCATTGTTAGAAAATTCATCAGAAAGAGTTACCGCATATAAAACACGCAATATTTATGAATTGAATTCCGGTGCAGGGCTGAAAATTAATTTCTTAATAAATAATAAAGCGAAACCGAATATATAGTTTCACCAATGAAAGCATTGTTAGAAAATTCATCAGAAAGAGTTACCGCATATAAAACACGCAATATTTATGAATTGAATGCCGGTGCAGGGCTGAAAATTAATTTCTTAATAAATAATAAAGCGAAACCGAATATATTGTTTCAACAATCAAAGCATTGTTAGAAAATTCATCAGAAAGAGTTACCGCATATAAAACACGCAATATTTATGAATTGAATTCCGGTGCAGGGCTGAAAATTAATTTCTTAATAAATAATAAAGCGAAACCGAATATATTGTTTCAACAATGAAAGCTTTGTTAGAAAATTCATCAGAAAGAGTTACCGCATATAAAACGCGCAATATTTATGAACTGAATTCCGGTGCACCGCGGAAAATTAATTTTTTAGTAAATAATAAAGCGAAACCGAATATATAGTTTCACCAATGAAAGCATTGTTAGAAAATTCATCAGAAAGAGTTACCGCATATAAAACACGCAATATATATGAATACAATTTCGGTGCACCGCTGAAAATTAATTTCTTAATAAATAATAAAGTGAAACCGAATATATTGTTTCAACAATCAAAGCATTGTTAGAAAATTCATCAGAAAGAGTTACCGCATATAAAACACGCAATATTTATGAATTGAATTCCGGTGCAGGGCTGAAAATTAATTTCTTAATAAATAATAAAGCGAAACCGAATATATTGTTTCAACAATGAAAGCTTTGTTAGAAAATTCATCAGAAAGAGTTACCGCATATAAAACGCGCAATATTTATGAACTGAATTCCGGTGCACCGCGGAAAATTAATTTCTTAATAAATAATAAAGCGAAACCGAATATATTGTTTCAACAATCAAAGCATTGTTTGAAAATTCATCAGAAAGAGTTACCGCATATAAAACACGCAATATTTATGAATACAATTTCGGTGCACCGCTGAAAATTAATTTCTTATTAAATAATAAAGCGAAACCGAATATATTGTTTCAACAAACAAAGCATTGTTAGAAAATTCATCAGAAAGAGTTACCGCATATAAAACACGCAATATTTATGAATTGAATTCCGGTGCAAGGCTGAAAATTAATTTCTTAATAAATAATAAAGCGAAACCGAAGATACTGTTTCAACAATCAAAGCATTGTTTGAAAATTTATCAGAAAGAGTTACCGCATATAAAACACGCAATATTTATGAATTGAATTCCGGTGCAGGGCTGAAAATTAATTTCTTAATAAATAATAAAGCGAAACCGAATATATTGTTTCAACAATGAAAGCATTGTTAGAAAATTCATCAGAAAGAGTTACCGCATATAAAATACGCAATATTTATGAATTGAATTCCGGTGCAGGGCTGAGAATTAATTTCTTAATAAATAATAAAGCGAAACCGAATATATTGTTTCAACAATAAAGCATTCTTAGAAAATTCCTCAGAAAGAGTTACCGCATATAAAACACGCAATATTTTTGAATTGAATTCCGGTGCAGGGCTGAAAATTAATTTCTTAATAAATAATAAAGCGAAACCGAATATATTGTTTCAACAATCAAAGCATTGTTAGAAAATTCATCAGAAAGAGTTACCGCATATAAAACACGCAATATTTAAGAATTGAATTCCGGTGCACCGCTGAAAATTAATTTCGTAATAAATAATAAAGCGAAACCGAATATATTGTTTCAACAATCAAAGCATTGTTAGAAAATTCATCAGAAAGAGTTATCGCATATAAAACACGCAATATTTATCAATTGAATTCCGGTGCAGGGCTGAAAATTAATTTCTTAATAAATAATAAAGCGAAACCGAATATATTGTTTCAACAATAAAGCATTGTTAGAATATTCCTCAGAAAGAGTTACCGCATATAAAACACGCAATATTTATGAATTTAATTCCGGTGCAGTACTGAAAATTAATTTCTTAATAAATAATAAAGCGAAACCGAATATATTGTTTCAACAATCAAAGCATTGTTAGAAAATTCAT
Source organism: Maratus speciosus (assembly GCA_963932465.1). Classification (NCBI taxonomy): domain Eukaryota; kingdom Metazoa; phylum Arthropoda; class Arachnida; order Araneae; family Salticidae; genus Maratus; species Maratus speciosus. The sequence goes on from CAWVRF010001366.1 coordinate 1,744,240, forward strand.
CAGAAAGAGTTACCGCATATAAAACGCGCAATATTTATGAACTGAATTCCAGTGCACCGCTGATAATTAATTTTTTAGTAAATAATAAAGCGAAACCGAATATATTGTTTCAACAATCAAAGCATTGTTAGAAAATTCATCAGAAAGAGTTACCGCATATAAAACACGCAATATTTATGAATTGAATTCCGGTGCAGGGCTGAAAATTAATTTCGTAATAAATAATAAAGCGAAACCGAATATATTGTTTCAACAATCAAAGCATTGTTAGAAAATTCATCAGAAAGAGTTACCGCATAAAAAACACGCAATATTTATGAATTGAATTCCGGTGCAGGGCTCAAAATTAATTTATTAATAAATAATAAAGCGAAACCGAATATATTGTTTCAACAATCAAAGCATTGTTAGAAAATTAATCAGAAAGAGTTACCGCATATAAAACGCGCAATATTTATGAACTGAATTCCGGTGCACCGCTGAAAATTAATTTTTTAGTAAATAATAAAGCGAAACCGAATATATTGTTTCAACAATCAAAGCATTGTTAGAAAATTCATCAGAAAGAGTTACCGCATATAAAACACGCAATATTTTTGAATTGAATTCCGGTGCAGGGCTCAAAATTAATTTATTAATAAATAATAAAGCGAAACCGAATATATTGTTTCAACAATCAAAGCATTGTTAGAAAATTCATCAGAAAGAGTTACCACATATAAAACACGCAATATTTATGAATCGAATCCCGGTGCAGGGCTCAAAATTAATTTCTTAATAAATAATAAAGCTAAACCGAATATATTGTTTCAACAATCAAAGCATTGTTAGAAAATTCATCAGAAAGAGTTACCGCATATAAAACACGCAATATATATGAATACAATTTCGGTGCACCGCTGAAAATTAATTTCTTAATAAATAATAAAGTGAAACCGAATATATTGTTTCAACAATCAAAGCATTGTTAGAAAATTCATCAGAAAGAGTTACCGCATATAAAACACGCAATATTTATGAATTGAATTCCGGTGCAGGGCTGAAAATTAATTTCTTAATAAATAATAAAGCGAAACCGAATATATAGTTTCACCAATGAAAGCATTGTTAGAAAATTCATCAGAAAGAGTTACCGCATATAAAACACGCAATATTTATGAATTGAATGCCGGTGCAGGGCTGAAAATTAATTTCTTAATAAATAATAAAGCGAAACCGAATATATTGTTTCAACAATCAAAGCATTGTTAGAAAATTCATCAGAAAGAGTTACCGCATATAAAACACGCAATATTTATGAATTGAATTCCGGTGCAGGGCTGAAAATTAATTTCTTAATAAATAATAAAGCGAAACCGAATATATTGTTTCAACAATGAAAGCATTGTTAGAAAATTCATCAGAAAGAGTTACCGCATATAAAACGCGCAATATTTATGAACTGAATTCCGGTGCACCGCGGAAAATTAATTTTTTAGTAAATAATAAAGCGAAACCGAATATATTGTTTCAACAATCAAAGCATTGTTAGAAAATTCATCAGAAAGAGTTACCACATATAAAACACGCAATATTTATGAATTGAATCCCGGTGCAGGGCTCAAAATTAATTTCTTAATAAATAATAAAGCGAAACCGAATATATTGTTTCAACAATCAAAGCATTGTTTGAAAATTCATCAGAAAGAGTTACCGCATATAAAACACGCAATATTTATGAATACAATTTCGGTGCACCGCTGAAAATTAATTTCTTATTAAATAATAAAGCGAAACCGAATATATTGTTTCAACAAACAAAGCATTGTTAGAACATTCATCAGAAAGAGTTACCGCATATAAAACACGCAATATTTTTGAATTGAATTCCGGTGCAGGGCTGAAAATTAATTTCTTAATAAATAATAAAGCGAAACCGAAGATACTGTTTCAACAATCAAAGCATTGTTTGAAAATTTATCAGAAAGAGTTACCGCATATAAAACACGCAATATTTATGAATTGAATTCCGGTGCAGGGCTGAAAATTAATTTCTTAATAAATAATAAAGCGAAACCGAATATATTGTTTCAACAATGAAAGCATTGTTAGAAAATTCATCAGAAAGAGTTACCGCATATAAAACACGCAATATTTATGAATTGAATTCCGGTGCAGGGCTGAGAATTAATTTCTTAATAAATAATAAAGCGAAACCGAATATATTGTTTCAACAATAAAGCATTGTTAGAAAATTCCTCAGAAAGAGTTACCGCATATAAAACACGCAATATTTATTAATTGAATTCCGGTGCAGGGCTGAAAATTAATTTCTTAATAAATAATAAAGCGAAACCGAATATATTGTTTGAACAATCAAAGCAGTGTTAGAAAATTCATCAGAAAGAGTTACCGCATATAAAACACGCAATATTTATGAATTGAATTCCGGTGCAGGGCTGAAAATTAATTTCTTAATAAATAATAAAGCGAAACCGAATATATTGTTTCAACAATCAAAGCATTGTTAGAAAATTCATCAGAAAGAGTTACCGCATATAAAACACGCAATATTTATGAATTGAATTCCGGTGCAGGGCTGAAAATTAATTTCGTAATAAATAATAAAGCGAAACCGAATATATTGTTTCAACAATCAAAGCATTGTTAGAAAATTCATCAGAAAGAGTTACCGCATAAAAAACACGCAATATTTATGAATTGAATTCCGGTGCAGGGCTCAAAATTAATTTATTAATAAATAATAAAGCGAAACCGAATATATTGTTTAAACAATCAAAGCATTGTTAGAAAATTAATCAGAAAGAGTTACCGCATATAAAACGCGCAATATTTATGAACTGAATTCCGGTGCACCGCTGAAAATTAATTTTTTAGTAAATAATAAAGCGAAACCGAATATATTGTTTCAACAATCAAAGCATTGTTAGAAAATTCATCAGAAAGAGTTACCGCATATAAAACACGCAATATTTTTGAATTGAATTCCAGTGCAGGGCTCAAAATTAATTTATTAATAAATAATAAAGCGAAACCGAATATATTGTTTCAACAATCAAAGCATTGTTAGAAAATTCATCAGAAAGAGTTACCACATATAAAACACGCAATATTTATGAATCGAATCCCGGTGCAGGGCTCAAAATTAATTTCTTAATAAATAATAAAGCTAAACCGAATATATTGTTTCAACAATCAAAGCATTGTTAGAACATTCATCAGAAAGAGTTACCGCATATAAAACACGCAATATATATGAATACAATTTCGGTGCACCGCTGAAAATTAATTTCTTAATAAATAATAAAGTGAAACCGAATATATTGTTTCAACAATCAAAGCATTGTTAGAAAATTCATCAGAAAGAGTTACCGCATATAAAACACGCAATATTTATGAATTGAATTCCGGTGCAGGGCTGAAAATTAATTTCTTAATAAATAATAAAGCGAAACCGAATATATAGTTTCACCAATGAAAGCATTGTTAGAAATTTCATCAGAAAGAGTTACCGCATATAAAACACGCAATATTTATGAATTGAATGCCGGTGCAGGGCTGAAAATTAATTTCTTAATAAATAATAAAGCGAAACCGAATATATTGTTTCAACAATCAAAGCATTGTTAGAAAATTCATCAGAAAGAGTTACCGCATATAAAACACGCAATATTTATGAATTGAATTCCGGTGCAGGGCTGAAAATTAATTTCTTAATAAATAATAAAGCGAAACCGAATATATTGTTTCAACAATGAAAGCTTTGTTAGAAAATTCATCAGAAAGAGTTACCGCATATAAAACGCGCAATATTTATGAACTAAATTCCAGTGCACCGCTGATAATTAATTTTTTAGTAAATAATAAAGCGAAACCGAATATATTGTTTCAACAATCAAAGCATTGTTAGAAAATTCATCAGAAAGAGTTACCGCATATAAAACACGCAATATTTATGAATTGAATTCCGGTGCAGGGCTGAAAATTAATTTCGTAATAAATAATAAAGCGAAACCGAATATATTGTTTCAACAATCAAAGCATTGTTAGAAAATTCATCAGAAAGAGTTACCGCATAAAAAACACGCAATATTTATGAATTGAATTCCGGTGCAGGGCTCAAAATTAATTTATTAATAAATAATAAAGCGAAACCGAATATATTGTTTCAACAATCAAAGCATTGTTAGAAAATTAATCAGAAAGAGTTACCGCATATAAAACGCGCAATATTTATGAACTGAATTCCGGTGCACCGCTGAAAATTAATTTTTTAGTAAATAATAAAGCGAAACCGAATATATTGTTTCAACAATCAAAGCATTGTTAGAAAATTCATCAGAAAGAGTTACCGCATATAAAACACGCAATATTTTTGAATTGAATTCCGGTGCAGGGCTCAAAATTAATTTATTAATAAATAATAAAGCGAAACCGAATATATTGTTTCAACAATCAAAGCATTGTTAGAAAATTCATCAGAAAGAGTTACCACATATAAAACACGCAATATTTATGAATCGAATCCCGGTGCAGGGCTCAAAATTAATTTCTTAATAAATAATAAAGCTAAACCGAATATATTGTTTCAACAATCAAAGCATTGTTAGAAAATTCATCAGAAAGAGTTACCGCATATAAAACACGCAATATATATGAATACAATTTCGGTGCACCGCTGAAAATTAATTTCTTAATAAATAATAAAGTGAAACCGAATATATTGTTTCAACAATCAAAGCATTGTTAGAAAATTCATCAGAAAGAGTTACCGCATATAAAACACGCAATATTTATGAATTGAATTCCGGTGCAGGGCTGAAAATTAATTTCTTAATAAATAATAAAGCGAAACCGAATATATAGTTTCACCAATGAAAGCATTGTTAGAAAATTCATCAGAAAGAGTTACCGCATATAAAACACGCAATATTTATGAATTGAATGCCGGTGCAGGGCTGAAAATTAATTTCTTAATAAATAATAAAGCGAAACCGAATATATTGTTTCAACAATCAAAGCATTGTTAGAAAATTCATCAGAAAGAGTTACCGCATATAAAACACGCAATATTTATGAATTGAATTCCGGTGCAGGGCTGAAAATTAATTTCTTAATAAATAATAAAGCGAAACCGAATATATTGTTTCAACAATGAAAGCTTTGTTAGAAAATTCATCAGAAAGAGTTACCGCATATAAAACGCGCAATATTTATGAACTGAATTCCGGTGCACCGCGGAAAATTAATTTTTTAGTAAATAATAAAGCGAAACCGAATATATTGTTTCAACAATCAAAGCATTGTTAGAAAATTCATCAGAAAGAGTTACCACATATAAAACACGCAATATTTATGAATTGAATCCCGGTGCAGGGCTCAAAATTAATTTCTTAATAAATAATAAAGCGAAACCGAATATATTGTTTCAACAATCAAAGCATTGTTTGAAAATTCATCAGAAAGAGTTACCGCATATAAAACACGCAATATTTATGAATACAATTTCGGTGCACCGCTGAAAATTAATTTCTTATTAAATAATAAAGCGAAACCGAATATATTGTTTCAACAAACAAAGCATTGTTAGAAAATTCATCAGAAAGAGTTACCGCATATAAAACACGCAATATTTATGAATTGAATTCCGGTGCAAGGCTGAAAATTAATTTCTTAATAAATAATAAAGCGAAACCGAAGATACTGTTTCAACAATCAAAGCATTGTTTGAAAATTTATCAGAAAGAGTTACCGCATATAAAACACGCAATATTTATGAATTGAATTCCGGTGCAGGGCTGAAAATTAATTTCTTAATAAATAATAAAGCGAAACCGAATATATTGTTTCAACAATGAAAGCATTGTTAGAAAATTCATCAGAAAGAGTTACCGCATATAAAATACGCAATATTTATGAATTGAATTCCGGTGCAGGGCTGAGAATTAATTTCTTAATAAATAATAAAGCGAAACCGAATATATTGTTTCAACAATAAAGCATTCTTAGAAAATTCCTCAGAAAGAGTTACCGCATATAAAACACGCAATATTTTTGAATTGAATTCCGGTGCAGGGCTGAAAATTAATTTCTTAATAAATAATAAAGCGAAACCGAATATATTGTTTCAACAATCAAAGCATTGTTAGAAAATTCATCAGAAAGAGTTACCGCATATAAAACACGCAATATTTAAGAATTGAATTCCGGTGCACCGCTGAAAATTAATTTCGTAATAAATAATAAAGCGAAACCGAATATATTGTTTCAACAATCAAAGCATTGTTAGAAAATTCATCAGAAAGAGTTATCGCATATAAAACACGCAATATTTATCAATTGAATTCCGGTGCAGGGCTGAAAATTAATTTCTTAATAAATAATAAAGCGAAACCGAATATATTGTTTCAACAATAAAGCATTGTTAGAATATTCCTCAGAAAGAGTTACCGCATATAAAACACGCAATATTTATGAATTTAATTCCGGTGCAGTACTGAAAATTAATTTCTTAATAAATAATAAAGCGAAACCGAATATATTGTTTCAACAATCAAAGCATTGTTAGAAAATTCATCAGAAAGAGTTACCGCATATAAAACGCGCAATATTTATGAACTGAATTCCAGTGCACCGCTGATAATTAATTTTTTAGTAAATAATAAAGCGAAACCGAATATATTGTTTCAACAATCAAAGCATTGTTAGAAAATTCATCAGAAAGAGTTACCGCATATAAAACACGCAATATTTATGAATTGAATTCCGGTGCAGGGCTGAAAATTAATTTCGTAATAAATAATAAAGCGAAACCGAATATATTGTTTCAACAATCAAAGCATTGTTAGAAAATTCATCAGAAAGAGTTACCGCATAAAAAACACGCAATATTTATGAATTGAATTCCGGTGCAGGGCTCAAAATTAATTTATTAATAAATAATAAAGCGAAACCGAATATATTGTTTCAACAATCAAAGCATTGTTAGAAAATTAATCAGAAAGAGTTACCGCATATAAAACGCGCAATATTTATGAACTGAATTCCGGTGCACCGCTGAAAATTAATTTTTTAGTAAATAATAAAGCGAAACCGAATATATTGTTTCAACAATCAAAGCATTGTTAGAAAATTCATCAGAAAGAGTTACCGCATATAAAACACGCAATATTTTTGAATTGAATTCCGGTGCAGGGCTCAAAATTAATTTATTAATAAATAATAAAGCGAAACCGAATATATTGTTTCAACAATCAAAGCATTGTTAGAAAATTCATCAGAAAGAGTTACCACATATAAAACACGCAATATTTATGAATCGAATCCCGGTGCAGGGCTCAAAATTAATTTCTTAATAAATAATAAAGCTAAACCGAATATATTGTTTCAACAATCAAAGCATTGTTAGAAAATTCATCAGAAAGAGTTACCGCATATAAAACACGCAATATATATGAATACAATTTCGGTGCACCGCTGAAAATTAATTTCTTAATAAATAGTAAAGTGAAACCGAATATATTGTTTCAACAATCAAAGCATTGTTAGAAAATTCATCAGAAAGAGTTACCGCATATAAAACACGCAATATTTATGAATTGAATTCCGGTGCAGGGCTGAAAATTAATTTCTTAATAAATAATAAAGCGAAACCGAATATATAGTTTCACCAATGAAAGCATTGTTAGAAAATTCATCAGAAAGAGTTACCGCATATAAAACACGCAATATTTATGAATTGAATGCCGGTGCAGGGCTGAAAATTAATTTCTTAATAAATAATAAAGCGAAACCGAATATATTGTTTCAACAATCAAAGCATTGTTAGAAAATTCATCAGAAAGAGTTACCGCATATAAAACACGCAATATTTATGAATTGAATTCCGGTGCAGGGCTGAAAATTAATTTCTTAATAAATAATAAAGCGAAACCGAATATATTGTTTCAACAATGAAAGCATTGTTAGAAAATTCATCAGAAAGAGTTACCGCATATAAAACGCGCAATATTTATGAACTGAATTCCGGTGCACCGCGGAAAATTAATTTTTTAGTAAATAATAAAGCGAAACCGAATATATTGTTTCAACAATCAAAGCATTGTTAGAAAATTCATCAGAAAGAGTTACCACATATAAAACACGCAATATTTATGAATTGAATCCCGGTGCAGGGCTCAAAATTAATTTCTTAATAAATAATAAAGCGAAACCGAATATATTGTTTCAACAATCAAAGCATTGTTTGAAAATTCATCAGAAAGAGTTACCGCATATAAAACACGCAATATTTATGAATACAATTTCGGTGCACCGCTGAAAATTAATTTCTTATTAAATAATAAAGCGAAACCGAATATATTGTTTCAACAAACAAAGCATTGTTAGAACATTCATCAGAAAGAGTTACCGCATATAAAACACGCAATATTTTTGAATTGAATTCCGGTGCAGGGCTGAAAATTAATTTCTTAATAAATAATAAAGCGAAACCGAAGATACTGTTTCAACAATCAAAGCATTGTTTGAAAATTTATCAGAAAGAGTTACCGCATATAAAACACGCAATATTTATGAATTGAATTCCGGTGCAGGGCTGAAAATTAATTTCTTAATAAATAATAAAGCGAAACCGAATATATTGTTTCAACAATGAAAGCATTGTTAGAAAATTCATCAGAAAGAGTTACCGCATATAAAACACGCAATATTTATGAATTGAATTCCGGTGCAGGGCTGAGAATTAATTTCTTAATAAATAATAAAGCGAAACCGAATATATTGTTTCAACAATAAAGCATTGTTAGAAAATTCCTCAGAAAGAGTTACCGCATATAAAACACGCAATATTTATTAATTGAATTCCGGTGCAGGGCTGAAAATTAATTTCTTAATAAATAATAAAGCGAAACCGAATATATTGTTTGAACAATCAAAGCAGTGTTAGAAAATTCATCAGAAAGAGTTACCGCATATAAAACACGCAATATTTATGAATTGAATTCCGGTGCAGGGCTGAAAATTAATTTCTTAATAAATAATAAAGCGAAACCGAATATATTGTTTCAACAATCAAAGCATTGTTAGAAAATTCATCAGAAAGAGTTACCGCATATAAAACACGCAATATTTATGAATTGAATTCCGGTGCAGGGCTGAAAATTAATTTCGTAATAAATAATAAAGCGAAACCGAATATATTGTTTCAACAATCAAAGCATTGTTAGAAAATTCATCAGAAAGAGTTACCGCATAAAAAACACGCAATATTTATGAATTGAATTCCGGTGCAGGGCTCAAAATTAATTTATTAATAAATAATAAAGCGAAACCGAATATATTGTTTAAACAATCAAAGCATTGTTAGAAAATTAATCAGAAAGAGTTACCGCATATAAAACGCGCAATATTTATGAACTGAATTCCGGTGCACCGCTGAAAATTAATTTTTTAGTAAATAATAAAGCGAAACCGAATATATTGTTTCAACAATCAAAGCATTGTTAGAAAATTCATCAGAAAGAGTTACCGCATATAAAACACGCAATATTTTTGAATTGAATTCCAGTGCAGGGCTCAAAATTAATTTATTAATAAATAATAAAGCGAAACCGAATATATTGTTTCAACAATCAAAGCATTGTTAGAAAATTCATCAGAAAGAGTTACCACATATAAAACACGCAATATTTATGAATCGAATCCCGGTGCAGGGCTCAAAATTAATTTCTTAATAAATAATAAAGCTAAACCGAATATATTGTTTCAACAATCAAAGCATTGTTAGAACATTCATCAGAAAGAGTTACCGCATATAAAACACGCAATATATATGAATACAATTTCGGTGCACCGCTGAAAATTAATTTCTTAATAAATAATAAAGTGAAACCGAATATATTGTTTCAACAATCAAAGCATTGTTAGAAAATTCATCAGAAAGAGTTACCGCATATAAAACACGCAATATTTATGAATTGAATTCCGGTGCAGGGCTGAAAATTAATTTCTTAATAAATAATAAAGCGAAACCGAATATATAGTTTCACCAATGAAAGCATTGTTAGAAATTTCATCAGAAAGAGTTACCGCATATAAAACACGCAATATTTATGAATTGAATGCCGGTGCAGGGCTGAAAATTAATTTCTTAATAAATAATAAAGCGAAACCGAATATATTGTTTCAACAATCAAAGCATTGTTAGAAAATTCATCAGAAAGAGTTACCGCATATAAAACACGCAATATTTATGAATTGAATTCCGGTGCAGGGCTGAAAATTAATTTCTTAATAAATAATAAAGCGAAACCGAATATATTGTTTCAACAATGAAAGCTTTGTTAGAAAATTCATCAGAAAGAGTTACCGCATATAAAACGCGCAATATTTATGAACTGAATTCCGGTGCACCGCGGAAAATTAATTTTTTAGTAAATAATAAAGCGAAACCGAATATATTGTTTGAACAATAAAGCATTGTTAGAAAATTCCTCAGAAAGAGTTACCGCATATAAAACACGCAATATTTTTGAATTGAATTCCGGTGCAGGGCTGAAAATTAATTTCTTAATAAATAATAAAGCGAAACCGAATATATTGTTTCAACAATCAAAGCATTGTTAGAAAATTCATCAGAAAGAGTTACCGCATATAAAACACGCAATATTTAAGAATTGAATTCCGGTGCACCGCTGAAAATTAATTTCGTAATAAATAATAAAGCGAAACCGAATATATTGTTTCAACAATCAAAGCATTGTTAGAAAATTCATCAGAAAGAGTTATCGCATATAAAACACGCAATATTTATCAATTGAATTCCGGTGCAGGGCAGAAAATTAATTTCTTAATAAATAATAAAGCGAAACCGAATATATTGTTTCAACAATCAAAGCATTGTTAGGAAATTCATCAGAAAGAGTTTCCGCATATAAAACACGCAATATTTATTAATTGAATTCCGGTGCAGGGCTGAAAATTAATTTCTTAATAAATAATAAAGCGAAACCGAATATATTGTTTGAACAATCAAAGCAGTGTTAGAAAATTCATCAGAAAGAGTTACCGCATATAAAACACGCAATATTTATGAATTGAATTCCGGTGCAGGGCTGAAAATTAATTTCTTAATAAATAATAAAGCGGAACCGAATATATTGCTTCAACAATAAAGCATTGTTAGAATATTCCTCAGAAAGAGTTACCGCATATAAAACACGCAATATTTATGAATTTAATTCCGGTGCAGTACTGAAAATTAATTTCTTAATAAATAATAAAGCGAAACCGAATATATTGTTTCAACAATCAAAGCATTGTTAGAAAATTCATCAGAAAGAGTTACCGCATATAAAACGCGCAATATTTATGAACTGAATTCCAGTGCACCGCTGATAATTAATTTTTTAGTAAATAATAAAGCGAAACCGAATATATTGTTTCAACAATCAAAGCATTGTTAGAAAATTCATCAGAAAGAGTTACCGCATATAAAACACGCAATATTTATGAATTGAATTCCGGTGCAGGGCTGAAAATTAATTTCGTAATAAATAATAAAGCGAAACCGAATATATTGTTTCAACAATCAAAGCATTGTTAGAAAATTCATCAGAAAGAGTTACCGCATAAAAAACACGCAATATTTATGAATTGAATTCCGGTGCAGGGCTCAAAATTAATTTATTAATAAATAATAAAGCGAAACCGAATATATTGTTTCAACAATCAAAGCATTGTTAGAAAATTAATCAGAAAGAGTTACCGCATATAAAACGCGCAATATTTATGAACTGAATTCCGGTGCACCGCTGAAAATTAATTTTTTAGTAAATAATAAAGCGAAACCGAATATATTGTTTCAACAATCAAAGCATTGTTAGAAAATTCATCAGAAAGAGTTACCGCATATAAAACACGCAATATTTTTGAATTGAATTCCGGTGCAGGGCTCAAAATTAATTTATTAATAAATAATAAAGCGAAACCGAATATATTGTTTCAACAATCAAAGCATTGTTAGAAAATTCATCAGAAAGAGTTACCACATATAAAACACGCAATATTTATGAATCGAATCCCGGTGCAGGGCTAAAAATTAATTTCTTAATAAATAATAAAGCTAAACCGAATATATTGTTTCAACAATCAAAGCATTGTTAGAAAATTCATCAGAAAGAGTTACCGCATATAAAACACGCAATATATATGAATACAATTTCGGTGCACCGCTGAAAATTAATTTCTTAATAAATAATAAAGTGAAACCGAATATATTGTTTCAACAATCAAAGCATTGTTAGAAAATTCATCAGAAAGAGTTACCGCATATAAAACACGCAATATTTATGAATTTAATTCCGGTGCAGGGCTGAAAATTAATTTCTTAATAAATAATAAAGCGAAACCGAATATATAGTTTCACCAATGAAAGCATTGTTAGAAAATTCATCAGAAAGAGTTACCGCATATAAAACACGCAATATTTATGAATTGAATGCCGGTGCAGGGCTGAAAATTAATTTCTTAATAAATAATAAAGCGAAACCGAATATATTGTTTCAACAATCAAAGCATTGTTAGAAAATTCATCAGAAAGAGTTACCGCATATAAAACACGCAATATTTATGAATTGAATTCCGGTGCAGGGCTGAAAATTAATTTCTTAATAAATAATAAAGCGAAACCGAATATATTGTTTCAACAATGAAAGCTTTGTTAGAAAATTCATCAGAAAGAGTTACCGCATATAAAACGCGCAATATTTATGAACTGAATTCCGGTGCACCGCGGAAAATTAATTTTTAGTAAATAATAAAGCGAAACCGAATATATTGTTTCAACAATCAAAGCATTGTTAGAAAATTCATCAGAAAGAGTTACCACATATAAAACACGCAATATTTATGAATTGAATCCCGGTGCAGGGCTCAAAATTAATTTCTTAATAAATAATAAAGCGAAACCGAATATATTGTTTCAACAATCAAAGCATTGTTTGAAAATTCATCAGAAAGAGTTACCGCATATAAAACACGCAATATTTATGAATACAATTTCGGTGCACCGCTGAAAATTAATTTCTTATTAAATAATAAAGCGAAACCGAATATATTGTTTCAACAAACAAAGCATTGTTAGAAAATTCATCAGAAAGAGTTACCGCATATAAAACACGCAATATTTATGAATTGAATTCCGGTGCAAGGCTGAAAATTAATTTCTTAATAAATAATAAAGCGAAACCGAAGATACTGTTTCAACAATCAAAGCATTGTTAGAAAATTCATCAGAAAGAGTTACCGCATATAAAACGCGCAATATTTATGAACTGAATTCCAGTGCACCGCTGATAATTAATTTTTTAGTAAATAATAAAGCGAAACCGAATATATTGTTTCAACAATCAAAGCATTGTTAGAAAATTCATCAGAAAGAGTTACCGCATATAAAACACGCAATATTTATGAATTGAATTCCGGTGCAGGGCTGAAAATTAATTTCGTAATAAATAATAAAGCGAAACCGAATATATTGTTTCAACAATCAAAGCATTGTTAGAAAATTCATCAGAAAGAGTTACCGCATAAAAAACACGCAATATTTATGAATTGAATTCCGGTGCAGGGCTCAAAATTAATTTATTAATAAATAATAAAGCGAAACCGAATATATTGTTTCAACAATCAAAGCATTGTTAGAAAATTAATCAGAAAGAGTTACCGCATATAAAACGCGCAATATTTATGAACTGAATTCCGGTGCACCGCTGAAAATTAATTTTTTAGTAAATAATAAAGCGAAACCGAATATATTGTTTCAACAATCAAAGCATTGTTAGAAAATTCATCAGAAAGAGTTACCGCATATAAAACACGCAATATTTTTGAATTGAATTCCGGTGCAGGGCTCAAAATTAATTTATTAATAAATAATAAAGCGAAACCGAATATATTGTTTCAACAATCAAAGCATTGTTAGAAAATTCATCAGAAAGAGTTACCACATATAAAACACGCAATATTTATGAATCGAATCCCGGTGCAGGGCTCAAAATTAATTTCTTAATAAATAATAAAGCTAAACCGAATATATTGTTTCAACAATCAAAGCATTGTTAGAAAATTCATCAGAAAGAGTTACCGCATATAAAACACGCAATATATATGAATACAATTTCGGTGCACCGCTGAAAATTAATTTCTTAATAAATAATAAAGTGAAACCGAATATATTGTTTCAACAATCAAAGCATTGTTAGAAAATTCATCAGAAAGAGTTACCGCATATAAAACACGCAATATTTATGAATTGAATTCCGGTGCAGGGCTGAAAATTAATTTCTTAATAAATAATAAAGCGAAACCGAATATATAGTTTCACCAATGAAAGCATTGTTAGAAAATTCATCAGAAAGAGTTACCGCATATAAAACACGCAATATTTATGAATTGAATGCCGGTGCAGGGCTGAAAATTAATTTCTTAATAAATAATAAAGCGAAACCGAATATATTGTTTCAACAATCAAAGCATTGTTAGAAAATTCATCAGAAAGAGTTACCGCATATAAAACACGCAATATTTATGAATTGAATTCCGGTGCAGGGCTGAAAATTAATTTCTTAATAAATAATAAAGCGAAACCGAATATATTGTTTCAACAATGAAAGCTTTGTTAGAAAATTCATCAGAAAGAGTTACCGCATATAAAACGCGCAATATTTATGAACTGAATTCCGGTGCACCGCGGAAAATTAATTTTTAGTAAATAATAAAGCGAAACCGAATATATTGTTTCAACAATCAAAGCATTGTTAGAAAATTCATCAGAAAGAGTTACCACATATAAAACACGCAATATTTATGAATTGAATCCCGGTGCAGGGCTCAAAATTAATTTCTTAATAAATAATAAAGCGAAACCGAATATATTGTTTCAACAATCAAAGCATTGTTTGAAAATTCATCAGAAAGAGTTACCGCATATAAAACACGCAATATTTATGAATACAATTTCGGTGCACCGCTGAAAATTAATTTCTTATTAAATAATAAAGCGAAACCGAATATATTGTTTCAACAAACAAAGCATTGTTAGAAAATTCATCAGAAAGAGTTACCGCATATAAAACACGCAATATTTATGAATTGAATTCCGGTGCAAGGCTGAAAATTAATTTCTTAATAAATAATAAAGCGAAACCGAAGATACTGTTTCAACAATCAAAGCATTGTTTGAAAATTTATCAGAAAGAGTTACGCATATAAAACACGCAATATTTATGAATTGAATTCCGGTGCAGGGCTGAAAATTAATTTCTTAATAAATAATAAAGCGAAACCGAATATATTGTTTCAACAATGAAAGCATTGTTAGAAAATTCATCAGAAAGAGTTACCGCATATAAAACACGCAATATTTATGAATTGAATTCCGGTGCAGGGCTGAGAATTAATTTCTTAATAAATAATAAAGCGAAACCGAATATATTGTTTCAACAATAAAGCATTGTTAGAAAATTCCTCAGAAAGAGTTACCGCATATAAAACACGCAATATTTTTGAATTGAATTCCGGTGCAGGGCTGAAAATTAATTTCTTAATAAATAATAAAGCGAAACCGAATATATTGTTTCAACAATCAAAGCATTGTTAGAAAATTCATCAGAAAGAGTTACCGCATATAAAACACGCAATATTTAAGAATTGAATTCCGGTGCACCGCTGAAAATTAATTTCGTAATAAATAATAAAGCGAAACCGAATATATTGTTTCAACAATCAAAGCATTGTTAGAAAATTCATCAGAAAGAGTTATCGCATATAAAACACGCAATATTTATGAATTGAATTCCGGTGCAGGGCTGAAAATTAATTTCGTAATAAATAATAAAGCGAAACCGAATATATTGTTTCAACAATCAAAGCATTGTTAGAAAATTCATCAGAAAGAGTTACCGCATAAAAAACACGCAATATTTATGAATTGAATTCCGGTGCAGGGCTCAAAATTAATTTATTAATAAATAATAAAGCGAAACCGAATATATTGTTTCAACAATCAAAGCATTGTTAGAAAATTAATCAGAAAGAGTTACCGCATATAAAACGCGCAATATTTATGAACTGAATTCCGGTGCACCGCTGAAAATTAATTTTTTAGTAAATAATAAAGCGAAACCGAATATATTGTTTCAACAATCAAAGCATTGTTAGAAAATTCATCAGAAAGAGTTACCGCATATAAAATACGCAATATTTTTGAATTGAATTCCGGTGCAGGGCTCAAAATTAATTTATTAATAAATAATAAAGCGAAACCGAATATATTGTTTCAACAATCAAAGCATTGTTAGAAAATTCATCAGAAAGAGTTACCACATATAAAACACGCAATATTTATGAATCGAATCCCGGTGCAGGGCTCAAAATTAATTTCTTAATAAATAATAAAGCTAAACCGAATATATTGTTTCAACAATCAAAGCATTGTTAGAAAATTCATCAGAAAGAGTTACCGCATATAAAACACGCAATATATATGAATACAATTTCGGTGCACCGCTGAAAATTAATTTCTTAATAAATAATAAAGTGAAACCGAATATATTGTTTCAACAATCAAAGCATTGTTAGAAAATTCATCAGAAAGAGTTACCGCATATAAAACACGCAATATTTATGAATTGAATTCCGGTGCAGGGCTGAAAATTAATTTCTTAATAAATAATAAAGCGAAACCGAATATATAGTTTCACCAATGAAAGCATTGTTAGAAAATTCATCAGAAAGAGTTACCGCATATAAAACACGCAATATTTATGAATTGAATGCCGGTGCAGGGCTGAAAATTAATTTCTTAATAAATAATAAAGCGAAACCGAATATATTGTTTCAACAATCAAAGCATTGTTAGAAAATTCATCAGAAAGAGTTACCGCATATAAAACACGCAATATTTATGAATTGAATTCCGGTGCAGGGCTGAAAATTAATTTCTTAATAAATAATAAAGCGAAACCGAATATATTGTTTCAACAATGAAAGCATTGTTAGAAAATTCATCAGAAAGAGTTACCGCATATAAAACGCGCAATATTTATGAACTGAATTCCGGTGCACCGCGGAAAATTAATTTTTTAGTAAATAATAAAGCGAAACCGAATATATTGTTTCAACAATCAAAGCATTGTTAGAAAATTCATCAGAAAGAGTTACCACATATAAAACACGCAATATTTATGAATTGAATCCCGGTGCAGGGCTCAAAATTAATTTCTTAATAAATAATAAAGCGAAACCGAATATATTGTTTCAACAATCAAAGCATTGTTTGAAAATTCATCAGAAAGAGTTACCGCATATAAAACACGCAATATTTATGAATACAATTTCGGTGCACCGCTGAAAATTAATTTCTTATTAAATAATAAAGCGAAACCGAATATATTGTTTCAACAAACAAAGCATTGTTAGAAAATTCATCAGAAAGAGTTACCACATATAAAACACGCAATATTTATGAATTGAATCCCGGTGCAGGGCTCAAAATTAATTTCTTAATAAATAATAAAGCGAAACCGAATATATTGTTTCAACAATCAAAGCATTGTTTGAAAATTCATCAGAAAGAGTTACCGCATATAAAACACGCAATATTTATGAATACAATTCCGGTGCACCGCTGAAAATTAATTTCGTAATAAATAATAAAGCGAAACCGAATATATTGTTTCAACAATCAAAGCATTGTTAGAAAATTCATCAGAAAGAGTTATCGCATATAAAACACGCAATATTTATCAATTGAATTCCGGTGCAGGGCTGAAAATTAATTTCTTAATAAATAATAAAGCGAAACCGAATATATTGTTTCAACAATCAAAGCATTGTTAGGAAACTCATCAGAAAGAGTTACCGCATATAAAACACGCAATATTTATTAATTGAATTCCGGTGCAGGGCTGAAAATTAATTTCTTAATAAATAATAAAGCGAAACCGAATATATTGTTTGAACAATCAAAGCAGTGTTAGAAAATTCATCAGAAAGAGTTACCGCATATAAAACACGCAATATTTATGAATTGAATTCCGGTGCAGGGCTGAAAATTAATTTCTTAATAAATAATAAAGCGAAACCGAATATATTGTTTCAACAATAAAGCATTGTTAGAATATTCCTCAGAAAGAGTTACCGCATATAAAACACGCAATATTTATGAATTTAATTCCGGTGCAGTACTGAAAATTAATTTCTTAATAAATAATAAAGCGAAACCGAATATATTGTTTCAACAATCAAAGCATTGTTAGAAAATTCATCAGAAAGAGTTACCGCATATAAAACGCGCAATATTTATAAACTGAATTCCAGTGCACCGCTGATAATTAATTTTTTAGTAAATAATAAAGCGAAACCGAATATATTGTTTCAACAATCAAAGAATTGTTAGAAAATTCATCAGAAAGAGTTACCGCATATAAAACACGCAATATTTATGAATTGAATTCCGGTGCAGGGCTGAAAATTAATTTCATAATAAATAATAAAGCGAAACCGAATATATTGTTTCAACAATCAAAGCATTGTTAGAAAATTCATCAGAAAGAGTTACCGCATAAAAAACACGCAATATTTATGAATTGAATTCCGGTGCAGGGCTCAAAATTAATTTATTAATAAATAATAAAGCGAAACCGAATATATTGTTTCAACAATCAAAGCATTGTTAGAAAATTAATCAGAAAGAGTTACCGCATATAAAACGCGCAATATTTATGAACTGAATTCCGGTGCACCGCTGAAAATTAATTTTTTAGTAAATAATAAAGCGAAACCGAATATATTGTTTCAACAATCAAAGCATTGTTAGAAAATTCATCAGAAAGAGTTACCGCATATAAAACACGCAATATTTTTGAATTGAATTCCGGTGCAGGGCTCAAAATTAATTTATTAATAAATAATAAAGCGAAACCGAATATATTGTTTCAACAATCAAAGCATTGTTAGAAAATTCATCAGAAAGAGTTACCACATATAAAACACGCAATATTTATGAATCGAATCCCGGTGCAGGGCTCAAAATTAATTTCTTAATAAATAATAAAGCTAAACCGAATATATTGTTTCAACAATCAAAGCATTGTTAGAAAATTCATCAGAAAGAGTTACCGCATGTAAAACACGCAATATATATGAATACAATTTCGGTGCACCGCTGAAAATTAATTTCTTAATAAATAATAAAGTGAAACCGAATATATTGTTTCAACAATCAAAGCATTGTTAGAAAATTCATCAGAAAGAGTTACCGCATATAAAACACGCAATATTTATGAATTGAATTCCGGTGCAGGGCTGAAAATTAATTTCTTAATAAATAATAAAGCGAAACCGAATATATAGTTTCACCAATGAAAGCATTGTTAGAAAATTCATCAGAAAGAGTTACCGCATATAAAACACGCAATATTTATGAATTGAATGCCGGTGCAGGGCTGAAAATTAATTTCTTAATAAATAATAAAGCGAAACCGAATATATTGTTTCAACAATCAAAGCATTGTTAGAAAATTCATCAGAAAGAGTTACCGCATATAAAACACGCAATATTTATGAATTGAATTCCGGTGCAGGGCTGAAAATTAATTTCTTAATAAATAATAAAGCGAAACCGAATATATTGTTTCAACAATGAAAGCATTGTTAGAAAATTCATCAGAAAGAGTTACCGCATATAAAACGCGCAATATTTATGAACTGAATTCCGGTGCACCGCGGAAAATTAATTTTTTAGTAAATAATAAAGCGAAACCGAATATATTGTTTCAACAATCAAAGCATTGTTAGAAAATTCATCAGAAAGAGTTACCACATATAAAACACGCAATATTTATGAATTGAATCCCGGTGCAGGGCTCAAAATTAATTTCTTAATAAATAATAAAGCGAAACCGAATATATTGTTTCAACAATCAAAGCATTGTTTGAAAATTCATCAGAAAGAGTTACCGCATATAAAACACGCAATATTTATGAATACAATTTCGGTGCACCGCTGAAAATTAATTTCTTATTAAATAATAAAGCGAAACCGAATATATTGTTTCAACAATGAAAGCATTGTTAGAAAATTCATCAGAAAGAGTTACCGCATATAAAACACGCAATATTTATGAATTGAATTCCGGTGCAGGGCTGAGAATTAATTTCTTAATAAATAATAAAGCGAAACCGAATATATTGTTTCAACAATAAAGCATTGTTAGAAAATTCCTCAGAAAGAGTTACCGCATATAAAACACGCTATATTTTTGAATTGAATTCCGGTGCAGGGCTGAAAATTAATTTCTTAATAAATAATAAAGCGAAACCGAATATATTGTTTCAACAATCAAAGCATTGTTAGAAAATTCATCAGAAAGAGTTACCGCATATAAAACACGCAATATTTAAGAATTGAATTCCGGTGCACCGCTGAAAATTAATTTCGTAATAAATAATAAAGCGAAACCGAATATATTGTTTCAACAATCAAAGCATTGTTAGAAAATTCATCAGAAAGAGTTATCGCATATAAAACACGCAATATTTATCAATTGAATTCCGGTGCAGGGCTGAAAATTAATTTCTTAATAAATAATAAAGCGAAACCGAATATATTGTTTCAACAATCAAAGCATTGTTAGGAAATTCATCAGAAAGAGTTACCGCATATAAAACACGCAATATTTATTAATTGAATTCCGGTGCAGGGCTGAAAATTAATTTCTTAATAAATAATAAAGCGAAACCGAATATATTGTTTGAACAATCAAAGCAGTGTTAGAAAATTCATCAGAAAGAGTTACCGCATATAAAACACGCAATATTTATGAATTGAATTCCGGTGCAGGGCTGAAAATTAATTTCTTAATAAATAATAAAGCGAAACCGAATATATTGTTTCAACAATAAAGCATTGTTAGAATATTCCTCAGAAAGAGTTACCGCATATAAAACACGCAATATTTATGAATTTAATTCCGGTGCAGTACTGAAAATTAATTTCTTAATAAATAATAAAGCGAAACCGAATATATTGTTTCAACAATCAAAGCATTGTTAGAAAATTCATCAGAAAGAGTTACCGCATAAAAAACCCGCAATATTTATGAATTGAATTCCGGTGCAGGGCTCAAAATTAATTTATTAATAAATAATAAAGCGAAACCGAATATATTGTTTCAACAATCAAAGCATTGTTAGAAAATTAATCAGAAAGAGTTACCGCATATAAAACGCGCAATATTTATGAACTGAATTCCGGTGCACCGCTGAAAATTAATTTTTTAGTAAATAATAAAGCGAAACCGAATATATTGTTTCAACAATCAAAGCATTGTTAGAAAATTCATCAGAAAGAGTTACCGCATATAAAACACGCAATATTTTTGAATTGAATTCCGGTGCAGGGCTCAAAATTAATTTATTAATAAATAATAAAGCGAAACCGAATATATTGTTTCAACAATCAAAGCATTGTTAGAAAATTCATCAGAAAGAGTTACCACATATAAAACACGCAATATTTATGAATCGAATCCCGGTGCAGGGCTCAAAATTAATTTCTTAATAAATAATAAAGCTAAACCGAATATATTGTTTCAACAATCAAAGCATTGTTAGAAAATTCATCAGAAAGAGTTACCGCATATAAAACACGCCATATATATGAATACAATTTCGGTGCACCGCTGAAAATTAATTTCTTAATAAATAATAAAGTGAAACCGAAAATATTGTTTCAACAATCAAAGCATTGTTAGAAAATTCATCAGAAAGAGTTACCGCATATAAAACACGCAATATTTATGAATTGAATTCCGGTGCAGGGCTGAAAATTAATTTCTTAATAAATAATAAAGCGACACCGAAAATATTGTTTCAACAATAAAGCATTGTTAGAATATTCCTCACAAAGAGTTACCGCATATAAAACACGCAATATTTATGAATTGAATTCCGGTGCAGTGCTGAAAATTAATTTCTTAATAAATAATAAAGCGAAACCGAATGTATTGTTTGAACAATCAAAACATTGTTAGAAAATTCATCAGAAAGAGTTACCGCATATAAAACACGCAATATTTATGAATTGAATTCCGGTGCAGGGCTGAAAATTAATTTCTTAATAAATAATAAAGCGAAACCGAATATATTGTTTCAACAATGAAAGCATTGTTAGAAAATTCATCAGAAAGAGTTACCGCATATAAAACGCGCAATATTTATGAACTGAATTCCGGTGCACCGCGGAAAATTAATTTTTTAGTAAATAATAAAGCGAAACCGAATATATTGTTTCAACAATCAAAGCATTGTTAGAAAATTCATCAGAAAGAGTTACCACATATAAAACACGCAATATTTATGAATTGAATCCCGGTGCAGGGCTCAAAATTAATTTCTTAATAAATAATAAAGCGAAACCGAATATATTGTTTCAACAATCAAAGCATTGTTTGAAAATTCATCAGAAAGAGTTACCGCATATAAAACACGCAATATTTATGAATACAATTTCGGTGCACCGCTGAAAATTAATTTCTTATTAAATAATAAAGCGAAACCGAATATATTGTTTCAACAATGAAAGCATTGTTAGAAAATTCATCAGAAAGAGTTACCGCATATAAAACACGCAATATTTATGAATTGAATTCCGGTGCAGGGCTGAGAATTAATTTCTTAATAAATAATAAAGCGAAA